>JAEQBH010000904.1:600000-913791 GCA_016808115.1 Tetrastigma voinierianum | reverse complement strand
CGATGCTTAAGTAAGCTTCGAGAGAGAAGATTAATCGCTAGAGGCGAATGTTGTTACGCATCTTTCAACGACGTGGATGGCCCGCATTTATAGTATGTTTTCCTACTGACGCTGATTAGATTCTCTCCCATCGGATTGGGATTTTCGCCCCATCAAGATCGATTAATAAGGGATAAATAGAAAGTAGTTATTGGGAATCATCCTACTTCCCTTATTGGTGAGATCTGGTTTGATTTACAGGATAAACAATTATTGGGAATTATCCTACTTGCCTTATTGATGAGATTTAGTCTGATTTGCAAGATGTAGGCCTTCCAACTTATCCATGTTACGCCTGGGGCTTAGCTGACTGGCTTTCATTTCGGGTCGGGTGCCAAAGGGCTTCTGCATTTCATCGGGCTTACTCTTCTTGGCTTCGACTAGGGCCTCAAGGTGACCTATTTTCAAACCCTATCATTTTCTATAATGGAAGTCTCATTTCCTAAAACTTTCGTAAAGATATTAACTCAGAATCAACTAAGTCCTTTCCAATCATCGAAGTGCTAAAGCAACCCGCTTGAATTTGTAGCTACATTATCAAATACAAATAAATATGCTTTGATGTTGGATTGTGACAGAACTCATGGATTATTTCATGAAATTCTAGTTAGTCGTTTACAATCTCTTAAATCCATTTATTTTAAATTGATGGTATTAATCAGAGTATAGTTTTCCCCATAAGTTCAATTTTATTAAAAATTAGATCACCAATGAAAATGAGGAATCTTTGGGCCTATTTGGTTCATGTTTTTGAAAATTATTCTTAAGAACAATTTTTAAAAATCATGATAACTGTGGGTACCATGGTCTTTAGATCCACTACTAATTAGACCTCAGGAGCCGTCACCCATGTCAGGAAGCCACCCAAGCCCACTATTCAAGGGGCGCCACCCAGCGAATCCAAAGAAAGTTAGGATGTCTTCCCACGACTAGCTTTAGACATCTAGAATTTTAAGTCCCCACCCTACTTGTCCATCGCATACGGGAAGTCGTTATGGATAAGTATAGCGAAGAAGGAAAATAAGATATACGACAATGATTTCTAGTTTCCAAATCCCTTATTTCCAAAAAAGATTAATCCTTGATAATGTGACGCTCCAATCCCGGGGTGTCCCGTTGACCACCGTCAACCCGCGAAAATCTACTTGTCTCACGTCATGAGACCCATACATGTGTAAAATGGCCCAATAGGGCCCGCACATCCATACAACACAAATGTATATTTTATACAACAAGGGAATTTTCTTACAATTGTATTTAATTACAATTTACACAAAAACTGGATAGTTTATCCAGAATTTACAAAATACGGAAATAAGGCCATCTTGGCCATTTCTTCGCCTCTACGGTCTCAAATGCGTCCCATCCCTGGTTGCACCTTCAATACCTGAAATAAATATATTCCCTCGACAGGGTGAGCAATGCCCAGTTGTGGAATTTTCCTACTTAGGTTACTCCCCACATAAATGTTCATGTAATGGCACACCAAACATTCAACACATGCTAATATATCACTCATGCATATATTAGCAAAATTCATACACTAATCCACATGTCATTTATTCATAGCAATAACATAAGATTAGCTCACATGGGCTAACACACAATCCGAAAGTTCATCTTGGAACTACCCACAAAATCACAATCAGCATGTTATTCACTCATGGAAATAACGAAACATCACACAAGTCACAACAGCCCAGGGATCGGCCCAAACCACTCTAGTGGATTTTTAATCTGGCCCAAATCTGGAACCAAAACCACGACCATCCAGCCAACAAATCCATCCACAAAATGGCCCTTAGCCAAAGAGTAAAAACAAGTAGGAGAAAACTCCCCACTCTTCCCAGTTGTTCAAACTCCACACACACGGCTTCTCGACGCCAAGCTCACCGTGAGGGTCAACTTTTCCTCTTGTTCGCCTAAACACCTGCCTGATCGTTTCGAAACTTAGAGAGAAGTGAGAGCTTTCTCTAAAAGATCTCTCTCTCTTTCCATCGGGTCTCTCCCCTTTTCCTCTCCTAAACCACTGAGACTCGTCAAGAGGACTCGGTCTTCATGCCAAGTGTCCATCATCCATTTGCTCTTAGGATTACCCTTATCCACTTATCCATCTAACTTAGATTTCCATCCACTCATAAGGTGCCATTTGTCACTCATGGGCCCCACTTGAGCTCATGTTTGACCCTTTCTGCCCAGGACATGTGGCACCTCTTGAGCCACTCATAAAGTGCCAAGTGTCCCGCACTCCTCTACGTGCCTCAAAACGTGAAATTCACCTGCCTCTGCAATCTCGATGAAATTCGATGGTAGCTAGATTTCATAGATGATTCCCAACTAAGGAAGTCCATTTTGTCATCCGAGATCTAGAAAAATTTTGATTTTGACCGAAATTACCATTTCGCCCTCTCTTTCGAAAAATTGATTTCCTGGGGTTTCACGTATAAGGGTACATATTTTTAGCCATAAGATTAAGAGATTTTCTTTCCAAAAATCAAGGAGAGATTCGTGAACCACTTTCTATAAATCAAGAAGATCTCGCACGAGGGAAAGGTAAACAATTCCAACCACGGAACCCTATTTTCTTTTTCTCTTTCTCCATCTTTTACCGACTTAATCATCGGAGAGGTAATCGCACAACGCCGCTACACCGCCTTACGTGGCTCGTGGCCGCGCTACCGAGCCCGGTTTAGACAATCGAGGCAACAACAATCGCGCCATCAGGGAATCAATAAAAGTATCGGCTCATAGCCGTGAGGGCCGGGCTTCAACGATCGCCTAGCAAACAAGATCACTTAGAACTTTGTTGATTCTCCTTATCACATTTGATTCGCCCAAAGCAGTCACAATGTCAACCAATCCGATGATCCAATCACTAGAGGACCAACTCCTCCATTAGCGTTAGGACATAGAGAGGAAACAGGAGAAGCAAGCAAGGTAGATGAAGGAGCCTGGGGCCATCAACACTCAGAAACAAGCACGACCAAATTATGCCCGTGATAGTCGATCTTCGGAAAAGATGTATGAGATAATGGTCGAGCCGCGGGCCCAACCGCTCGGCGAATGCCCGGCCGTTTCGACGTATGTCGATACTCTCAAAGAGGCGATGAGCCGTCCGGGGCAGCTTCTCATCATCGAAGTCTTCACTGATAAAGAATGCCCTGAGGGTAAGGCTAAGCTCACAAAAGAGTTTCACATCACCCCGCCTTCGCCGATGTCGCAGGTGGCGCATCCTACTGCGGCAAAGAGTGAGACAAGTGTATGGGCGACCAAATTTACTTTGCCTCAATCAGTTAGCGATCTGAGAAAACAGCCAATTAGTATTACCCACAAGTATGATGCCACAAATGTCGCTTCGCATTATCCCGCCTTTCGTGTAGGCTGGGCCGCATTCTACATGCCGCACCCACTCGTAATTCGACGGCATGCTCGCCACCCCTGTGTTATCCGACTACGAGCCACCCGCAGTCGTCATGCACCATCCAATCGCTCATGTTCCATCGACCCTACAATCACATGCTCCATTATAACAAAGGATGATAATGTCACTGCAATGACCATCCTGTTATGTAAAAGAGTTCTAATTAGCTTTACGTGGCAATGATACTGTTCCACAAGCTCTCAGAACTCAATAAAACTGCTTAATTAAACTCATTCACAGATCAGATTAAAGATCTTGCTTAATGGGCAAAATAGGAACATCACCTCCATGCACTATTCTCAAGCAGAAGAAGAGACTATTCGAGACTTTATATGAGGTTCAAGTGTCGTCTAGCCAGATAGTCCTATGATGGATGTACCAAACTCAGGAGAAGCCAGTCATCTACTTCTTCTTCAAGTCACTATCTTTAAACCCACTAATGACAATGGAAGAATTATATATGGGTGGTACTCAATGTCGAGGACAATATCTCGAAAGAACCTAGGATCAGAATGATTACAAACCACCGAATCAAGGAAATAGTCGCTTCAAGTAGTCGCCTTAAACCAAGATGCCGAGTAGAGACCGAAAGCGATCTCGTGATAAGTCACAAAAGAAGAGAGAGCTCCTGCAATTCACTCCTTTGAACGTCTCTTATGAAAGGTTGTTGCCCATCATTCGCCACTTGCCAGAGTTTAAATGGCCAACACTAATCCAGATGGATCCCTCCCAAAGAAACAAATCCTTGCGATGCGATTATCATAGAAATCATGGGCATGAGACCGATAAATGTTGAAGCCTAAAGTTTATGGTGGAAAAGCTTAACAAAGGGGGACACCCTCGTGAGGGTAGTATCATAAATCATCAACAGGTGGAATCAGTGGCACCCACTGATATAGTTACAAAGAAAGCAAGAGCCTTGTCACACCTGTAATTAGCCATTAACCATATACTAGGCGGACTGCCTGATGAGAAGTATCAGTCTAAGCGCTAACAAAAGAAGCTCTTGAGAGCCGCCAGAGTTAAGGCCCGGATAAATGTTATCCATGCGTGTATATGAATAAACTAATCCAAGAGGTATGAATTTCATATCCTTTCCTCCTCACAACTCGAATAAGACACGCCCATAATTTATGATGCACCGGGTACTCACCTCAGATAATCTGCCATGCATGGTGCACATTAAACTAGCACGCGGCGAACTTGTTGCAACTACTCGCCTTCAAGTAGATGAAGGTTTCTTTAGGTACGGTGAACTCAGTAGGACGAATCCTCTCTAGTTTTAATGGTGCAACTACCATAACTTTAGGAGATGTCGCGCTTCTTGTAAAAGCTAAGCTAGTGACTCAATAGGTTATGTTCTCAATCATCACACTAGGTCTACAACGTCGCAATGGGAGAGCTTGATTACAACTAATGAAAGCTATCCCTTCAACCTACTCACTAAACTAGCTATTTGACTAACGTCAGTCGACCTTTAAGGTACCGCTTGATTGCATGACAATGTTATCAGCTATCTATGTAGGAACAAAGAGGGATGAAGAGCACTAAAAAGCCTCCCCTCAAAGATCAAACCCCCGCATAGCAATCATAATTCGCCGCCCAAATTAAGGAGGAAGAGAAGGATCCGCTGGCTGTGGATCCCTTGGAAAAAGTAAAGTTGGACGGGTCGAAAAAGTTCACTTACATGAGCTTTCTTCTGTCCAATGAAGAAAAGGAGCTAAGTATGACCATGTCATTGAATAATATAGATGTATTCGCCAGAGCCACTCAAACGTGATTGGCATTAACCCACCACGCAGGCCTCTCACAAACTAAATATTATCCCTCGCGACTGCATCAAAGAAGACAAAAGTGAGGCGTTTCCTCCTGTGATCCTCATTAGATCATTTGCATGGCAGACAACTCACAGGGTAGCAGTTTCATCGAGTAGCTAAAGTACCCCCAAATGGCTAGCCTGTGGTTTTAAAGAAAGGGTAAGTATGAGTGTAAAGATTATATCGACCTCAACGGCTACGCCCAAAAGATAGCTTCCCCTTGCTATGTATAGACCAATTTGTTGATGTCGTAGCCAGGCATGGAATACTGTCATTTCTGGACGCTTTCTCTGGGTATCATCAAATTCCCATGCACCCGCCTGATGTAGAGAAAATGACCTTCATTACACCACACGTTATATTACGATGTGATTTCATTAAAAGAATGTCGGCAATCATTCAAAGATCGCGATCAGATATTGATCATCATTTGGCAACACAATGGAGGCTCATATCACGACATGCTCGTGGAAATCTAAAGAACACTTCACCATGCCAAGCATCTCGCAAGAGGCCTTGAGTCATATAAGGCATGAGAAGAAACTCAACCTCAAATGTGCATTCGAGTTAGTCTGTAAACTTGTGCTTTATGGTGACCTAGAGAGGGATAGAGGCCAATCCCATTCAACTCAAAGCCATGATGGACTCTCAAGCTCTTACCTCTAGGAAAGGAGTGCAGCAACTGACTGGCCAATTGGCATATCTCGGGTTGTTCATATCCCATTTCACATACTTGTTAAAACCATTTTTCATCACCCTAAGGAGAGCTGTGCAATACTATAATGCTAACGCACTAAAGCCTTCGCGCGATCAAACAATATCTTATCGACCGCCACTCGCCAACACCGTAGAGCAAAGCATACACTTTACCTTTTACCTATGTCGTGAGGCCTCAGCATGTGCAACTTTGTTCAAAGAAGATGAAAACCGAAAGCAGAGACCAATATTCTTCGTAAGCAAATCTCTATCCTCGCGTAAGAACGGTAATTCAATGTGTAACATCAGAGCTAAGAAGCTTCGCCATACTTCCGTGCACACCATCGCCGTGTCGACCAATCTCCAGCGGAACACTGGCATACATAAGACCGAATCATCGCAAGACGGTACAATAAAATTGAAATTCAATGAATTAGATATTCAAGATAAACCGGCTGGCAATATATGCGTGAGATTGATAGATTTTTTTAACAAACCACCAACGCGATATGGACCCGATAACGCCGGGATGGTGAATCTCACGCGGACGACGTCGCCGTTTGAAGAGTCGGAGTCGACTTACAACTTAGAGTCCCAATCAAAAGGATAGAGTAAGCCATACGACTAGACTTCCCCGTGTCTAATAATGAGACTGAATACAAAGCAATCCTAACCGGAGTCGACCTCACAAAGTCTATATCCTTAGAAAAACTCATCATACGCAGTGACTCTTAACCGGTAGTGGGACAGGTAAATGGAGAATACGAAACGCGAGACCAACGTGATGGTCATATAAACCGCTCAGCAATGACTAGGAAGCTGTGAGCTTAGAAGCCCGAACATATCCCAAGAGACGGAAATGAAAAGCAGACGCTTGACATCGCGGGCTACATCCATCCCGATAAAAAAGAAACTAAAAGTGTTCCTATCTACTACCAAATTCTGGCTTTGTCTATTACAACCGACTGTGTGAGTCTGTATGTAAAAGCATCCCCTTCTCTACTAAACCCCATAATGCATTATTTGAGCTCTAGAGAGCTACATGAGGGTCAGTGGCTGAAGCCTACAAGATTCATGTCAAAGCGCTTAGGTTTTCCTCAGAAACTAGCAATTATATGCAAACCTATGGATTCGTCGTGACATTGTCTCACCATATGACAAGATATACCGGCAAACTCCATGAAGGGATACGCTTAAACCATCCAAAGGTAACTTTAGTTCATATGGCCCATACACAAGGTTATTATCGCCAAGAAAGTGGACCGCGTTAAAGACAAGCCCTCATCTCAAATGCCTACTTAAGATCTAACCACCATCACGCAGCCCCAATCACTCAGGTAGAACTGATATGGGCTTAGACCACTACTCAAGCATCCCTAGCTTAGAAAGCCATTGCTGCTGCCATCGCCCACTTCAGCAAATGGATAGAGGGCCGAGGACTTCACTTCGATCAAAGACAGACGTTTATCCACCTGTGCGGAAGAATATCGTTTCACAGATGTTCGTAATACTCGCCGATCAGAATCGAAAAACGGGCCATGGTTTGATAAAGAAAGTATATAGAAATTTCACCATGAGTTGAAAATCGAACTGATCAACCCACTATCCTCACAGAGCTATGGCCGCACATCTAACAAAACTCTCGACGACTTTGAAAAGTGCCCATTCATTAAGGGAAAAAGGGCAGAGTTTACCAGAGCTCTGGGCCTCTTACAGAAACCGTTTGAAGTCGATCAGATATCGCCGTATCCACTTACTCCATGGATGAAGGCAATAATTCCACGAGATTGGTATACCCACATTTCTCGAACCGAATCCATGAAACCACGCCAAGTCGCCACCAAAGACTTAGATATGAAAACGAGCCCGCGGTTGCTATGTGTGTATAAAGATCGCATTCAACAAAGATCGACAAACTCAGATAACAAGCATGTAAATTCGCATGCATTCCGAGCCGGGGCGACCGGGGCCCTTGGCGAAGTGGCCTGGAGCAACATGGCCGACCTAAATGGGCCGGCAAATTCCAACCATATCGAGGGCCATATGTGATCGCAAGTGCGATCAGCCAGTCATAAGCGCGTAATAAAAGGCAAGACGGGGCACTGTGTCTGCATCGTGGAATGATATGCACCTTAAAAGGTATTATCAAGAAAGTTTTTTGGGTGGGGCACAATAAAATTTCCTTTAAAGTATTTTATTTCAACTTCGAATATTACCAATCAAGTGTTCTTGTGCTGCGCAGATTTTTCAATATTCGAATAACCCCCATTTCAAAAGACTAGATTTGGCTCTAAGCCTGCTGTCACTTTCAAAAGACCAGATGTGGCTCTATGCCTGCTAGCATTTTCAAAAGACTAAATATGGCTCTAAAAAGACCAAATATGGCTCTAAGCCTGCTGGCACTTTCAAAAGACCAGATGTGGCTCTAAGCCTGTTGGCACTTTCAAAAGACCAAATATGGCTCTTACCCTGCTGACACTTTCAAAATACTAAATATGACTCCTAGCCTATTGACACTTTCAAAAGACTAGATATGGCTCTAAGCCTGTTAGCACTTTCAAAATGCCATATGTGGCTCTAAGCCTGCTAGCACTTTCAAAAGACTAGCTAGCTCCTAGCCTGCTAGCACACGCCTAAGTACGTAGTGACTTTTAGCCTGTTTGGCTATAAATTTAAGGCCCAAAAATGGTCGCTTGTCGACGATGTGTGAACCCTACCAAATTTTCTAACTCTTATAAAACTTAACATTGAAATACCAAAGCAACTATCCTACTAAGATTCGTGGAATGTGATGAAAGAAAAGGGATACATTATATGAGTAAAAAGGAAAATCATATTTCATTAATACATAGATAAAGGCCAATAATTACATGAAAGTTCATATATATATATATATATATATATATATATATATATATATATATATATATATATATATATATATATATATATATATATATATATCTTTTTTAAAGAAACTTTAAATAAAAGAAAGAGGAGAAAAGAAAATAAGGACAAAGTAAGCCTGATCACTAAGAGAAATACCTCTTAGGTTCCTTCACGCTTCGCTTCCGATCCACTTGTCGCCGTGGGCCTTAGCCTACTAAGGCCGAAAGTCTGTGGTCCACGAAGAACTCTTGAGGGAGCGGGTCGAGGAGCCTGCATACCGCTAGGAACTTTTAGGTCGGGTCTCACATATGTTGTGTTCAACATACAACATCCCAATGCATGTGCAAAGATCGCCCAGTTCCAGATGGTACCCTCCTCCACAGGTTTCTTCGTTTTCGCGGCTTTCTGACTCAGGGAGGACACTTTGATTCAAGGTCCCGATTTCCAGAAAAGGGAAGTTCCTTCAGTCCCTTACCCTAAGCCTACCTTCCACAATCGCTTGGGGAGTCTTGAACCTAATCCACCATCCGCCCGCGCTCGCTTTCACCCACAAGGGATCGCACCTACCAAGGTACTCGAGTCTCTTTCTTTATCCTCTTCATTCCTCTCATTCTCCATGTACTGCGGTCTCTCTCTATACCCTCCGCCTTCTGGTCCCAATGGGATTCGCCTCGCTCTCGCCAGCAGCCATCTTCTAGGTGTCGCGGCTCTCGAGGTAGCGTACCCGGGCATAAAGTCGTAGCTTCGGGCATCTTCCAAATTTATGGTGAAGCTCCCCATGTTGGCACGCCATATTCCGAATGGCGGTGACAACCTACAAGAAGGAAAGGAATTAGAAGAAAATCACAACATAGGACTCATGATCAAGTATTAGAAGACAAAAACCATACCAAATACCAAATTGCCTCATTAAATTCATGGTCGGTGGTTGTATATTTCATCTTCACCACGTGCTAAGAGACTTTTATCCAAATAAAGCCATGATGGAGTGACTCTTCAAAACACGCCACCACCGTATGCAAAGGTTGGTGGGTAAAGGCGCATATTAGCGATGTAATTGTCCTCCGTCAGCGGGTTCCAATGGTCGATAATCGACCGGGCAAAGATCGTGACTGTGAAACGTGACGTGTTCGCCGGCCAATCCCACTTCACCTGACGGGACGAGTGAGTTCAAGACCAGATCATAGTGGCCCCTTGCCTGTGGCCAGATTTGCAAGCCTAGCCGAGAACAAAGAGCCTTAACGACGCCTCGGGAGGCTCCCCTCACAACTCTATTATCATCAAGAAGCCCCGGGCCGAAACTTCTATCCTCAATGATGCACAAGATCCGCTATTATCTGGCAAGACCCTCCAATGCCAATAGGCATCTGAGGCCCACCCCAGCAGTCCACACATTTGATACCGGGCTCCTCCTGAGCCTTTCATCCAGGCCAAACCGCTGGGGCGCTTCTCAGATACTTTAGAGCCGAGGGAGGCCTCCCCGAGCACTCATCGCACGCCGAGACCCACGTGGGAAATCCAATGACCAGCCACATTATCGTCTCCTCTCTCGCCCAGTCACTAGCGTTCGATCCCCAACCATAAAGCTCTCTAATCCCGCATCAAACAACCAGCACCTTCCTTCTTCTTCTTAACCACCTAGTAAGGTGTCGGTAACTTGTCTCGCCCAAAGGTGATCGTGGCCCGACAAAGGCAGCCGAGGTTTCGAATCTTACCGAGGCTCTGGCAAGGGCACCCCATTTGGGTGCAGAGTCTTGATCATCTCCTAGGAGTGTCGACAAGAGTAAAGTAAGCATCCCTAACAAGTTCACTGGGCAATCTGGGTAGGGATGACGGAACTATGTAAGGAAGGACCTGAGCGACCCCGCAAGTTCTTCATAGACAAGAGGAGCTCGGTCGCGCTCCCTCAAAGGATCTCTGGCGTCAAGCCGATTTGCTCTAGATCGCCTTCTCCACCTTATCTAAACAATACCGCCAGGTTTACCTACAAAATTTCGTGGAAAGAATAACATGTCAAAAACATGCAAAATTACGAAATGAAGGGCATGTAAAAACACAGATTTGGCCAGAGAGTATAAGTCCACCAAGTCAAATGAACTCGGGGAATGAGAGACTGATTCAGTCAAAGTGGGTGTTTCCCAGAGAGCTCAATGTCTCGCACTACGGACCTTTAACCAAACATCACTTCTGGCCTTTGGGAGTTCGGTCTTACATAAATTGTGATGAGTGGCTATGGCCCCGATATGATAAAGGGGCCTCAATCCCAATCATTAAAGTATAACAAACAAATCTCTACCAACGAAATATCCAATCGGGTAGAGAAAGTTTAACATCAGTACCTCATAAGAATAAAAGATATTTAAATGTACAAGCGGAGGTGCCTTAGTTGAAGTGTGTGATGCCGCTACCAAAGAGGGACAAGAGGCAAAGTCCAATGGCAAACTGCTCTCGAGTAAAATAAATCCAGACATCCGCCCCTATCGTCGAGGTAGTCGTGGTCGCCTGACATCCCAATATGATGGCCAGGACTGTTTCAAGGACCTCAAGTCCTGGCATGCTAGGACTTTGTTTGCGGAGCGTCCCGAGGGGTCCCCCTCTACGCCTAACCCGGACAAGCAAGCCTCTTCCCCCGACCTCTCATCATTCTAATGCATCGAACAAACAAATAAAAAAGGATCAACCTAAAGACAAAAAAAGTCCCCCTCTGGAGTTCTAACAACCCGCTAACGACGAAACCTAAGAATACCATCAGCGAACGATGTTCGCACCCTCAAGAAGAAACGAGAACTTTCTGACCTAAAAATACTCCACAAACAGAGACACAAAAAACATAGTAAGGACAATACAAACGAAGTCTGAGAAAACTCATCGGAAAATTGAAAGCAATCGAGGGACCTCCGATGATTCTCAAAGAAAAGCTCAGGCTAATGTGAGAAACGAAATTGCAACATAAAAGGCTTTAGCCAGTAAAAAGGCAAAGACTGAGCCCAACCCCTATATACTGGCAGAAAACACCAACAAGCCTATTAAATGCATCATTAAACATCATGCTCCATGTATATATTTGGAAATGTGGTGCTTCCTCGGCTGGCGCTTCATCCAAACACGCTTCACCTTCCGGCGTGTTTGATGTGCGCATTGATTTTCCCAGTCCTTTCAACTTTTCCCTACCAAGGTTTAAAACACAGTATTTTCTCCAATTGAAAAAACACGAAATTCCAACCGGGGAAAAGGGGGGCATTGTGGATACCATGGTCTTTAGACCTACTACTTAATGGGCCCAAGGGCCGTCAGTCTTATGTTTGTGAAGCCTGCCCACTTACCATATTAAGTCGTGGAGCGCCACCCAAAGTGAGAATCCTAAAGAAAGCCAGACGTCTCCCAATGCCAGATTACCTGTGGGGCACGTCTGTAATTTTAAGTTCCCACCCAACCATCCTACCGCATAGCAAGCAAGCTTCACATGGATAAGATACAAAGGCAAAAATACTACAAGAGATATTTATCACCGTATTTCCTTGGGCCTAAATCTCTTATTTCGAAAAAGATTAACTCGATATGAAGAATTAATCTGATAAAAAGAAGATATTTATCCCTTTAAGATTAAGAGATTTTCTTTCCAAAATCAAGGAGAGATTCGTGAACTACTTTCTCTATAAATCGTAAAGATCTCCTCACGAGGAAATATATACTTCAATCGCAGAAACCTCTCCTCGCTTCTTTCTTCTCCTCCATCTTTATCGACTAAATCATTTCCGAGAGGCGACCGACATTGTCGTCTGATCGTCCGTTTTTACAGTTCGCATTGTATATCATGCAACCAGGTTAAGACAATCGAGGTAACAATGCAACACTGCATTTTGATACTTTGAAAACTATTCTTATTTTCTAATTTAATTTTTTCTATATTTTTCAAAATAAAAAATTGAGAAATAAATGGGTTCTCAGTTCTCACTACTTTTTTTATTCTCTTCGTTTTTTGAGAAAAAAAAAACAGTTGTTTTTTTTTGGACGGGGGGAGACCCAAGGAAACTTTTATTTTTATATGTGTTTGCATTTTCACTTTGTGCTCTTCCTTTGCTCGGTTTTCAATTTGTGACATGCTTTCCTAAATGGCATGTAAAGAGCAGGAATTTCCAAACTTCATTAATTAAATTTTATTGTTTCAAGAAAACAATAACATGTTTCTAATGATTAGGTTGTGTTGAGGAAAATGGGAGAACAGAGCTCCAAAAACCCTCCTAAAATCTACTTACTAGAGAACCCTAAATAGGCATGATGGACCATAAATAGCATTTAAAAGGGCAGGAATTTTCAAACTTCAACTAAATTCTTGTTGATATTGATTAAATTTTATTGTTTTAAGAAAACAATAATACGTTGTTTCAAAAAAAAAAAAACAATTAAAAGAAAACAATAATATGTTTGGGAGAACAGAGCTCCAAAATCCCTACTCAAATCTCCTTTAACTATTAATAGTAGTTAATAGTATTTTTTTTTTTTGATAAAATATAGTAGTTAATAGTTAATACATAACCCTAAACAAATGGGTTGGGCCTAAAGATATGGGTTGGATAAAATAGTAAAGGCCCAACAATTATAAAAATTAAATTATCGTATATTTAATAATTTATATTTATCTAGGTGTCTACGAGGTTCAAGTGAAGTCAACTGGGGCACAGAACTGGTTCTACTCTCAAATCCTCTGCTTCCACTTTCCTTTTTTCTTCACAGAAATGGCTGAATCATTTGCCTTTCAAGCCGGCAAACCAAGTCCTGGGAAAATTAGGCTTACTTGCTCTCCAAGAAGTTGTTCTTGTATGGGGTGTCATAGATAATCTTGAGGTGGAGAGTAATATGGTAAATAGGAAGAGGGAGATGACCCACTCCTACGTTGATGTTTCGAATATTATTGGAAGGGACATGGAGAGAAGGAAAACATTCTAAGTGATGTTAATGCAACCAAGCAATGATGAGCAGGAAAATGTTTCTGTCATTCCATAATTGGGATCGGAGGATGGGGCGACGGCTCTTGCTAAATTGGCCTTAAATGATGAAAGGGTAATTGAACATTTCTGATCAAAGAATGGGTTTGTGTATCTGATGAAGATTTCTGAAACTGAGAAGTTAACAAAGATGATTCTTGTTTCTGCAACCAAGGAAAGCGCCCTGACTTGCCTTTGGATGAGAATTGCAAACCCAACTAAGAAATGCATTGGCCAATAGAAGATACCTGCTTGTACTAGACGATGTTTCGAATGATGAGAGAGAGAAATGCCCAAATTAAAAGAGCTGTCAGGTGGTGCATAGCAGTAAAATCGTGAACATCATCTGCAAAAGTTAGTGGCCTGTCATGGGTACTTCTTCCCTACAAGAATTAAAAGGTCTTTCCCATCAGGTATTTGTTTGTCTTTGTTTGTAAAATGCGTGTTTATAGATTGGAAGGTAAGCATTACTTCCTCGAACCTTGTAAAAACTTGGGGATGAGATTGTCAGAAATATGGAGGGTTCCTTGCAGTGAGAGCTTTAGGCTGCTTCCTGCTCAAAAGGTAGATGAACATGTTTGGGCATCTATAGAAATAGACATGGAAATCTAAAGAAGATAGAATTTCGCCTGTATTGGAACTCAGCTATGATAACCCTGTTTGTTTAAAAATAATGTTTAGTACCTTGTCTCTATTGTTTCAAAAGTATTTGAGTTCAGCAAACTATGAGTTGATCCACTTTTGGTTGGCACATCGGCCTCATTCAGCCATCCGGCCGAACGAGTACTTGCGCTAAGATTCAAACCATTTGGATTTAAGTGACTTGATTTTTGAGGCGTTGCTAAGCTCCATTGGTAAGAGATGAAACATTTGAGATATTTAACCCTATTCAGGAATAAAAGGAAAATCAAGAAATTCAATAGCTTCCATCTGAAAAAGTTGTACCATTTGCAGACATTGATACTTGGTGAATGTGGGGAACTTGAAGAATTGCCGAGTGATATGGGTAACTTGATCAACCTATGATTTTTGTCGGTAACCACAAAGCAGAGAACTTTCCCAGGGAAAGAGAACGGGACGGGATGCTTGATTTCTCTTCGTTGTTTGTGGATTGACGAATGTGATAATCTGGAAAGTATGTTTGAAGGAATACAAAACCTCAATGCTCTTAGAACATTAATTATTTCAAATTGTCCAAGCCTGGTATCATTATCAACTGCTACCACCCTGCGCTACTTACATATTGCAAGTTGTCATAACTTCAAAGCATTGCCTAAGTCATTGGAAAATCTCATTTCACTCCAGGAAATGAAGACAAAGATCAGTTCTACACTTTAGCTTTGCCACGAGGATGACGTCTCACTGCACTACAGGTTCCTATGATCGAGGATTGTCTTGAGTTGGCAAAAGATGTGAATCCACAACAGGAGAGGATTGGCACTGCATTGCCCATCTCCCACGCATCTGTCTTGATGGGGAAGATATTAAACCAACCAACGACCTTTAATTAAATTAGTGAGCAAGATACCATCTGATAAGTGCCCATAATTGTAATATTCTTGCACTCTTTCTTTTCAGTTTTGATTGATTTTATTCATTTTGTCATATATGATATGAGCAGTGGCTAAAATTTTGGTTTTATAAACAAAGCTACATAGGCTAGGAGAATAGTGACTCACCGAGCAACACGTGAGAGATTAGTAAATCACTTCAATAACAAAGACAGAGAAATTTTAAGAAGCCAATTGGGGAGGAGATTTCAATTGCTAAGGGCAGAACAAGACGAGAAATTAAGAAACCCAACAGATTTAGAGAGTAAGGAGTGTAACCATTTATGTTTTGTTTTGTTAGGATCACATAAAAGGGAGAAACAATGCTGGAGCAGGGCATTGAAGAAGAATTCAAAAATTTCTATATTTGTTAATTTTTTTTCACTTCTACCTTTCTTTTTCTTTCCCTACTATAGCCCTTTCCGTCATGCCTCCATTCTCATCAATATGTTTTGAACGTGTTAGTGTATCAACTTGAACATTATTGATTCGTTTTCATTTACTATACAAGTACGTGAAGTTGTTGTATGGGCGTGAATCATATGATTATGATCAACTATTACAAGCTATGCCCTTGTGTATGGAATTTGAGCCGACCCAAGAAATGGAAACCGCTATCAAAATAGAAAGGTTGTATTTGATTCTTTCTGGGAGATTTAGGAAAGAAAAAAAAGTAAGAAAATGATTGTTTTTAATATTTGGTATGTAAATCTAAGAATATTAAAAAGCTAAATATAAATAAACATTGAAAAGTCATAAATTCTTAAATTATTTAGTTTTATATTAAATTAGTTAAAATAATAAAATTATCTGAAGTGATAAATAAAATTTTATATATCTGATTTAACTTTATGTTTATTTTCCTTCATTTTTTTTTCTTTTCTTCTGGTTCCTTCACTTAACTATATCGCTTGATTTATATTTATATATCAGTGTTTCCGAGGCTAGTGCTAGCTGTTAATCTCTTTGTTTCATCACAACTGGATTCTTCAGAGTCAATTATCTCTTCACTGTGAGGCGGATGCTGATGAAGGAAGAGACGCAAAGATCAACTGCGGTCCACTGGGTGGGAGGGCTGGCTCGCAAGACAACTCTTGCCAAAAAAGTTTATAATCGTAAGATGTTCGCAACACTTCGACCAGAGTTTGGTTTATGTGGTCGCAGAGTTCAAAGCAAGAGATCTTTCGCTTGATATCGCTTAATAGTATTATGTCTCCGTGATACGTAAAAGAGACATGGGAGAGAATGAGCTTGGCAAGAAGCTTTGTGAATACCTCAAGGAGAAGAAGACTTCCAGGCTTCATGGATGATGTATGGAGTAATGAAGTTTGAGTCACATGATCACATTTTTCAAAGGCTAAGGATGGGAGCAAAGGTTGATCACCACGCACACAAAGAAAATTCAAAGTTTCGCATGCCACTCCCGAAGACACATATCTATCAACATCGCCTATGAATGAGGATGAGAGTCAGCATCTTTCTCAAAAAACTTTTCAAGGGACGACTAGTACTACACTGCACTAATTCTAACTAGTGAGTTGTGAGGAACTGGGAAAAACAATCGTGGAAAATGCGGCTCATTCATCGCTATCCTAGTGTTGGGGAGGCTTATTATCCACAAAAAGATAAGACAAAGCCATCTGGGAGAAAGATCTTTAATTTACAAATGACTTTACTTCAGATACTTGAAGTCTTAGTGTTTCTTATTGTGTGATCTTCTCCCAAGATCCTCCACATTGATATAAGTGTCGACAAATCGAGGTCAGCCGAGGGCTTTATAAAGAAGGGGAAAAGAAACACTCGAAGAGACTGCAGAGGACTACATGCATGAGTTGGTCCATAGAAGTTTGATTCAAGTCGCATGCATGATCTCTTCAGACTCGGCTGCTTCGTGAGGCTACTAGTACCTAAAACTTTTTTTGAGGTACACATGAAAACATGGATTTCACATCTCCTATTAGTATTCATTGCTTGTTATTCATCAAAATTCATCAATAAATGACATTTCTCAATGCTTGCATAATTCACAACTTAGGATTCGGGTCTCATTTAATAGAATTATAGTGAAAGAAAGTGAGGGGCATATTTGTAAGAGCATATTAAATTACTTACTAGCTTGAACTTAGAGAGACAAGACGTATATATGCTCCTACCTAACAATAGAGAACTCATCCACCTAAAATTTCAGACATAAGGGATTTTATACTGTAACGCCTCCATCGACCATCGTAGATCATATATCCAGTCTGACTTAGAAGATATTCATCGTAATATACCATATTCAATTTGGAAATTTCAGAATGAGACATTCAGTGGTGCTCTGAAGGCAAGCTCAAGCCAATCCCAAATAAACAAGTGTGTACTAATGGTTATTCGGGTGTGGAACAATCACCAATCTTCAAAACTTTAGCTTGAAAGGGGGAAGTCAAGTTGAGGGAGATGGCTAGAAAATCTCACTCCGGCTTAGGAGCTGATGTTACTTCGATGTTTCCACTTCATATTTGAAAAGGATTTTTCGAGTCTATTGCTAAATCGACTTCTATTCGAGTCATGGATTTGTCATTTACAAAGCATTCAAAGAAAACATCATAAACTACCTTCACCTCGAATTGATTACTACGGAGAAGAAGAATGTTTATGATTATAACACAACATTAGTTCCCGGACTCATGCCTTCTCGCACCATGCCTACCTTTAAGTGAATCAAGCTATGTTTGGGAAGTTTGAGAAGCTGTCACAAATTGAATTTTACCCTCCAAACCTCCTCAAACTTGAGTCAGGGAACGCGAGTTAAGAGATGATCCAATAATGATCCTAAAGAAGCTCGCCATCACTACAAATTCCCGATTTCATGCTACCGTGCATGTTGCCCAGGAAAAAGATGGTATTTCCCAGAAGGTCTCCTTCAACTTGAAAGATTAGAATCGCATGAGTTACATGAATTGGGAGGAACTGATGGTAGGGAAAGGAGCAATGAGTAGTCTCAAACCTTGAAAATCCCAGATTGCGGAGAAATGAAAGAGCTTCCTCATGGATTGCGACTACAAATCTCGAGAAACTTACCAAGGGTCATCACGCTACGAATCAATTAAAGAGATTGAAGAGATCTCCAGGACGATCGGGATAAGCTCCGCAAAATCATGTGCTAACACTGGCCGTGGTTTAAAAGAAGATCTTCCCTTCCTCGATTGATTTCATCTTCGGGAATTGTCAGCGATGCAAACAAATTTGCAATTGCTTCATGGTTTCCCTCCCGAACTATGTTTGTTTTTTGTTCTTCTTTCTTCTTAATCAGATTTTTTCATCTCTATTTCGTTTGGTTGTTTTCAAATCTGTATATTTTTCTTATTTAATGTATTTATTTAATTTTGAAGCAATTTCATTTCATGATGGTCATTTGTATTGAAATGAGATTATTTATTGATATTTGAGTCTCCACTCCCGTTTAGTGATTAATTTATATAGACAGTGGATATCATATATAATTTTCATGATTTAGTGTTTCTAACCTAATAAAATGGTAGAAGAAGAGTGTTATATTAATTCCACCTAAGCAAATGAAATTCAAATTGTGAAACCCTAGAAAATTTGAATTTAAAAAATGAATTTCTAATGAAAATCAGAATTCTCTGTATCTCTGATGACTAAACTGGGATCGAAGGCCATAAATTTGTCTCATAAATCTAAAGGACTTTAGGAAAAGTTTCGTCGAATTTTGAGATTAAACTAATATTTTACGATTTTCCGAGTGATAGTCGTCGTGATTCTCAGACAAGATTTTTATGAAAATCTCTAAGTCGAAACGCTTGAACTAAGTTCATGCACAAAGTAAACTCGAAAATAAATAAATTGTTTCAAAGTAAAATGGATCCTAATAAAGTAATAGTGAATCATGTATCCATAATAATAATAATAATAATAATAATAAAAGAAATAAAAAACAAAAAAACCAAAAAGAAAAGTCAAAGACGGTGAGATGGAGAGAGGGCATAAGGGAGAGATTTTTTTCTTCTTTCTTTTTTCTCAGATATCATGAACTCCACCGTAAGATTTTATCGGGGCTGAAGGCAAAGTCGATCCACACAGCTAGGGCTACGCGTAGGTACCAAAATCTAGGAGTTTCGTCAAACTCCACGAGATAGAGAATTTTCCTACTTATGTTATTTCTATTATAAAGGTCATTTAATGGCTTGGGATTGACTTAGAGGCCATGAAAGGCCTAAAATTTCGCCTCAAATTCTTGGATCGAGTGTAGGAATTTAGAAATTTCGAGGATCGTTTTCGAACAAATTAAATGACTCTGACTGAAGTTGACGCCCAAGCTAAATTGGATTACTCATGGGACAAATCTCGCATGATTTTCGGACTATTATCGCCGTGCCCGTGCTGAAGTTTTGGTTTTGATCCTGGGACTGATGTCTTCGTGTTTTATGGTGTGTTTTGGTATCATAATAATTCGGTGATAAACCAGAAAGGGACCAAGAGGTGCCTTGTTTTATATGGGTTCGAGATTTGGGCCATTTTGTGTGTTATTGTTGAAAGAAATAAATAACATGCTGTGTGTGAAAATATCATGGCCGATATTTTGCCTATCGATGTATTAACATGGATCAGACGGATGCTAATTATATGTAAAAATTATAATTATCCATGGTGTATTAATGTTTCATGTAGCACTTATATATACATGTAACATGAAGGAAAATGCATTAACATCATGCATTTTATATGTACGGTCACATCGCGTTGAGTTGGGTGTGGATGCATGTGATGCCCCAAATCCCGGGGGTCCGTTGACTGCCCTTCAACCCGCGGATACTAATGCTCCGTGACCCGACATTTAAATTCGCGGTCTCCTTTGTACAGGAGCTCTTACCCACCATGTAACCTCGATAAACCTGGTCCCAAACAAATTCAATATGTCATGCTTATGATTTAAAACGCACCACTGGGCCCATAAACAATACTCAATATACATGCCAACTAATGAATCCAACTATATACCCAATAGTTACAAGAGTTAATATGTTTTTACTCTTACACAATACATACATTAAACTTAAAAAGTTCTAATACATGTATACATCAAAGCCACAACTGCTTTCTAATCCTCTACCTCTAAGACGAGCCGCCCTCGCACGCCTCCCTGCACCCAAAATAATATCTCAACAGGTGAGCGAATGCTCGCAGTGGAATCGCCTGGCGGGCTACCACCTGCGCAAAGGTACGTTCCAAATGAAAACAATACATTCAAGCAAATGCATGATCCTACTTGAATGTCTACACGAATTAACCCGTGATCCCAAGTCCACCGACTCCATCACACTCGCCTAAGCTCAGATGAAAATTATTATTTTGTTTGCTTGCGGACAACCCTCCGATGTGTATATATATCAATCACGCCCGGACGATCGGGATATTTTTAATTTGCTTGCGGACTACCTCCGATGAATATCAATCGGGTCCGACGATCGATACTTTTAATTTGGACTACCCTCCGATAAGTACATTTTTAGACAACCCTTCGAACCGCTTTCTAGATTCATCTCATGCACTCACCTCTATAGTCCTAGTAAGTGTTCACACAGTTACAATGCATGCTAATTCCAATATAGTCTAATTCGCTGTAAATATATAAACATGCATATATTTACAAAAATTTAATTCACACAATCGTTGCCATAAATTAATTAATTCATACATCAAAATTAGCTCACTGGGGCTATCGATCAAACACGAGCAATTTACTAATTACTCTCGAATTAACATATATTTTCAAAATATATTTTTGAGGAACACCGTTTGGAATAGTGTGAAAACCTCGCCATTATTCCCGAAAAATCGAAATCATCTGGCTCACTTAGTGAACCCTGCCACAATTATCTCCTACTAATCCAATCAATACATGATTAACACACATGAATGCATACTAAATCAACCCAAAACAGCCGTGAGCCGTCACGGTCGCCTCCATTTTGGTTCCAAAATTATATCAATTCGGGCCCTGAAGTTTTCGGGACTCGATCGTACCTACCACAGCCTCATTCAACTCAAACATTTCGTAAAGCACTTAAATGGGAATAAAACCCAAGTAGGAGAAACCCCTACCTCTCGGAGTTGGTCAAAAACTCACAAATTCAGTGTCCACGTGTAGCCCTCTCCGCGTAGAGCAGTTCTCCTTCTTGTCCCGAAGACTGCCGACGGTCGGATCGCCCGTATTTTTAGAGAGAAGTTCTCTCTCTCTCTAAATTTCTCTCAAAACGCAGCCCACTGGAAGTCCCCTCTGTTCTGCCCGTTTTTGTTTTGGTCACTTAAATTTTGGGGAAGACGGCACTATAACTCATTTGATTAGTTTATCATTTAATCCATTTTATTTATTAATTCCCTTTCTTCACCGCTTTGACATTCCTAAGACTATCTCTGGGCCAACCACTTCATCATTTCTGTACTCATACCACTTATGGTACATGAGTACTTGTTATATGTGACTTTCGTCACATTGAAAATCGTTTTACGGCACCCGAAACGCGATGCCTCGAAAAGCGTGCCAACTCCGACTGTCTCGGAATATTACAAAATTTACGTGCTAACTAGATTTTTTGAGACGATTCCAATCTGAAATCCGCTTCATCATCTCGAGATCAAGAGAAATAAATTACTGATTTTTTTTTAGCCGAAATTTCAATTCTCAGAATCTAAATTACGATTTTGCCCTATTCCATAATTTGGAATTTCTCGTCTTACACGGTATCAGTATTCACCGATGTGGTGAATGGGTCGCATGTAAAATGGGACAAAGTCCAAGGTCGAGACTACTAAGTGTAAATGACCAAAATGATAAATTACATGTTTCATGAGCAAGTCAAGTAGATCCCCCAGTGGTCAAAGACTCAAATGTTATTCACCTGCTAGACGTGATTCACAATGATGTAAGTCGCGAAAAATGTCGAAAGGCGTGCAAACGCTGTGAAAACCCGAAATCCGCGCCCACAA
Source organism: Tetrastigma voinierianum (assembly GCA_016808115.1). NCBI lineage: Eukaryota > Viridiplantae > Streptophyta > Magnoliopsida > Vitales > Vitaceae > Tetrastigma > Tetrastigma voinierianum. Next base: position 891,401 of record JAEQBH010000904.1, on the reverse strand, counting down.
AGAAAAGAAAATCATGATTTGATAAATTAAAGATCGGAGGGTCATCTAATGGTCGAAGTCATCAAGGCTAAACACCGATGACTCCGATTTTTCACACTTCGCATTCCGTGAGGGAGCCTACTGACTCAGTTAGAGCACGAGGTCGCGCCCTTACGCATGACACGTAAACATTTCATATAATGTCGTATAAATGGTAAGAAATGTGGATTTATGTTTGACATGTCACGCATGTGCATTTTAGCGGAGTAACCCCTTTGTAGGGAGATTATCACTATCGGGCTTTGCTCACCCGGCCGTGGGACCCTTTAGGTACAGTCCAAGGCAAGCGGTCAATTCGCATATTGGATGAGCTGATATAGTTCATGTATACTCGTTGTATAAAAGGATCAGAATGGACTATTGATTAAAATGTGTCTATCATATATTTTTGTATATTTGTGAATTAAATATGCAGGAATAGGTCCTCAATATAATAGAATAAATGAGGTGATATCAGACACCGATATCCAATGTGTTTCGCGGTGTCGACGGGTTTGTCAATGAGACCCCTAGGATGCGGGTGTCAATAAAGCATGGTATCTGAGCCAAGGTATATGATTACCGAGCGCGGTCGTTACTGGGCCTAGGATGCGCCTGTGTTGTCATGCCCAGTTATGATTACCTGGTGTTGAGGTTCGATAACAACACCAGCCTTCACAAAGATGGTATCGAGCACAGTTTATAAATACTCAGAGCTCCAGCCTGCTACTGTAGAGTTATAGCTTAAGATCGTGTTAGGTATACGATTACTGGGACTGAGGGGCATAGTTTCATACCAAATCCACGCCAGGTATCGCAGCCTGTGCATACGAATACCTAGGGAGCTCAGAAGTGGGATCCATACGCATGGTTCGAGCACCAACTTCACAAAGATAAGATGATAGTCAGGTACACGAATACCAAGATCATGGTGGCACAAAGCTTGTAACATGCATTCATCAGACATTTTGATGGACCGAGGCCCTACAGGCGTGGACGGGTATGGAATATATGCATGATGAAAATTATATGGAGCACTAGGGTTGAGGAACATAACCTTAGGGGTTCGAGAATGAACACGAGAATTCGACATTGAACTGAGATTAAATAAACTTTGTTGTCATTTGATGTGTGTAGATGGTAAGTCAAGGACGGGGACGTAGAGGTCGTCCACGAGGTGCTAGTCAAGCACCACTGTTAAATCACAGGCCTTTATATCTGTAATTAGCTGTCGTGTCATCGCACAAAGTACCGAGAGGAGGAAGAGCCGAAAGTGACCTTCAGGGGTTTCAGGCACATCATCCTCCGACATGCATACGAGGAGGGGACTTGATGGTCAGGATAACCTCGACCATTGAAAGAGAAGAAGATGACATACCTGGCATCCTGATACGTGGGTGCTGAGCACAGAGAAGGAGGATCACCTTCCTTCTAACTCAGAAAGAAGCAGACATCTGCTTTTAACCACCTGGGATGCGGCTTCGCCACTAGTGGTCAAGGCCAAGGTCGGCTATCCAAGGGTGGAGGACACTCTCAGACTCCTAGCCGCCGTATAGTGGAGCACTCGCACCGCCACCAACTTGACACTTTCGACGGATCGCCCATGGGAGCATCCCAAGTTTACGGACACCTCACCCCACCGATTCGACAAGTTGTGGTTTCCAACAAAGTATGAAAATAAGATGCTCACCGCCACCGTACCCCCAAACATACGAGGAGGATCAGCTTCAGCCGTGGATCCTGTGGTTCGACAAGGTGCCTCAACTGGCCATGGGACTGAGCGACACCGCCTATTCCTCCACACCCTAAGATGGGTCGAGGATCCAAGACGCACTGGGCCTAAGGCGACGATAAGCACCTAATAATATTTCATAGCGCCACGTGCGGCCAGGTCGAGCATGTGTCGAGGACGACTCGTTGTGCCGAGGAGTCTCTGCTGTGTGTGCGTATAACATGTTATCATCGCGATCACTGACACATGTGCATTGGGATTGCCCTAAGAGGCAAGGATCCCGCAGCCAGATCGAGTCAATGATCAATCTCATATCCAGTGGTGCGTTTACTCTCAATGAGTATTATTAAATTTATTTGCATCATATTCATATTTATTGCTGTGATCTTGTGTGAATGTTTTCTGGGTTTAAAGGTTGAAACCTTAAAAGCCATTATATGTGAGTTCTCCTAAGGTGAGAGTCAATCTCGACAGTCAGATCAGGAGCAAGAGATCTTCTGATCTCTGCCATGTGGACCTTCAGTGGTATACATATCTGCCTTGATATCATTCTACATGGATGAGTCGGCGCCCATCGGTCGCCAATGATTGTGACCTTAGGTGGTCATCGCTGATCGTGACCTTAAAGTGTTATCATACCACACACTGAGTTGTGTAAGGTTGCATATGCATGTGAGTGATGCGTATGTGTGTGGAATTTTGGGACAAAATTCCTTTAAGGGGGGAGAGTGTGAAACCCTAGAAAATTCGAATTTTCGAAAAAGGGTAAAACGGTAATTTCAATTGAAAACCAGAAATTCCCTGTGATCTCGATAATCTAAACGGATCGCGGCCAAGAATCTGTCTGGGAAATTTGAGTTTAATCGTGCAAATCTCGTCGACTTTGAGACAAGTGGCATTTTACTATTTTTTGGGTGATAAGCCGTCAGTGACTTCAGGGACAAGATATTTACAAAAATGTCGAAAGTCAAGAAATGACTTGAACTAAGTTCATGTAAAATAAAGTGAACTAAAAAGAAATAAATTGTTTTAGGGTAAAAACAGACCCGAATAAAGTTATATGAACCATGTATCCATAATAATAATAATAATAATAATAATAATAATAAAAGAGATAAAAACGAAACCCAAAAGAAAAGTAAAACTAAGTGAGACTCCGAGAGAGGCATAAGAGAGATATTTTTATTTTTTCTTTCTTCGTTTTTTTTTTCTTCCATTTACTAAATCTGACCGTAGGATTCGTCGTGTCGGCTATAGTCATCCACACAAATGGTAGGCCACGCGCTGGCACAAAATCTTGGGAGCCACAAACCCACGGAGGTAAGAATTTTTCTACTTCATGCTAATTTAGCCTAAAGGCCATTTAATGGCTTGAATGATTAGAGGCCATGAAAGACCTTAAGCTCTCATTTAAATTTTTTGACTTAGTGTAGGAATTTCTAGAAATTTCGAGATCGCTGACAATTCTGGCTTCGAATTGGGACTCAAGTTTCGATAAGTCGCTGACCGTGTTTGAGGTTTCGTTTGATCCCTGAATCATGTCTCTTGTTTCAGGTGTTTCGTATCATGAAGCACTGGATGAACCTGAAGGGATCAAGAGCAAGATCCTGTTTTATATGGGTATGAGATTTGGGCTATTTTGTGTGTTATTGGTGAAAGAAATAAATAACATGCTGTGTGTGAAAATATTATGTTAATATTTGCTTGTTGATGTATTAACATGGATTGCATGGATGTTAATTATATGTAAAAATTATAATTATCCATGGTGCATTAATGTTTCATGTAGCACTCATATATACATGTAACATGAAGGAAAATGCATTAGCATCATGCATTTCATATGCACCCATTACATCGCGCCTAGCCTGGTGCGTGTGGTATCGAAAGTATTCACCGATGTTGGTGAATGGGTCGCTAGCTCAAATGCCAGACAAAGTCCAGTGTTTGAGACTCACTAAGTGTAAATTGATCAAAATGATAAATTACGCTCGCGAGCAAGTCGGGCAGAACTCACTGCGAAAGATCCAAATGTTATTCAAGGTTTGAGCATTATTCAAGAAATGTAAGCTTAAGTGTAAAATTTTGGAAAGACATGCGATTTCTCGCAAGAAAACCTCTAAAAATCCGTGGCCCATAAAAGAAAAGAAAATCTTGATTTGATAAATTAAAGATCGAGGGTCAGCTCCACTGGGTTGAAGCCATTGGTTAAACATCGATGGATCAGTTTTATACTTGGCATTCTGTGTGTGTGAGGAGCTCATTGGGACTGTGTGTGAGCACAGGGGTCACATCTCATGCATGACATGGAACATTTCATATAATGTCGTATAAATTGTATGAAATGTGATCGATGTTATATATAGCGCACAGGCGCATTTTAGGTGGGAGGCACCAGAGATTATCACTACGCTTTGCTCACTCCCGCCAGAGGACTTCTTCGTACGTGTCTACAAGTGTGGTCACCCGCATACGGGATGAGAGCGGATATACTATGCATACCTGTTGTATAAAGGATTGGGGAACGACTGGCTGATTAAAACGTGTCTATCATATATTTTGTATATTTGTGAATTAAATATGTAGGAATATGTTCCAATATATTAAGACAAATGAGTGATATCAGACACCTGATATCCACAGTTTTCGCATCGACGTAGTCATTAACGAGAAACCTGATAGGGGTGTCACAAAGATGGTATCAGCTAAGGTATACGATCGTCAGAAGGCAAACAGTACTCGGCCTGTGATACGCAAACACAGTGTAGTGCCTGGGGCTTATGATTACCCAGGCTTCGATGTTCGATACCAGCCTTCCGCCAAAGATAACACGAGCACGGTGTGCCTATAAATACCTGTGAGCCCCATGCCCATCACTGTGAGTTATAAAATTAAGATCAAGAAGTTGCGAGCATCGATTACCAGACTCGAGGGGCATAGTTAGATACCAGCCACACCAGTATCGTGAGCCTGTGCATACGAATACCTGCAGCCAGCGCTGATCCATACGCATATTCGATACCAACTTCACAAGATAAGATGATACCACAGCACACGAATACCTAGGACTGATAGTGAAACGTGTGTTTAGAACATGCATTCATTGTACATTTTGATGAATTGATATCTGTGATGTGTGCGTGACTGGTATGGAATATATGCATGATGAAAATTATATGGAGCACTAGGGTTGAGGAACATAACCTTAGGGGTTCGGGAATGAACACGAGAATTCGACATTGAACTGAGATTAAATAAACTTTGTTGTCATTCGACGCGGTGTGTACTCCAGAAGTCAAGGATCAGACGAGGTCGCGCACGAGGTGCCATAGTCGCACCACCATTAATCGCAGCCTTTACAAAGGTCGTATAAGGTAATCGCGCTGCATCGCACAAAAGCAAGTGCAAATTGAGCGAGGAAAAGCCGAAAGATCTTCAGGGGTTTCAGTACATCATCCTCCGACATGCATGTGAGGAGGGGACTCACGGGTCGTGATGTACTTCGACTAATAAAGAGAAGAAGATGACATACAGGCATCCGGATATGGGTGCTAGTAATTAAGATAAGGAGGATCGCCTTCTAATCTAGCAGCAGCGTAAGACTTCGCTTCGCACGACCTCGTGGATGTGGGATCACGGTCACTGTAGCCTAAGGCTACAATGTCACATTCGAGGGTGGAGGCCACTTCAGACTTTAGCCACAGAGCAGGAGCATGTTTCACCGCCACTAGCTTCGACACTTCTCGACGGATACCCACGTAGAGGCGTAGATCCCAAGGTTATAGACACTCATCCCAATCGCTTACTGACGAGTTAGGTTTCCAGCTAGCATGACAGATAAGAGGTTCCATCACAACAAATTTCATGAGAGGGATCATTTTCAGCACGCGGATCCTCGGCTCGGGGACAAAGGCAACCCTCAGTCAATCAGGATTCGGAGTTTTACACTGCTTATTCCTCCACACCCTAGAACGGGTCGTATATCCGCATCAAGATCAGCCCCAGACGATAAAGCAATCATTGCGCGTCGGCGCGGCCGTGGCTGCAGCAGCGTCGAGGTCAAGGATTGCGATAATGTGAGCCGAGACTTCGCCAGGGTAGGCGTATGACATTTTGATACCACGCTTACTAACTCGGTTATGTCACTGATCGTTTCTAAGAGGCAAGGATCCCGTGGTGCCGCAGACCAGCCGGGCCGATCAATCTCATGTCCGTGGTAATGCTTTCTACTCTCACCGCAGTATTGTTTAAATCTCATACTGCATTCATTTATTGCTGTCCTGTAGAATATTCTTCAGCCTGTGCTGTTGAAAACTCGAAAGCCATTATATGTGAGTTCTCCCCTAAGGTGAGAGACACCCGACAGTCGTGATTGTGAGCCCAGATCTCGTGACTCGTCACGTGGAACTTCCTGGGTGTACATATCTAAGCCTTGAGCGTCATTCGACATGGGATGAGTCAATGTTCACTCCGCCAGTCGTTTGATCGTGGACCAGGTGGGTTGTCGCTGATCGTGACCCAGTGCCAGCTTATTCCAAATCCACATGGTCCTGGTGAGCTGTAAGGTCAGCACATGCATGTAGAGTGATAGACAAAGTGTGGAACCATCCAAATTTTTTAAGGGGGGAGAGCGTGAAACCCCAAAAAATTCAAATTTTAGAAAAGTGGTAAAACTGCATCAGTTGAAAACTGAAATCTTCAGATCTCTGATGATGAAAATAAATTGCGTCATAAATCTGGCCTCATAAATCTAATGACCTTAAAAGTTTCGTCGACGCGTAAGACGCTGAATATTTACATCTTCATGATATGTCACATATTACTGATACATTTTACCAAACTAAGTTTAAGAAATGTTTGAACTAGTTCATGTAAAATAAAGGAATCGAAAAGAAATAAATTGTTTCAGAAAAACTTAATTAAAATAAAGTAATATGAACTCAGATCCATAATAATTAATATAATTGTCAATAATAATGCGAGATAAAAACGAAAAAAACCCAAAAAAAAGAAAAGTAAAAAACTATGAGACGTAGAGAGTGGTATAAGAGAGATATTTTTGCTTTTCTTTCTTCGTTTTTTTTTTCTTTCATTTAACAAATCTAATTACAGGATTTTGCTGAGGCCAAGGTGAAAGCCATCCACGCAGCAGGGCTACTGTGTACCAAAATCTTAGAGTTTCGCCAAACCCCATAGTACAGAATTCTTTCTTCACTGATGTTATTAAATAAAGGCCATTTAACGTCAGATCGTCATATGAGGCCATAGAAAATCTCCACAATTTCCCGCCTAAAATTTTTGATCGAGCAAGAGGAATTCTGAATCAAGCCATAATGCGATCGTCGGGAGGGGTTTCCGTTTGTCCCGAATCATGCCCTGCCTCAGGGTGTGTTTTGGTATCATATCATCCAGATGAACCTGAAGGGACCAAGAGGTCCTGCTATAGTGGGTATTATGATTTGGGCCATTTCAGGTACATTGCTGAAAGAAATAAATAACAGTGTCAGGTGTAGAAAATATCATGTTAATATTTGTTACAAATGATAACATGGATTGCATGGATGTTAATTATATGCAAAATATAATTATTCATAAATAATGTCGCAGAAGACCTATATATACGTAAATATTAAGAAATGTATTGAAGATCATGCATTTCATATGCACTACACCGCCGAGCTCGTGCCGCAGTGGTATCGAGTATTCACCGATGTCAGGAATGGGTCGCTAGTTTTAAATGGGACAAAGTCCAGTACGAGACTCACTAGTAACTGACTAAACGATAAATTACATGTTTCAAGCCAGCTAAGTCAGATCCTCTAAGGTGAAAGAGTCAAATGTTATTCACTACATGATTCCTGCCGATGTAAGTTCATCAAAAAGAAAGTCATAACTTCCATCAGAAGAATCAGAATTCCAATTTTTTTAAAATGAAATTTAATTGCCACAAAATTATAATGCATAAAAATCCGTATCTATTCCCAGATATCATCATTAAACTGATTGCACCGTTGAATCGCTCTCGCCAAATCTAAATAGCACGCAAAATTTGTCGTAATCGAGACAATCTGACCATATCGCTTTTCTCGAGATCGTTTGGCAATGAAACGATTTAGATGCACGAAAATCAAAATATAACAAGTATCATGTAACAGGCATGGTAGAGAAATGATGAAAATGTGATCATCGAGATAATATTCAATGTCAAACTGGGAAACGGCGGACGAATGGTCATTATGGACGATTTAAGTCACTAAAGGACAAAAAGTTGTAATAGTGCTTCTTCTCCAACAAAAATGAGCCAAAAACGTGAAATGAAGCCTTTGGGAGATCCAAAGAGGCCAAGTTTTTAGATTTTCTTTAAAGAGTAGAGAACTTCTCTCTAAAAATACTGCATCCTGACCAGTCGAGGCCTTCTATGTATGTTTTTACGTGAGGGCTTCTGGGGCACTGGATTTAGTGGAGTTTTCTCGTGAATTCGAGAGGTGTGGTCTCTCTCACTTGGGTGCTTTATTCCAGCGCCTCAAGTATTTTATAAATGCTCGAGTCGATGGAGTGTTCTGGTGGGTCGTTTGAATAAACCCAAACCTCGGGACCTAATTGATTGGAATTTTTGAAAACCAAAATGTCACTTTCAACTGGAGGGGCTGCTCGTGAAGCTCATATCTCAAATTGTAATAAATCGTGGTATTGATCGAATGAGTCGAAAATGGTCGTAGAAACGCATCACAAGGTGAACCGACATTCATGAATTTTCGAGAAAAGAACCAGGTTTCACTTTATTCCCGAAACAAAGTTGTTCTCAAAATATATTTTTGTGAAAATATGTGTTTGGTCGAAAGTGATTTAAAACTAAATTGCCTGTTTGATCATTAAATTCATGTTTCAATTTGATGAAGGAAATGAGTAAATTCCTTCCATGACATGATTGTGTGAATTATCTGCTGTAAATATATGCATGTTTATATTTACATGTGACTTAATCACTCTGAATTAGCATACATATTCCATATATGACCTGAACACTTGGGGATGGCGAGCTAGTGCATGAGATGAGTCTAGAGAAACTGCTCGAAGGGTAGTCCAATGTAAACAAATAATATATCAATCGTCTGTTTTCCTCCCACTTGATACATACACATCTGAGGGTCCCACAAACAAACAAATAATAATTTATAATGAAGCTAAAGTGAGGACTGAGTTTCACAGCTACTGATCCCGAGTTGTCATGTGTGACATTCAAAGATCATGCATTAATGTGGCGGTTTATTTTAAACATCAGACCGCACTTAGTGGAGAGCCCACTTAAAGTAATTTCATCATCAGTATTTAGTCACCCTGGTCGAGGAGATGGCTTTAAGGTGTACAAGAGTATGCGAGGGACTCATCAGTCCTAGAGACTGAGGTATCAAGAAAGCCTGGTCAGGCTTTAATGATTTTAGATACATGTATTAGAATTCTAATTTTTATATATGTGCCAGATAAGAGTAAATTATTAACTCTAACTACTGGACATAGTCAAGAAGGTTTCCATGACACTATGAGTAATCGCGACAGCCCAAGGCATGCTTTACCCATGTGATGATATATCGACCTGTTTTCAGCTCATATATTGTATTCGGGGTAGAGCCCCGCACAAAGGAGACTCGCCTCCCGATTTTCCGATGTGGCGGTCTGCAACCGACATCCACTCAGATTCCACGTACCGACGGTAGCCTAACCTAACCTCTGATTTCGGCCACAAACAGATCGAGTTTAAAAACGCATTTGTCAGTGGGAGCTCGCTCGTATCCATATGAAGAAACTGGCGCCATAGTCTTTAAGAGATAAGAACATCACCACTCAAAGTGATCCATGTAGGTTTAGAAGGATGTTCAGGAATCACTTACAAGATTAACACCGTCATGTTTTATGTGTGATTTGCAAGCGATCATAAAGACAGTGCAAATGATGTTTATAATACTGATGGTCAGGTGTTGTGTGTATGAATTGTATGCTTGGTAAATAGCATAGGAAAGATGTCGTGAACACTGTGTGGCTTAGTGTGAGAACAAGGTCGAAAATTTTTCACACCGGGTCCGCAAAATTCGACACAACCCAAGTCAAATGCAAATGGCCCGTCAATTGTGAAATCTTCCTGGAATTTTATTCCATTTTTCTGCACTAAAGAAAAGGATTTTGTTGTTCATAAAATTCCTTTTTGAGTCAGATGGGTGCAATTCAAGCTATCGTACGCTGGAGTGCAGTGCGAAGGCTACTGGAGGAAATGAAAACCGAAAAAAAAACGAGGAGGAAATTTTGGACAAAATGGTCTAAAATAAAATGAAAAAAAAATGATGAAGAAAATACTTTCTAAGGTTTTACAAGGTGTAAAATCGAAGAAAGCAATAAAAATAAATTTTTTATAAAATTATTCGAGTGTCAGAAAATGAAAAAGAGGTATATAATTTTTTTTTTTAGTGTTTTCCAGTGGCTAGAAATGTGAAAAAATATATATATTATATGATGAGAAGAAATATTTTTCTAAAAGTTTTGACAAGGTGTAAAGTTAAAGAAATGAAGAAAAATAAATTTTCTTGTAAATTTATTCAGTGTACCGGAAAAAAAATCGAGCAAATAGAATGGATTCGGGCCACGCCTGAATCAGACAGGAAATTATTTTTTTTTCTTTTGTATTGCAACCTTGGTTTATATCAGAAGAGGAAGGCCGGCCGGCAGGAGTGTCACAATACAAAAATTGTATTGTGACAGGAGCAGCAGGTTGGCTTGGTTTTGTATTGCAAGAGAAGGTTTCTGAGTGGTAGAAATTGTATCATGACCTAGTCTCGTAGGCAAGGAATCAGATTGCAAATTTTCGTGTAGTTATCGAAAATCAGGACGCAATACGAGGCATTGCGCGGGCTAGCCGTTGAATCATCAAAGAGTGCGTTGGTCGAAAAATTGTATTGCAACACACCATGTAGAAGGATTGTATACAAGAGTGCGTTATCGTAAATCAGACAGCAATGCAATTATCAGGACAGCAGCAAGCAGAATTCATCGAAATTCTCAGACGCGAATACACCATTTTATCAGGACATGAGCACCGCCGGCCGGAGGAAAACCGTATCGCAATACGTGGGCTTCGTCACAGGAAATTGTATCGCAAGATTTGGAATGTATTTGCGGACTAAAAAGTAACAATGCTGAACAGCATAAATGAATCTACAACTGGGAACAAGAAGATTTTATTTTTTTGAAAAAAATAAAATAAAAATCAAACAAAATGGGACAAGATTTTGAAAAAAGAAGAAATTTTCAAAAAAAAAAAATTTCGATAACATGATTTTAATATATTGATAAATGGTCTTCGCATTGTTTGCGGAATGCAATAATTTGAAATATACACGATTCTGTATGAATAGTGTCTCTGGGGCCGCATTTACACCCTTCGAGATACGAATTATGTTTATGTTTTAATCGCGTGATTTTATGTTTCAAATGCAGCGACATATACACTAGATGATGTATATGGGAATTGGTGGATCAAGGACACTACAGAGTGAAATTATAGCGCATTGCGGTAATGCGTATAGAAAAAGGGTGAATGCTAAGGTTAGGAACTATGACCTTAGGAATTCCAATTTTTGGAAAGAGGGTAAAATCGTAATTTTGGTTAAAAAAATCCGTAATTTATTCTCTAGATCTTGTATGATGAAACTGACGGCCATTGTAATCGCTCGCAAAATCTAGCACGCAAATTTCGCCACCCGGTGACACCACACACACGCTGAGGCATCGGTTTCGTGTCGTGAAATGATTTTCGATGCGACAAAAATCACATAACAAGTACTCATGTGTCATAGCGGCATGAGTAGAGAAATGATGAAAACGGACGGCCGGTGATAAGAGCCGCACGTCAAACCGAAACAGTACGGACTATCATTATTATGGATTTGATTTTTAAGTCACTAAAGGACAAAGTCAGAATAAGGCTTCTTCTCCATCAAAAATGAGCCAAAACGTGAAATGCATTTCTTTGGGAGATCCAGACGTGTTCGAGATTTTCTTAAAGAGAGAGAAACTTCTCTCTAAAACACACAACCACCCGCTCTAGCCTTCTGACCGTATGAAGCCGCTCTACGCGAGAGGGCTTCGCTGGTACGTGATTTAGCTGAGTTTTCTCTCAAACTCCAGAGGTGTGGGCTCTCTACGGCGTTTTTATTCCCGCTTTGGCACTTTACAAATGTTCGAGCCTGACAGCCTGAGGTCACTGACTCCATCCCAAACCTCGGGGACCGAATCAAGCAGGAATTTTTGAAACCAAAATGTCGTCTGCAACGAGCGGTCGTTGCGTTTCATTTCACCAAATTTGTAATAAATCACGTATTGATCGGAATGAGGCCTAGTCGTGGAAATGCTGCCTTCACATGTGAACTAATGAATTTGTGAATTTTCAAAGAATAGTAAATCGAGGTTTTACTATTCCCGAAACAAGGTTTCAAAAATATATTTTATGAAAATATGTGTTTGTCTGAGTGATTAAACTAACTCAATGTGTTTGATCATATTAGTCTATGAGCTAATTTTTATGTATGAAATGAGAATTTCCATGACATGATCAGGAATTGATTGTTTTGTAAATATATGCATGTTTATATTTACATGTGAATTAGGATCAGATTAATTGGTATACATGCATTCCATATGCACTGAACTATCCTAGGATTACAGGAGTGAGTGCATGAGATGAGTCTAGAGAAAACGCCTGGCGTAAATTCATTGAACAAATAATATATCAATCAGGCCTGAGCGCCCAATTGCAGATATAAAGGCCATCGAATGGTCACCACAAACAAACAAGACATCAATCGTCAGCGCCCACCGATATATGCTACACACTGAGGTCACCACAAACAAACAAAATAATAATTTTCTTACACGAGGCTTAAAGCAGTGTGATGGAGTCAGAGGACTCCTGATTCCAGGTCAGTCATGTGCATTCAAGGATCATGCATTCGCTGAATGTACGTTTATTTTGGAACATCAGACGCACTTAGGCGGAGAGTAGCCCACTTAGGCGATTCCATCATCGAGTATTAGCTCACCTCATTTAGGTGGATATTATTTCTTACGTATACAGGAGCTTATGTGACTGTCGTCCTGTAGACCGTAGGTTGTGAAGAAAGCCTGCCAGGGCTTTCATGATTTTATACATGTATTAGAATTTCTAATTTTTATATATGTGTTGTATATAAATTATTAACTTGTAACCATTGACATAGCTTGGTATGTTTTGGCGTATATTGTTATGAGTATCGTTTATGGGCCCAAGTGGCCGTTTTACTCATGTGATGATATATCGACTGCTTGGGACAGTTGATATAGTATTGTATTTGGGTGAGTCTCGCACAAAGAGACTCACTATTTTCTTTCATGTGGGCGCCTGCAACCCGACATCCACTTGTATCCTCCCACGTTGACAGGTACAATCTGACCCTGATTCGGGGCACCTACAGAAACTCAAAACCAGGCCCACAAAAAAGAAAAGAAAATCATGATTCGATAAATTAAAGATCGAGGGTCAATAACGGTCGAGTCATCGGGTTAAACACTGCTAGACTGCTTATCACACTCTGGCATTCCGTGTGGTTATTTCCATGTCAGACTCAGTTGTGGAGCATTGTAGTCGCATCTCACGAGATAATATTGCCGTAAAGATTTACATAATACAGATAAATCAGATGAAATGTGATCATGTTTACGTATGCATTGCATGTGCATTTTAGGTGGGGAGTAACCTTAGTAGGAGATTATCACTCACTGGCTTTGCTCTCCCATCGTGACCCCTTCGTGCATGAAGTCTACGGAGCGGCTACTTCTAAGGCGGGATGAGAGCCTGATATAACAATGTGGTACCTTTTGTCAGGAGCAAAAGGACCAGAACGGGCTAACAAAATGTGTCTATCATATATTTTTGTATATTTGTGAATTAAATATGCATGAATAGGTCTCAATATATTGAGACAAATGAGTGTGATATCGGGACACCACATTCATAGGTTTCCGCAGGCCGACCAAGTCACAACCTGACCCTGATGGTGCCGCCACAAATCAAACTAAATATGATTGATTACTTGTTAAAAATAGTTTTCAAAATAATTTAAAATTTAAATACTCATTTTTATAAGAAAAAGTTTATGATATTTAAGTTCATTCATCATATTGTCAAAAGTTTAAACATTTAAATAAGTAAGATGGTTTTGGTTCTTTCCGTCTTGCTACATCGCTTCAGGTGTGGGTGATTCAAAAGCTAAAACAGCTTGAAGGCGTAGACATCAAATCAAACTCATGGTCATTAATCAGCGCTAACCGGAGTTATATGGGTATTATAGTCATCACATAATTATCAAATGATATGTTTTAATCTGACTATTATGCTCTTAACCTAGATGTTGTTTCACCTCTGTGAAGTTTTTAGTGAATTTGATTATGTTTCCATCTAATTTATTGTTAGTTTGAATCTATAAAATTATTCTCCTTAAAAAAAAAAGTTCATTGAATCATTAATGTATTTTATTATTTTAATTTTCATGATATTATTTTAAAATTTCTTGTGATGTAAAATTAGAAAAGTGAAGTGTGGTTCCCATGCCCATATTCATTAGATTTCTTTTGATTTTCATTTCCTCAAAATTTCTTTCATTGGTTGGACTTGTGAGAAGCCTAGGACTTGTTTGGGTCATGTTTTTAAAAAAAATGTTTTTGAAAACACAGAAAGCACCATTTTGGTGTTTTCTAAAAACTCTTATTATTATTTGAATTTAGTATTTTTTGTGTTTCTCTATAACAAAAAAAAACACAAAACTAGAAAAACCAAACATATTTTCTCAGTTTTTCTTATTTTCCTTGTTTTTTGTAACACAAACAATTATAAAAAACAAGAACCAAACATGTCCCAAGAATCTGTTTGTTTTCAAAGAATTTTTCAGAAAGAAACCAGAGCGTGACATTCTCAAGTTTAGAATCTTGGAAAATCTTCATACTATCTTCTAGCACAAATTTCGCACAAATTATGAATTCGAATTAGTACTTCTAAAATGCCGGATCTATGTGACGCATTCTTCGAATGTAATTGTGGAATGCTATGGTAGTAACTGCGATATTTCTTTGTGTATCAAATTTGAATGAATACATTATCCTTAAAATCTTTCATTGTGCTTTCTAAACTCCAAAGCTCTATTCAATGCAACTTCTTAAAAATGAGTGTATCTATTGAACACTTCTTTGTATCCTTTTGGTTGTATGTGAGGTCTAAAATATGATAAATGGTATTTAGTTCCTCTATAAGGTCTGAGAAATCCTTCCCTGTGATATTCGAATCACCAAAACAATACTTGGGCTGTAATTCTTTAGAAAATATCAATACAAATATAACCATTAATCGTAGAAGAATACAAACTATGAAATAATTAAAATAATTTTAAAATAAAAGAGAGTTTATTAAGCATGGAGGAGTTTATTTGAGTTATAATTTTATTATATTTTGTGAAGAGAAAAACAAATTTATTGATTCAAACTAGATGTACATCGATGGAAACATTGAATCATAATCGTTAAAAACCATAGAGGATGAAACAATATCAAGATTAATAACATAATGAATTGACTCAAAACCTATACATTTGATAATTGAGCCTATATATTTGATATTAATATTATGACTAGAATACATTTGATTCAAGTTCTATAGCATATTGATGACTATTGATTTGATTTTTTGTCACTAATTAGATATATTTTGCTCATTTGAATCGCTCTAACATAAATAAATGTTCCATCACGACGACAATCAAACACCGTACCAAGACAACGACAACCACATGTCGTATTAAGACGACGACTAAAATATGAAAAAACAAATGGAAACCTATATCTTGTGGAATAACCATTTTATTGAAGAAGAAAGTGATGGAAAGAAGTGTAGAGAGGTTGTTTCGATTCAAGAATGACAAAAAAATCACCCATTTTTACTTAAAAATAAAAGCATCAAGAGGAAAAAGTTTAAAAAAATGAGGCTAGAATTTAGGTTTCTCATTTATACGTATCATATAAAATAACCAAAATAATTTTAAATATTCGTATCAAATTAAAAATGAATGTTGACTTATAGTTATCATAAATAAATTAAATTTTTTTTTGTTATTAAAATATTTTTCTATATATAAAATAATTAAGAATAAAATTTCAATTAAAGATAAAATTATCAATAAAAATATTTATTTTATAATAACATCAATCCAAGGTATTATCTCAAAATTAAAAAGTCATAGACATTAAAATAAATGTATAAAAGAAAATTATATTTCAAATTATCTCAAAAAAATAATTTCTTCATAAAGATGTTTTTTTTCTCATCAAATATTTTCCTATCATATAAAACTAATATTAAAAGATTTAAATAAATAAGTAGAGAAGGATAAAAATAATATTTTGAATATTTTAATAGAAGTGGATTAAAAAAATACACGAATTATAACTTTTTTCATCAAACTATTTTTTTGATAACTGACACTTTAGTTACGATGTAGTAAGCTATTCTGACTGATACTAGAACCCGTGACCCCTTCCCTTCCTATACCCTTCAGCTTCTAAACGCCAACGCTTACCACACGAAGTTAAGCATGACGACCCATCAAGAGCCGTTTAGTTATAATGACAGTTTTCTTATCAAGATTTATTTAGTCCAAATCGATTATTAGTGATTAGATATCTTTACCATGCAATCTACAAGAACCGATTAGGGGTAAATTATCCATCAGCTTCCCCCATAAGCTCAACAAAGCATCCCCTTAATTTATTTTCTCTAAAAATGAATCGTGATAAGGAAAGTTATGCTACATAAATAATTATAAAACAATATTTTAATAGAGGTGTTTTGATAATGTCACTGGCTCATGCACGATCAAGTCTAATGCTTAAAGGGGAATTTAATGTAACATGCACTACTACAAAAACTTAAAATAATGACACTTGGTTCATGACGCTTTTAAAGAAGCGACATTATTTAGATTCGGACCTAAGATATATGGTGCTTATTAGAAATGTCATTGTTTATCATACTGATTTTTTAGTTTATGACGTTTCTCAAACTTATTTAAATATTGTTTGATACACCATGATGCTTATTCAAAGCATCATACCATAAATTCCTTACAGTGGTGCTTTTGTAGTGTTTGACGAATTATGGGTATAAATATCCCTTTTTGAAACCTGCTCCCCAAACACCGATGTTCACGATCTCAAACCCCATATTTGTACCAAAACCAGCAAGGGAAAATGGGAGCAAACAGGTTTCAAGACACTCTTTCACGTGGAAACCTTCAAGGAAAAAATGGGTCGTGGATCGCGTACCAAACTCAAGAGATTTCTTTTTCCAACCTTTATGACGAAGGGCAAAGTAATGGGATTTCAGGTTTCATCAGGGATAATGCAAACACGGGTTGATTATGAGGGGCTTCCCAATCATGTCTCACCTCTTCACTGGTTACGGTTGCAATGATGGCCAACCAGCCACGGCTTCTTCTTTTGCTTCACCATTAGCTTCCTCTCCCTCCCCTTGATCGCCTTCCTCTCAAGAACCTCTTGAAGAAATGTTTACAGAATCATGTCCCTCCTTCATCTCCCTTACTCCTCTTCGTGTCAGAATCGTCGTGGTGGTTGCTCGTTTGGGGGAGAGGCGGAGAAGCCGTAGACGTGTTAAACAAGTTGGTCGATCAATGAAGAAGTCACAAGCCAAATTCAAGACTCAGGAACCCAAGTAGAGTGGGCGGTTGAAGCTGGCTAAGAAGCAAGAGTCTCCGCAGGATGCGGTTGCGAAAAGAATGGTAAAGGTAATGGTAGCTGGTTTCGTGTCATTTGCTTACTCCAAAAAGTTTATCTCAAAATCGAAAACTCCTAGCTTCAGCTCTATCGACCGCCATCAACGCAGCTTAGATGCCTGCGAATCTTCATAGCACTTTCTCTTAGGTTTCCCACAAACCATCATCTTCTTGTCCAGCTTTTTCGCTTAGCAGAGTTTCCATGCATTGTGTGCGTCTTTGTTTTCCAGAGGTCATTTGAGGAGAGAAGAAAACTCGAGGGGGAGTTGGCCTAACTTCCAGCACCTCACCATGGTTGCTTGAAGGGAACTCAATGTTCCCCTGTTTTGAATCTTGAAATAAAAATATGCTTCTTAGCAATTTTCTGGGTCATTTTGATGATTTTAGGCTGTGCATAAATGTTTGTACTATTTGTTATTTTGGTTCAAGCCAGAGGCTATCAGGAACTATCAAACATATGTCTCTATTATCATATATTTCATCAAGAGTCCTCTCGTATGTATCCTCTTTCTAAATCTACTTTTTGGAATTCTTTCCCTTTATCTAACCATGACTCTGATTTGTGTCATTTCTCATCATTGTTCGACTTGTTTTGTCCTGCTTCGGGCCTACCAATTCTTAATTTTTGTTGCTGCTACTACCATTATAAGCAATGATAACATTATTATCATTTAACTTATTCTCATTATGGGTGATTTTAAATGTAGTCACGATTACACTACGCCTCTTTGTTCGCTGTCTGGTGGAATCTCGCTTCAGGGTCTTAGGCTATGCTTGAAGCTCTCATTTGTCTTTTGTTATCACGTTATTTATTTATTTTTGCAACTAATTTACCAATCTAAAAAATTTGAACCTTCATAGTTATATCTTTGTTTTGCTTATCAAAAATAGTTATATCTTATTTTATTTTTTAACATTATTATTTTTTAAAATTCTTTCTTTGTAGTATTTTCTAACTGGATTGGAATGTCTTGTATACTAGTAAATTCTATAAGATTTATGGTTATACTTGTAGGATTTTCATAATATATGTAATTTTTAAGATTTTTCATAGTTATACTTGTAAATTCTTGTATACTTGTATACTTATTATTTGTCCAGCTAGCTTTATGATCTCTTTGTCCAGCTTAAGGTCAACCTCAGAGTTAATCTCATGGGGTTAGTGCTCTTTTTTTTTTTTTTATTGTTTTTTTAAATTTTTTTTATGAAGTAATTCATTTGACATTTTTTTTGGGTTTTCAAACTGTTTTGGAGAGCAATGTTTTTCCCTTTTCTATTATGTTTTTTTTTTTTTTTACTTTTTCTATACTTAAATCTCATGGGATTTATGAGTTTCTTTGTTTTTTTAACTCGTTTCGACTGTGGAAATGGTTAGTGCTCGGGGTTTCTAAATTGATTTCTACATTTTTCGTGATGGAAATGGTTAATTCTTGAGTGCAAGAGCTTCATGGTCATTATATGGAGATTTGGGTTTTGATATATGACCTCAGCTGGGCTTAGTGTTTGAGATTGTTAATGAAAATTTTGATTTGGAAAATATAATCTTTTTGGTAGATATTACTTCTAAGTTGTGGGCTGTCAAGGGTTCTTTATAAACCATAATTTTTACTTTCTAGAAACAGTATCTTTCAAGATGTGGATGCCTTTGAGCTGAGAGAGGATGTTAGGTCTAGTTTTTAAATGAGCTTAGATCCATCAATGGTGTTTATTAATTACAAGGTTGATTTTCCTCTGCTTCGAGTAATGTCTTTTCAAAGTAGATTGTTGGGAATGTGGTTTTTTCTATATACAATAAAAACTAAAATAAAGAAGGGTGAAGGATAATTTCTCTTGTTGTCAAGTATTATCTTTGATTTTTGTCTAGCTTTTCATGTTGTTCATGTATATCCGACTAAAAGTGCTTGCTTAACTATATTTTCCTTTTCCCTTTTGGGATAGAGATCTTAAAATTGTGAGCTTGAGGTGCATTAAGCTAGGATTGCATAAAAAGGGTATAATGTACCAATCAATTCAATTTTGATTAAAAACTTAACTAATTGAAACCTTAAATTGTTTTGTCTTATTTTAAAAGAAAGTTAAAATGAGAACCGATGTTGACTCAATGCAATTATTGGATCAAAAGGTTTTCAAGATGCATGAGGAGCATGTCAAAAATAGTTTTCAATTTTTTATCATGTCTAAAACTTGCAAACATTCAACAATTAGGAAATCGAGGTGAACTTGTTAATCGCTGATCAACCATTTGAGGGTGAACTGCGCATTTTTCAAAGTGTATAGTTGATCTCAAACAATCAAGTTTCCATGCTCAAACGGTTTACTAAGAAGTTCTCGTTGACTAGTTTATGGCCAAATTATCTGGGCTTTCATCGAGATGAAACTACTATGCCAAATGACTAGTTTCCACTCAAATTTCTATTTAAAGCTCGCCACTTAATTTATGAAGTTGCTCACTTCGAAATCATCAAGTACATCTCTAATGAAGAAGAGCTTTGAGATTTTCTTGAGTGCACCATTTTATTACTTTGTCGATGCTCACCATCGTACCTTAATCCTAGTTTTTCCTTTGTATAATCATGACATTAGTATAAATAACCGTTTATCAACCTTTTGTTTTCCACCAATTGTACAAAATCCTGTGAAAGTCGTGGAGCAGAATCTGAAATTTAAAAATTAATCAAAATTACTACATAGACCTAAGAATAATTTTCCATCGTGACCCTTTTTCTTGGTGGCATTTTGAGTGCCATTACGTGGGCCGCCAACAAGAGGCTTGTAGTTCCTCTGTTCCATTACCTAACAAGATGAAAAAGAATCTGCTTCAACTTATCCTTGCAATGTGTAATATACTTGCATGAGAAGTATGGTTCAAGGGCTATGTAAATAAATAGAATATTCTCTTCTAAATAATTTATTTTATTATGATAATTTATTTTTTCCATATTTTAGGTCACAGTGTATGCAACATAGAAAGTATCAATGTGACGCCCCAAACCCGGGGGTCCGTTGACTACCCGTCAACCCGCGGAATACAAGTGGAGGTCGGGTTACCCGACGCCACTTTTATAGGCACCGTAGTCTCCTTGTATCAGGAGCTCTACCCAAATACACAATACTTGTATAAACCCATATCCTATCCCAAACAAAGGGCAATATAGTCCAATATAAATCCAACACGCTACTTAGCCATGTTAAACAATTCTCAATATGCATACCAACTTATGAATCCAACTATATCCTATAGTTACAAGAGTTACACATTTTCCCTTCTTAAAAACCATACATATATTAAACTTTAAAGAGTTCTAATACATGTAAAACCACCAAAGCCACATTCGGCTTTCTTCTGTAACTCAGCCTCTGTGACACTCGCCTCTCGCACGCTCCCGCACTCAGAAAAAGCGGTCCCAATGACGGGTGAGCTAATGTCTAGTAGGAGAATCGCCTCTAAGTGGGCTACTCACCACCTAAGTGCAGTGCACACCTATCTTTAAACACACATTCAAGCAAATGCGTGATCATACTTAAATGTCTTTATGCTCAACTCACATCCCGAGTACTCACCGACTCTCTCACACTTGCCTAAGCCCCTATGAGAAACATTGCTTTAACAAAGCTATCGGTTATAATTTTTGCATAGACCACCCTCCGATATAAATAGTGGACCGTCTCTGATGTTATATCTCGGATCACTCCTCCGAGATATATCAATCTTGGCCGCCTCCGACGATTGATATTATGTGTGATTCAACTGGCGTATATCAATCAGGCCGCCTCCGACGATTGATATTTTTAGTATGACCACCCTCCGATCACACATATTATTAGACTACCTCCGAACCATTTTCTAGACTCATCTCATGCACTCACCCTATAGTCCTAGGTGTTCCAGCTGCATATGGAATGCATGTATGCCGCCCAATACAAATAATCACATGCAAATATATAACATAATATACCGTGATAATTCAAATCACACAATCACGTTATGTAATATACTTTTCATCACATCAAAATTAGCTCACTTGGGCTATCGATCAAACACGAGCAATTCTACTTGAATGTACCAACATATATTTTCAAAAAATATATTTTTGAGATCATCGCTTCGGGAATAAGTGAAACCCCGACACATTCCCAAAATCACAAATCATCGGTTCACTTTGTGAAATTTTTGCCTACCCGCCATTTCCTCGCCCCAATCCAACCAATACATGCATCAACACACAAATGCATAATTTTACACCCAAATCAGCCATGGAACGGCCATACCATTCCATTTTGTTTTCAAAATTTGTATCACCCATCCAAGGTTGGATCGATCAAACGGTCCCCTCACTACCATTCTACTCAAACATTCGTAAAACACTTAAAATGGGAATAAAACCTGCTAGGAGAAACCCCTACCTCTCGGAGTTTATCGAAAACTCACAAAACCGGAGTCCACGTGTAGCCTGCTCCGCGTAGAACGTTTTTCCTTCTCGGCCCGAAGATCGCGATCATTTGACGCTCTATTTTTAGAGAGAAGGAAGACCTTCTCTCACTAAACCCAACTCCATTTTCGTTCCAGCAGCTACTGCCTCTTTGCCCTCTTGCAATTCACATTTTTGGCTTTTTGAAATGTGGGAGATGAAGAACTATTCCCTGTTTTGTCTTCTTGTGACTTAAATCAAACTTAAAAATGACCATTTTGTCCCTCTTACTCGTATCTGATATTCTGCAGACTACCTCGCCGTCCATTTTCATCATTTCACTCAGATCACTTAATACAGACATGAGTACGTGTTATATGTGACTTTCGTCGCGATCGAATGGCTTTACTACACCCGGAACCGCGATGCCTCGTAAATGTGCCAACTCCGAATTATCTCTGGACATTCGACGAAATTTTTACACGCTAGCTAGATTTCCCGTGAGACGATTCCAACTGGTGAAATTCGCTTCACATCCGAGATCTAGAGAAATAAATTACGATTTAATCTAAATAACAATTCAGAATCGAAATTACGATTTTGCCCTTTTCCGCAAATCGAATTTCTCAGGTCTTACATTCTCCCCTCCTTAAGAGGAATTTCACCCGAAATCTCGTGATTAATCACAATCACTCACATGCATATGCAATGCGCACTCTATCATGCATGTAAACAGTCATTTAAATTTTTAAACGACTAAACTACATACCTTCATCCCTAAACAAGAAGGGATAGGTGGCCCGCATCGTGTCCTCGCCCCACGTACTCCTCTCCACTCCATGCCTCCATGCACTTCACTAGCCTCACAGCCTTAAGGCCGCAAAACCCGATCACGCGGCTTATCAACAATGCACCCTGGTCCCTCCTCGAAGGTCCCATCCGTGTCAACCTAATCTATCCCCAATCCACCACATGAGATGGATTTGGAGTATATTTCCAGAGCATGGAGACGTGAAACACCTCGTGGACACTTGTCATGCTAGGCGATAACGCCAACCGGTACGCTACGATACCTATCCTCTCGAGTATCTCGAAAGGTCCAATGAATCTTGGCAATAACTTCTCACGGGTCACGAACCCGACCACTTCCTCTTAGGAATCACCTTCAAGATCACATCACTAACCTCCGAACTTTAAGGGTCGATGTCACACATTCGCATAGCTCTTCCGCCCGGCTTCCAGCCGGAGAACAAGTCATTAGTATCAAGCTCACCTTCCCTGAGGTGTTCTGATCAGATCAGACCAGTGATGGAACCCTCCACCACGGTCCAACATAATCTGATCTACACGGCCTCCCATATAATGCCTAATACAGCCATTCGTATACTCCCCGATAACTATCATGTAGGCGACTCCACTAAGGGCAATCCGCTTCTTCAATTTTATGATCCAGACGATGCTCATAAGGTCCTATCACATGTATATAACCGCGCCAACATAACCCTACACAACCCCCGCTTCGTGTAAACACTAACCTTCCTAAGGTCACAATCACTGACAATCCAATGGACCGTCAACCTAGTCCATGTCATGAATGACATCCATATACCGAGCCCGCGGCCTCAACACCCAATGGCTCCTAAGGCAGTATCCAAATCTCGAGTCACTCCGACTCCCATCACTCAACTCTTAAGCTCCACGCGGATAACTTCATTCAGCAGCCATCTCGAGTCACTCCCGACTCTATTACTCAACTCTAAGTCTATGGTGGATTGATCGCGGCGCTTTCATTCCGCAACATAATTCTTCGGCTTACACTTCAAGCCTATTACATTCTCACGTAAATTGATATTCTGCCCTCTTTACACCCTAACTCCGTGGATTCTCACCCGAGGGATTTGACGAGCCCTTTTGCTGGCCTACACACTCTAATTACCTGGCCATTTCCCGACCGAACTAAGAGTCTTCATTGATCGAGTCTCAAAGACAAACTCAACCTCACTCACCAAGAGTGGTGAATGACCGCACTGCGGCACCCACACCGACTACCACATGTTACCGTGCACACCGAACGCAATAATGTCATACGGTGACACCCAATCCCGGGTCCACCATGAGCGTAATCTAGAGATCACTCTCACTCATAATCCCGACCTTATCAGGTCAACTCTCACCCCACATCCTAAAGAAAACATCTACACTGCTTCTAAAGGCCTTAACCTCTAAGCCCAAATCCAATGCCGTGTCGAGTATGACAACCCGGCTAAGGTCTCAATTACTCATCCATGTCAAGCTTGATATCAACAACCAATATGTCTACCACCCTAAGGTCCACCACGCTTCCGTTGCGCAACTCTGATCTGTCCCTGACTTCGACCCACACTCCGCCCCTCCGCCTATTCGTGGCGCCGGAGTGCTCAGATAGCACCCCGAAACCGAATCTGTCTTCCTCGACCGCATTTGGGTGCTGGAGGAATGAATCAGATACTCTCCCGTCCTACACTAACCTGGACCGTATTGTTCCAAAGTCTTGAGATCCCTGTCTCTAGGAGCAATCCCGTCACTCATGCTCAATCCTGGCCCTAGTCCTAAAATCCAGTGTGGAAGCGTAAGCCTTCGCTCTTCCCGAACTAGGAGAAAGCCGACTCCTCATACTAACACCCGTATCCCGAGTGTTCCAAGTATCCAATCTTCTCTCTATGGTCGTGGCCGCCCGACCATGGAGTCCATATGTCCCATAGGTGAATCCATATCCGCCCAATGGACAACTTCAAATTCCATTCCTCGAATCTCTTGTAATACCCAGCCAATCCCAAGAAACTCCGTATCTCGAAAATTGACATTCGGTCTCTCCTAACTCATCACCGCCCAACCTTCTCTGTGTCGACCGACACCCTAGTGCTGATACCACGTGTCCCAAAGATCTTCCGCAGTTAAAACTCGCGACTTACTCGATCTTAGTACAAACGATGGTCCCCGAAGAATCAGAACACAACTCGCGATACCATGCTCCCACTCGACCGGGAGTAGATCAAAATGTCATCCACGAAGACTACGCCAAACTGATCTAGATAGGGCTGGAATCGACCTTATGCATGAGACTTATGAATACGCTTAGCGTGATTAGCTAATCCAAACGGGCATCACCGTAACCTTAAAGTGCCCATAACGAATCCCAAACGCCGCCTTAGGATACACCAGATTCTAACCCCCGCCTGATGGTAACCAAGCATGGTCTATCTGGAGTAGACTCGCGCCTCCTCTCAACCGATCGTAAATCTTAATCTCTGTGAATGGGTACCGATTCTTGATCGTAACCCTGCTCAACTCGTCAGAAGTCAATGCACAAATAAGGTCTTGCCCTTCTTCTTCGCAAATAGAACCGAGCGCCCCATGGTGAAGTGCTCGGGCTCCACCGAACCCCTGGCCCGCAGCCTTTAACTCGGACTCTAAGTCTCGCAACTCAACCGTACATCCAGCGGAGTCATAGAGATGTGGGTGAAGCAACAAAGTTGCACTCACCGAAGTCTACATCCCGATGTGGAGGTTCTGATAGAAACATCCACATACTTCAGACACTACTCGAGGTAGACGGTCCGTCTCTCCGCCCTCTGGTAAGGTTGATGAATACACACCGAGTGATAATTATAACGGAATCTAACACATTTAAATCACAATGTACTCACATTTGGCATAAGAACAGGTACTTCTAATCTCTTCTGTGTTTTTAGATTTGTGCAGGTCTTTCAGGTTTAAAACGTAAGTGCACAAGGATGTAAGCTCGGGAAGCCAATATGAAGCAATGGATGTGGGTGAGAAATCGACGAAGTTTCGAACCCCAAATACAAGGAAAGACTGTAGACAGGTTCCACGCAGAATCCTCAAGTCCACCGTAGAAAACTTGTCGGAAATTTGGCAGCTGGACAAGTCCTACCCAGAGAACTCAAGTCCTACCCAGAGAAACCTAGAAAATCGGGCAAAGAAGCAAGTCCCACCGGTAGAACTCTAAAGTCCTACCCTAAGAGAACTTATGGAATCCTATGGAATTGTCCAAGAATCTAATCCTGACGTGAGGGCACTTTCGTGTTTAACCAAAATGGGAAAATCACTTTGGATAAAATATAAAATAGAGTGAGGACACAAGTATTGTGAGGATCTTTCGAGTCTTTTAGTTTTTCTCGAAGTTTTGAGTTCTTCACTAGGGTTTAGGTTTTTAAGAGTTTTTATCCAATTTTTGAGTGGTACTCAGAGATCCGCATTTGAGATTTATTCTTTTGTAGTTTTGGATTCAAGAGTTTGTAATCTTCAAAGTATAACATTTATTTTGCTTTTAAATCTTAGCATTCCATATTCTTCATTCTCGCTTACAAGTTAATTCCGATTTCTTCAAGGTACCGCTTTTTATGATTAATTGTTCCTCAACTTTAATTGTTCATATAAATTTTGGTGGAGTTCTAAACCCCATCGCTCGGGATCATACGGAAACTCACCCGATCAAGGTAAAGTCCCCACCTCTCTCTTGATTTTCAATGATCGGTAATATTGATCACTTGTGTAGAAAGGTTTTAAATCCTTAGTTGGACAAATTCTTGACAACGTGTTAACGAGATATTTCCGGTACACGTTGTGCTTGATCATAATGCCAACTAAGGGTTCATTTTAATTGAGAACAAGTGTTTAGTATTACTTGATCATCTTTATTTTCCAAAAGCATTTAAAGATAAATCCTCCATCAAAGGCCATTTATCAATGGTTCCTGGGAGTTTATAAAATAAGAGGTGGGACTTACCCGAATGTAAGTGAGTGGAACCCTAAAAATCCCAGCAATTGTCTTTCTATTTAAAACATTCAAACCAATCAACCATTCAATCAAACAACACAACACTACAGTTTTCTTTAAATCATACTTTTAGTGGAGAATAGCTCCTATTGATCAACCGAATCGCACTAATTCCCGTTGAGATGACCTGTGGATCTACGCATACAATGCTAGACGACTATAATTCCACGCTTTGGGAATAGAATTAGGCATACTAATCAGACGGCATTGCCGTTGTCGGAGTGGCGACTTCAACCGTTGATCCAAGAGAGTTAGAGGTAATTGCAATTGCATTGCAACCTGGTGACGCTCTTCCATTTTTCTTTTTATTTTGTTTGCTTTTGTCGAGAAATCTCAAGAAGTGTTTCGACAGAGGTGCAGTGCATGTCAATCTCGCCGCAACGAAACAATCGATTAGTCGAATCGCATCCCCTAGAAACCTTGAGAAACTCATTATAAGCCAAGTGTCTCAAGATAACATTTTACCTCCAATGGATAATCCCGAATCAGCAGACTCTCCTATGAGCCCCAATACAACATTTGGGGCCATGCTACGCTCCCAATAAACCCAGTGATAGGAGGAGGAAATGGTAACCTTCATCACAATCAATATAGAGTTCCTCCCGCTTCCTTTGCCCAATGTGAAAGAACCCTTCGAGAAATTCTCGCGAACCTCAGAGGACCACCACACCTCAGATTCGGGCCTTCCCGACGAGGCCAACTAATTCCCCTCGATGTAGCCTGAAATGATCCGTCTTCTACCTGTATACCAAGGGTTCGAATATGAGAATCCTTACTCATTCATGAGGATTTTGAGATGTCTCGCAAGCATTCCTCTCCACCGGTTCCCTCTCCACATTATCCGTTTGGTCTTATTTCTTTCTTTAAAGGAGAAAGCCAAAATCTCGGGTTCCATTCCTCAGACCTAATTCGATCTTTACGTGGAAAACATGCGGAATGAATTCAATAAGCTTTTCCTCCTCCCGCACGCATTAATGCCCTCATGCGAGCAATCTCGTAACTTTTCCGAAGCCGTGAACCCCTTTGCAGCGGTATGGGAAAGATATATGATCTCTCCATGCTATCCCTCATCACGGGTCGGATGTCGACAACCCAGGCATACTTTCATCAAGGATTATCTCTAGGTAATAAACAGTACATCCAAATGATGTGTGCAGGAGAATTTTATGAAAAGAGTGCCAGGGAGGCAATTCAACTTTTTGACACTATAGCAGAGAACGCTCGAACTTGGGAGACAAACACTTCTTTAGACACTGCTAAAGTGCATAGCACATCCAGTGGAGGTGGAATCCACCACCTAAGAGAGAATGATGAGTTGCAGGCCAAGATTGCCAATTTGACAAGGAAATTAGAGGCCATAGAGATGAAGAAAGTGAACGAGGTAAACTAGTGTAAATTTCAAATACCTCGATACCCATCGGACTCCAGAGTGGAGGAACCATGCATTATATGCGATGACCCTACACACTGACCATTAATCGCCCAAATCTTCCTCGTTAAGGAGCCATTCAAATTGAACAAGCCAACGCCCTTAACTACTACCAAAGGAAACCTTCAACTCCCATACTCGAACATACAATCCTCGGTTGGGGTAGCATCCTAATTTTAGTCGAGAAATGAGGAGGACCACCTAACCCGCCAAACAACCAAGGCCCTCACTATCCAAAACCAAGGTTTTCCCAATTCAGTTCCTCCATTTCAGAGTCAAGGCCCCCAAGGATTTCCTGAAATCCTAATCAAGGTCATCATCCACCGAACCAAGGGAATCAAAACTCACAGCCTTACCAACCTCCACATAAGAGAAGTATGGAGGACATAGTCACACAGTTCGTACAAACCCAGCAAACTACAAACACAGAATTCCGAACTGCTCTGAATGATGTGAGATCCCAGATAACCAAGTTAACCTCATCTATAGGTAACCTTCAACAAGAAAAAGGGAAACTTCCATCACAACCCATCCAAAACCCACAAGGTCAAACAAAGGTGGGAAGTTTAGGTTCCAGTTGAGGGTACCTCGAGCATTGTAAGGCGGCCACTACCCCTGAGTGGTAAGGTAGTCGACAAAACTATTCGAACCAAGGAACCATCACAAGAGTCTCATAGTGAATTAGCTGTGATAGCTGATGAAAATCTCACACCTCATGTCCCTACTACAAATGACAAAGATAAGCAACCGTGAGGAAGATAAGTCTAACCATATCCCTCCCACCCATACCCTCAGGCTAAGAGCACCAAAGAAAGTGAATAACCATGTCGAAATTTATGAGTCGTTCAAAGCAGTGAAACTCGAACATTCCTCGTTAGGAGGCCATTACAAATCCCATCATATGCTAAATTTCAAGGACTTGGTGCACTGTGAAAGGAAACTAGGTGTCAACAAGGAGGCATTCATGATCGAACACCCACGCCCCTACCCGAACAACTTGCCCCCAAAATACAAAGACCTGTAGTCCTACTATTTCTATAGTAGTCGGAAATTCAAAGTCAGGGCATTGCTTTAGTGGACTTAGGGCAAGTGTTAATCATGCCTTACTCAGTATATGTGGACCTAGGTTAGAGAATTAGAGCCAACCAATATCACCTCCAATCGGGCCGACCACGAAGGTCAATCTTGGGGGAATAGTGAAGGATGTCTTGAAGTCCAAGTGGACAATTTACTCCCCTGTCGATTTTGTGGTGCTTGACACTCACCTCGTACAACCAAGGAACTCGCTCCCAAGAATTCTTGGTCGACCATTCTTGGTAAATCATAATGCCATTATACATTGTAGGGGAGGCCTAATGACATCTTTTACTGGGGAACATGACTGTTAACCCGAATATTTTCAATGTAATCAAAGGAACTGGGATGAAGAAGACAGGTGAAATTAATATGATTGACTCCTGTGGTACAAAAAATACCTGATACGTCTCACATGATGATCCTCTTAAGTCATGTCCGGTCACCCGAATTGGGATGAGGAAGACCACTTGAGTCAGAGTTTCTCCACTCTATAATCGAGAGCATAAACATGTATTTAGTTACCGTGTGGGTACCTAAATTTGAACCTGCCACCAAATGAGGAGAGGACATTGCCTCCGGAGGAGAAGCCACCTAAGCTTGAGCTAAAACCTTTACCAACACATCTTAAATATGCATTCTTAGGGGAGCATGACACTTTTCCAGTAATCATATCTTCCTCCTTAGAAGTGACTCAAGAAACTCAACTTTTGGAAATATTGAAAACCCACAGGATCGCTTTAGGCCGGACAATTGCGTATATTAAGGAATCAGCTCCCTTGATCTCGCACACACATAGAATTCACTTAGAAGCTGACGTTAAACCTTCTAGGCACATGTAGACGATTGAACCCAATAATGAAAGAAGGTGAAGCATGAAGTTTTAAAGCTCTGATGTAGGGGTTATTTACCCTATTGCAGAGGTAAGTGGGTTAGTCCCAACATTGTAGTTCCTAAGAAGTCGAGTCACAAGAGCTGCTGACGAAAATAACGAGCTCATTCCCACTGTGTCACTGTGATGGAGTGTGTATAGACTATAGAAGTTTAACGCAGTACTAGAAAGACCATTTTCCCCTCTCCGTTTGTCGATCAAATGCTAGAGAGTCAGCAGAAAGCATGAATTTTATTGTTTTCTGATGGGTACTCGTGGTACAATCAAATTGAGATAGCTTTGGAAGATCAAGAAAAACTACATTCACTGCCTCTTTTGGTACCTTCGCTTTAGGAAAATGCCTTGACTATGCAATGCAATCCTAATACCTAACGATGCATGATGGGAATCTTCAAGGACATGATAGAAATCATATATTGGAAATCTTCATGGATGATTTCGCCAGACTCGCTCAGAGTTGTTTAGAGAACTTACGTAAAGTTTTGAGAGGTGTCAAGAGAAAAATCTGTGTTAAATTCAGAGAAATGTCACTCATGGTAACACAAGGAATCGGCCTTAGCCACATCAGACGTTGAATCGAAGTTGATAAGGCCAAAGTTGAACTGATTTCCAACCTCCCTACTCCTAAGTGTGTTAGAGACATAAGGTCATTCTTGGGCCATGCTGGTTTTTATAGAAGGTTTATAAAAGATTTTAGTGCTATAGCCCGACCCTTATGTACTTTGCTCGCTAAAGATGTCCCTTCACATGGTCACAAGCTTGTGACTCATGCTAAGCTCCAAAACATGCTAGTGTCACCACCAATCAAGGGTTCCTAATCGGGACTCTCCCATTTGAGATCACAAGATGCTAGTGATTATGCCATAGAGCCGTGTTGTGATTGCAGGGAGGACAAAGGCTTTTGTCATTTACTATGCAAGAAGACACTAGGACTCGCTCAGCCAACTACACAAACTATTACGTAAAAAGAGTTTCTAGCGCTTGTTCCTGCCTTAGAAAATCTCAGTCATATATCACACTCCCGTGACCATTTTTACAGATCATGCAAATTTTGAAGTACTTGCTCTACAGATAATAAACCAAGGTTAACTAGGATTTTACTCACCAAGAATTCAACTTGACCATTAAAGATAAAAAGGGGGTCGTAGAATGTGGTTGGTCGACCACTTATCTCGATAGTTCCGTAATCCAACTCCCATGGCATACCCATAGGTGATATTTTCCGGATGAACAACTCTTGCTCTGCTCATTACCCATGGTATGCTAACATAGTGAATTACCTAGTCATCGGTCGTATTCCAAACAATGGACTTCTCAACGTAAGAAATTTTGACAGATATTAAGAAATACTATTTTGATGATCCATATCTATTTAAATATCGTCTGCATCAAATAACAGGAGATGTGTACCCAATGATGAGCAAAATGATTTTAACTTTACATTCAAGCCCTCGCGGAGGACATTTCTCCGCCCGAAAAACAGCAGACAAGATTTTGCAAGCTGGGTTTTATTGGCCCACTCTATTTAAAGATTGTTTTGATTTCTGCAAAACATGTGCTCAATGCCAGCAACTAGAGGGGCCCACAGCAAATAAACATGATGCCTCTTACCCCAATTCTAATCATTGAAATTTTTGATTGTCAGTATCACTAATGGGGCCTTTTCCCCCTTCTGTGGCTATCTCTACATTCATTATCCGTTGACTACGTGTCTGGCGGGGTTGAGGCAATTCCAACGAACCAATGACCATAAGGTTGTTTTGAAATTTATAAAGGAACATATTTTTCTGCCAACGCCTAGCAATTATTAGTGATGGTAATTCCACTCTTGCAATCGATCTTTGAAAATCCTATAAAGAAATATGGAGTCACCCATAAAGTATCCACGCTTACCACCCACGCACCAATGGTCGTGTCGAAGTAGTTAATAGGGAGATAAAACACATTTTAGAAAGACAACGCTCGAATCGAAAAGATTGGTCACCCATCTACCGATGCTCTTCGTGGGTACACCGCATCGCCTTTAAACCTGCTTCGTATGTCTCCCTCATAGGGCTAGTTTACGGTAAAGCCATTTTCCAGTAGAGATGGAACACCGGGCTTACTGGGCTATTCGAACTTTTAATTCTGATCTAACTCAAGCAGTAAGCAGCTATTGCAGCTAAATGAACTTGAAAGTGGCGAGGGAATCGTATGAAAGCTCCAGAATTTACAAGGAGCTGCCTGCTATTCCATGACAAGTCTATTACCAGGAAAATCCTCTTCAACCCAATCAGAAAGTACCGTCAGATAGTTCCCGATTGCATCTATTCCCTGGAAAGCTCCGCCTCGTCACCCGCCTTTCATCACAATAAGGTGGTTTATCCATAATGAGCCGTGGAAATTGAAAATCCCTGATGAACGGAACTCTTCAAGGTGAATGGCCAACGCCTCAAACCATTCCTGAGCATTCCTCACTTGAGCACATCGGTGGATTCGTAGACCCGCCTACCAAAACTCACCTTCCAAGTAACCTAGCCTCAAATTGTTGTAAATAGTTTTGCTTTTTATTTTGTTCGCTTTCTATTTTTATTGTTTTACTCAATCATAAGGTTTCATTTGGTTGTAATAACATAGAAAATACAAATCGTGGGTCTGTTGTTTTTGTGATCCCTCAAATTCTGTTGTGGGGGTATCTTAGTTCAATGCATTGGGGACAATGCTTGTTTCTGTTTGCGGGGGGGTAGGTGTACAACAAGCTGAATGTAACTATGCGCCAAGAGTGTTCGGGTCAAATTTTTCAAAATTTGCGCCTTTGAGATATGTCTTTACATGCACCGTACATACCCGCTTGATCTCATACTCCCCACATCATCTTATCGCATGTGCATCTTAACAAGATTCTATATTCTTCGTGAATCAAGGTTTCCCTTGCATTCTACCTACTTTAATTTCACCCAACTACGTAATTTATGGCCAAAAATTTCCCCGATCTTGGCCTCGTGGATTGTTTCCACCAGCATCATTTTAGCTGGTCATGTTAATTTCATGCATCATAGTCTTTACTAACACCTTGCATAAGTGGAAAATGATTAGAGGCCATCATTTTCTCTGTACATACCTGCGGGATTTGTAAAGGTCTCAACCCTTGCACCCATTTCAGCTTTCGCTGTCAAGTTTATTCGAACTCAGGAACTGGATTCATGGAACAAGCAGCGGATTCTCATGGAGAGTTTGAAGATATCCCCAAGAATGAATTATGTTAAGTCTACAAATGCGCCGCTATGGAATTTGAACAAGAGAAAGAAACATGCAAAACCTGGATGAAAGGCGCTTGAACAGTCAAGATGTATAGCGGTCACCATCCTAAAAGTGAAAAAATGATATATATATATATATATATATATATATATATATATATATATATATATATATATATATATATATATATATATTCATTATATATATATTCAAAAAAAAAAAAAAAGAAGAAGAAAAATCTGCTTTTGAGGGGTGTAAGTTCCCACGCAGAGGAACTGTGAAGTCCCACTGCAGAACTTAATAAAAGTGGGCAAGGGGTTAATTCCCTACCGGTAGAACTTAAAGTCCTACCGGTAGAATCGGGCGGAAATTGGGAAGTTAAGGGTTTTAACCCAAAAACTGCACCTCTTCATATTCCTTTTGCTTTTCGACACCCAACAAGAAGAGTCTCACTGCAGGTTCCTAGAGTCACACTCCCAAGCTCAGTCGCTCTGCCAGGGTTTTCGGTTCCGAGTTCCAGATTGGTTACCCACAGTCAGTGTTCGCACGTGGTAAGCTTTACAACTCCCCATTAGCATCGTGGATCTCTTTTCTACTATATATGGACCTTTGTGGCTGGATTTTGTCATATTATTCCGTGATTGCTGGATGGAGGCCATGCTCTCCATATGCTAGTGAGACTACTATTAGATGTAATATAGGCCACCTCGCTATTGGTCGACAGGTACGGATATGATGATTTATTTCGCCATCTACCAAGTATTGGTTATCATTGCCATCTCCATGGCACGCTCAAGAATACAGAAAGGGGAAGGCATCGAGGTCCTGGAACGAGAGCGGTGAAGAAGAGAAAGCCCGATGCCACCCAGCCAGTGAAAAAGAGAAAAGAAAATAGGCTATATCCTCTTCAGAAAGTGAGGATTTATCTGAGAGTGTCGATGAAGAAATAGAGGCTATGTTTACCGAAGATTCTGAGGGTGAGCACGAGAAATGGGTTCAGTTAATGGCGACTAGAGGTTTCCGATGCGAGAGGGGTGTCAATTTGGAAACATTCTTATATTCGCATCCCATCAGGGTAATTATCCAGGAACAAAATATGCACTTCGTGCACTCGGGATCGCGGATATTTACCTTCTGTGAGTTCGAGTCTCTACTCCAATTTGAAGGAATCAATGGTTGGACTCGGTATTGGAAACTTCAGTGATGGGAAAGCAGCTTCGTGTCACTCCTGACTCGATAGCACATGCCTTGCACTATATTCTCCCTGACGTGTCGGACCGGCCATATCCACTGTGGCCACATCGATTTCGATGCCCGCCTATTCAATCGAGGCTATGTGCACCATCCCGCACTCCATGAATGGATTTATGAGAGACAAGAATTTGCCCCCGTTAAAGCCGGAATACGCCCGATGAACAAGATCATCCACAATCGTGGTTCGTCGAATGAGTCAGGAAAACTCCCAAATTAAGAACGTATCTCGCCTTGTTATAATGAGGTTAAGGACTGAAAACTTATTGATTATGCACTAGTCATATGGTGCGCCGATGAGAGAGTTTCACAATATTCGCTCAAACCGGAGTATTCCGTTCCTCACTCTGTGACTAGTAATGGTAAAAGAAGGGGACGAGGGAAATCGTAGCTTAAAGAAAGGGTGATACCCGGCAGAGCAGATCACGCACTAAGACTTTGGCGAAGAGCCGATGTACTCCACTAGACCACGCCCCGTTGCTCAAACCCCTCCTACGGACCATTTCTTCCACGCCTCCAGCACCCATGAGCACACGCCTTGAAGAGGATGGAGCGTAAGATCAAGGGATGGTTCAAGCGCATCCTTGGGAAGCGTATACTAGATCCACTTTTTCCGTGACTTGAGAGCCACATCTTTCAGGGAGAGCCAGCGATAGCGGATGCTACCTCTCCAGATTTAGAGGGAGAATCAGATGAATTGGACGATTGTGTGGACGAGGACGCATTCTCTTCTGATGAGGATGAGGGCGACACTGCGTAGTTGTGTTAGACTGTTCTAGAGTGGTGTTGGCAATCGGGTAGTAGACCTTAGCCATGTTATGCCAACACCCGTTTTGATTTTCCCCTTTTCTTTCATTACACCCATGGTCATTACAAACTGTTAAGACCTTTTTGATTCGGCTTATGTTTTCTGTTCCTTTTGACTTTATGCATGATGGTTACATGTTCTATGTTATATGATTAAGCTTACTCCTTTATTTTGATCATTACAAATTCACTATAAGCATGACTACCTTACACTTCTTAAACCCATAACTTTATTTGAATAACCAAATTTTGTGTTAACGTGTTATAATGTTCATCAGGTGTGCAATGTGGTCGGGCAATTGAGTCATGCTGGCATACTAACGCCAGAAATGTCACTCCATATGGGCTATTTTGAGATTTTGCAAAGCTTGGATTGCACCGAGCGCCTTGTTTTCATACCTAGTGGGTAGTTCGATCTAAATCTTGTCAGTGGACTAGCATTTAGGTCAGTGATGAATACACAATTGAGTGGATAATTATAACTGAATCTAACACATTTAAATCACAATGTACTCACATTTGGTACAAGAACAGTACTTTAATATCTTCGTGTTTTTAGATTTGTGCGTGTCTTTTCAGTTTAAACGAAGTGCACAAGGATGTAAGCTCTGGGAAGCCAATATGAAGCAATGTGGATGTAAAGTAGAAATTGACGGTTTCCTGAACCCCAACGTAAGCAAGGAAAGCACTGCAGGACAAGTCCTGCACGAGAACTTCAAGTCCTACCTAGAACTTGGCCGGAAATTTGGCAACAGACAAGTCCTACCCCAGAACTTGCTAGAAAATTGGCAAGTATAGTCCTACCTGCAGAACTTGAAGTCCTACCTAGAGAACTTTATGGAACTTCGGGAATTGTCCAAAAATTCAACCGACGTGAGGGCACTTTCGTGTGTTTTAACCAAAATGGGAAAATCACTTTGAGGGGGCTATAAAAGGAGGAGGACACAAAGTATTAGAGGATCTGGAGTCTTTTAGTTTTTCTTGAGTTTTGAAGTTCTTCACTTTGGGTAGGTTTGTGTTTTTAAGAGTTTTTCTTCACTTTGGAGTGGTACCTTGTGATCCGTATTTGAGATTTCCATTCTTTTAGAAGTTTTGATTCAAGAGTTTGTAATCTTCAAAGATAAATATTTATTTTGTTTAAATCTTAGCATTCCATATTCTTCATATTCTCGCTTTACAAGTTAATTCCGATTTCTTCAAGGTACTGCTTTTATGATTAATTGTCTTCAACTTAATTGTTCATATATAAATTTTATGGAGTTCTAAACCCCTACTGCTGGGATCATACGGGGGAAACTCACCCCGATCAAGGTAAAGTCCCTCAATTCCTCTCTTGATTTTCAATGGATTGTGTAATATTGATCACTTGTGTAGAAGAAATTTAAATCCTTAGTTGGACAAATTCTTGACAACGTGTTAACGAGATATTTCCGGTACACGTTGTGCTTGATCATAATGCCAACTAAGGGTTCATTTTAATTGAGAACAAGTGTTTAGTATTACTTGATCATCTTTATTTTCCAAAAGCATTTAAAGATAAATCCTCCATCGAAGACCATTTATCAATGGTTCCTAGATGAGTTTATAAAATAAGAGGTGGGACTTACCTGATCAGAAGTGAGTGGAACCCTAAAAATCCCAGCAATTGTCTTTCCATTTAAAACATTCAAACCAATTAACCATTCAATCAAACAACACAACACTGCGCTTTTAAATCATACTTAGTGGAATAGCTCCTGATCAACCTAATCAGACCACTCCCCGTGATGACCTCGTGGATTCCCACAAGATACAATGCTGTGACCCACTATAATTCCTCCACATTGGGAATAGAATTAGGCATACTAATCAGGACGAAGCATAAGGCTCGCTAGCCAACCCGCTAACTATCCCTAACATCCGGACTCCTCGTATAATCGTCCGGGGCAAAATATTTACGCCGCCTCCCCCCCTAAAATACAACACGAGACCGGGCCCCGCTGCGGCGCTGTGAACCTCCCCAAGGCCACAATCGTATAACAACAACCCGTAGTCGTCACTAATCCATCCCAAGGATGACATAAAACTCTGACATGTCCATAATCCTCAGGTCCACTGTGAGTAGAGTCCCTGAGATCTCCATCTCACAACCTCGACATATCATCCCTAGTCTTGCCCTAGTCCCTAAGGGAGAACTCACATATAATAGCTCCTCTAAGGTCTTTAGAGGTCCTTGCCCATTTCTACCATAATACTCGGGGCCTCACGCCTAGCTAACGCAGCTAGTCTAATCCGGGTCGCGTCAGAGGTAATCTCCATAGCC
Organism: Tetrastigma voinierianum; assembly: GCA_016808115.1. Taxonomy (NCBI): domain Eukaryota; kingdom Viridiplantae; phylum Streptophyta; class Magnoliopsida; order Vitales; family Vitaceae; genus Tetrastigma; species Tetrastigma voinierianum. The sequence continues at coordinate 853,547 of JAEQBH010000904.1, read as the reverse complement.
TCTAACACCTTCTCGATTTATATGAGCCAATGGTTTGTCACCATCTGAGCCTCTCCCCCGTGAATGCCGAGGATGATGCCTTAAACTGAGGTTACCAGACTCCCGACTACTCCTCGCTATACCAACAGGCGATACAGCCCGCCGCAGAATACCTATACCTCAAGAAAGGCCTACTTATCAAATACTCGGTGGTGTTCGACCAGCACTCGTGGACGCCCCACGTCCTCGTCCTCGACTAGCCATCTACGATTTCCAATGGCAACAAGAATCATTTAATTTCATTCCAAATTTAACTAGCAATGCACATGCCAATTACTAATGTACTTAACAATCATGAATCCAACCGCTCATTCCCTAAGTGGCTTAAATCTAACCACTCACTTCATTTATTTCACTAAATTCTAAGCTTTGTTCATTTCAATATCCAACTCCTTAAGGTCATAGTTAACCTCAACATTAACCCTTCCTATACATTACACCATGCATATAGTTTCCTACGCAAATAACCGCAATCACAATTTCAAATGGTAGTTAAATACAATACAAGATTCTAAGGCATACACGTACTCGAGACATTATTCATACACATAAATCACAGAGAGTATCAAGTCCCCTCGTGATTTATGAAGCAATGCGGTGATAATTTATCCAATAAAATCAAATCATTTTGATCACAAAATTTTATTTTTTGAAAATTTATTTTTTCGAAAATTTTGTCAAATTTATTTCTGATTTTTGCTCATTTTTAATGACTTAATTAAAAAAAAATTTTGAAAATTTTGCGATGTACAGCAGGTCTATGAACGCTATGAACCGGTCCAAATCTGACTCATAAACAATATCGAGTCGAAAAACTGTGCCTTAAAACTCAGCCAGTGCACGGCATCAAACCGGCTCCAAATTCGGCACTCCAGCGGTGCCCATGGTCAGCGCACCATGGTCGTGACGGGCCGACCCATTGCATCGCGGGCCGGTGTCCTCGCAAAGTGTCGTGAGCTCACCGTAGTGTCGCAGCCGTCCACGCCGCTACGCTCGCTGCCGCCCAACGCCAAGACTCGCACTAACGCCTAACGCCCGCTCAGCCGTGTCGCGGGCTTCAAGGCGGCAGCACGGCCAGATCGCGGCCTCGCCTCGCAACACGCCTCTGCCCAACTCCCCGTCTCCCATGTCACAACACGTGGATCAGATTACGACAATCCCTCGTCCAAACTCCCGCCCCCTTGTCATTATGATACAAAAGTCAGATTGCGGACACACTGGCAACCCATACAATCATTAATATACACTGAGTGTATCATGATATCGGTCTCACCATCCCAAGTCTACAATACACCCCAAACCTTGCAATACAAACCCTGCCTATTGCAATATACTCTGCCCAGCTGCCAGCCTTCTCCTGCAATACAGTTTAGTAAACTGTATTGCAATACAATCTCACTTCCAACCTAGCATTCTACATTGCAATACGATTTCCCATCCTGTTGCAATACAATCCGTAATACATTCAAGAAATTTCAAACTCCAATTTCCGCACCAGTTTTTTTATTTTTATTATTATTATTCATTTATTTCCACTCATTCTGCGACGGAAAATTCTCAAAAAAAAAACATCTATACTTTTTTTTTTTCTCATTTTCCATACTCAAATAAATTTATAAAAATTTATTTTCTTCCATTTTCAATTTTACAACTCAGAAACCTTTTTAGAAAATTTGTTTCTTCACCTCATACCCAAATAATTTTATGAAATTTATTTTCTTTAATTTTTTTCCATTTTACAATCGTAAACTCCGTAAAAAATTTTTTTCATTTAATTCTGAAAAATGGTCCAGAATTTCCTCAAAGTCTACTTATACAACACTAACCCTAGTGTTCAACCTCAAATTTATTAAAATTTGTTTTCATTATCCAATAAACCAAATAAATTTCTAAAAATTTCTTCTTTTATTTATCCCCGCCTTACACACTCAGAACTCCAAAATTTGTTTTCCACACTTCATCCTATGCTATCAACCAAGCATATAACTCATAAAATTTCAATCACATAACACCTAACAATTCATGTTATGCAGCCAACCAAGCATGCAAACACACTTCATTAAAAATCCAATCAATAAAACACACCAACACATGCATGCAAAGGTCCTAGTTTTGTCCCGTGATTCCCTAGGTAATATCAAGGCCTAACCGACATCGAACCACACCTAGTGGTGATGCTCTTACTCGACTATGGCCTAAGCCCAAGTCCTTATTCTCTAGGTTTCCACACACCTACACTCCAAATCAAACCAACCAAGTGGTGATGGATACCTAAACCCGAGCTCCCTAAGTATTCGTATACCTAAGCTCTGATACCAAGCTGTGACGCCCCAAACCCGGGGGTCCGTTGACTACCCGTCAACCCGCTGAATACAAGTGGAGGCCCAAGTTACCCGATGCCACTTTAGAAAACCCAAGTAGCCCCTTTGTACGGGGAGCTCTACCCAAATACAATACTTGTATAAAACCTGCATATCCTATCCCAAACAGTGCAATATAGTCCAATATATATCCAATATGGCCACTTGGGCCCATAAACAATTCTCAATATGCATACCAACTTATGAATCCAACTATATATCCTATAGTTACAAGAGTTACAATATTTTCCCTCTTAAACCATACATATATTAAACTTAAAGAGTTCTAATACATGTAAAACCATCAAAGCCACATTCCACCTTTCTCTAGAACTCCACCCTAGACTAGCTGCCTCTCGCACGCTCCTTGTACCTGTAAAAAGGGGGGTCCCACGACGGGGTGAGCTAATGCTCAGTAGGAGAATCGCCCTAAGTGGGCTACTCACCACCTAAGTGTAGTGCAATGTTCCAATTTAAACACACATTCAAGCAAATGCATGATCCTACTTGAATGTCTACATGACCAACTCATCCCGAGTACTCACCGACTCTCTCACACTTGCCTAAGCCTCGTATGAGAAACATCGCTTTCTTTAACAAAGCTATTTTGTTATAATTTGTGGACTAATCCGGAGGCAATAGTGGACCATCTCCGATGTTATATTCAGTGGACTACCCTCCGAGATATATCAATTGGGCCGTCTCCGACGATTGATATTATGTGTGGACTACCCTCCGATGTATATCAATTGGGCCGTCTCCGACGATTGATATTTTTAGTATGGACTACCCTCCGATCATTATTATTATTAGACTACCCTCCGAACCATTTTCTCTAGACTCATCTCATGCACTCACTCCTATAGTCCTAGGGTGTTCCAATGCATATGGAATGCATGTATGCGGCCCAATACTACCTAATCATGCAAATATATAAACATGAATATACTCACATAATTCAAATCACACAATCACGTTATGTAATTATACATTTCATCACATCAAAATTAGCTCACTTGGGCTAATGATCAAACACGAGCAATTCTACTTGAATTACTCGACCAACATATATTTTCAAAAAAATATATTTTTGAGATCACTGTTTCGGGAATAGTGAAACCCTCGATTACTATTCCCAAAAAATCACAAATCATCGGTTCACTTTGTGAACCCGGGTTTCACGGCCATTTCCGGCCTCAATCCAACCAATACACGCATCAACACACAAATGCATAATTTTACACCCAAATCAGCCATGGAACGGCCACGGCTGCTCCATTTTGTTTTCAAAAATTTGTATCAATTCGGTCCCAAGGTTTGGGACCGATCAAACGGCCCCTCACGGCCTCATTCTACTCAAACATTCGTAAAACACTTAAAATGGGAATAAAACTCAAGTAGGGAGAAACCCCTACCTCTCGGAGTTTATCAAAAACTCACAAAACCGGAGTCCACATGTAGCCTGCTCCGCGTAGAACGTCTTTCCTTCTCGGCCCAAAGACTGCCGAAGGTCGGATTGCCCGTATTTTTAGATAGAAGGAAGACCTTCTCTCACTAAACCCAACTCCATTTTCGTTCCAGCAGCTACTACCTCTTTCCCCTCTTGCAATTCACGTTTTTGGCTTTTTGAAATGTGGGAGATGAAGAACTATTCCCTGTTTTGTCTTCTTGTGACTTAAATCAAACTTAAAAATGACCATTTTGTCCCTCTTTTACCAGAATTGATATTCGGCACTACCTCGATCGTCCATTTTCCTCATTTCTTTACTCATACCACTTATGGCACATGAGTACGTGTTATATGTGACTTTCGTCGTATCGAGAATGGCTTTACGACACCCGAACCGCGATGCTTCGTAAAATGTGCCAACTCCGACTATCTCGGAATTCGACGAAATTTTACACGCTAGCTAGATTTCGCGAGACGATTCCAACGGTGAAATCCGTTTCGTCATCCGAAATCTAGAGAATAAATTATGGATTTTTAATCGAAATAATAATTTTGTAATCGAAATTACGATTGGGCTCTTTTTAAATTTAATTTCTGGCCCAAGCAACTGCTACTTTAGTAGCCCAACAGCACCAAAGATGGTACATTAACTTATGGTGGAACTATATATATTGTTCCTGCTTGTTCTATTAGTATTCTTCTAAATTGCAAGAAGGAAGTTTTATAACACTACCAAGGTAATAGAGAACTTCATAAAGAAATTAACAATCTTAGTAATTTGATTATATTAAGCCCTAGTATTTCTCATTTGGTAATCCATATATTATATTTCAGGTAAATACTCAAACTTCAATGATGGTGAAGAAGAATGAAGCTGAGGACTAGCCAGCTTCTATTAAATGATCATGGAGGCCTGAGATGATTGATGACACCTCCATTTGGTGGTTTTCATTTTCTCATTTTCTATTAGAAACATGTGAAATGCAGGTGAGATCTAATCTTCTACTTTAAGATTTTTCTTTCTCTCAAGTGCATTTTGCCTCTCTCTATTGGAAGATCCCTGCATAGCATTTTTATAATTTAGATTCGATCCTGTGAGATTTTTTTATTATTCTTCTTCCACTTGTGGTGGTCTGCTTTATATATGAGGATGTGAGAGTAGGATAGTGTTGCCATGTTTGATTTATGCTACATGGGGTCTCACATTGGAGCTTTTTTTTTTTCATATTCCTTTTGAGCTAGCTCTGAATCTAAAAGGTGTGATATGGTATCCACTACCCAATTCTATATGAGTTTTCTTTGATGTGGTTTTTCTTTCTACATTAAAATTCCATAGGATTAGATGAAATCCTTGATGTATTTCCATTTCGTCTCAAATTCTTTTTCTGGCCTACGATTTCCTTAATTGGGTTGTATTTTGATATTCTTTTTCTCAATTTTAATACGCAAATACGACTATTCTGACTATGGAGCCTCTACCGGTAAGGTAGGTTATCTACTTCTCTTGGATATGCTTAATCCCACCCCTGCTAACCATTGAGTCTAAAATGGCCAAACTATTATTTCCAATCCAGTAATCGTAATAATACTGATAATTAAAAAAACTGCTCTAGTCAAGAGAATTGACAAACCAAAAGTTAAGGGATCTAAAATGGCCGAACTATTATTTTCTACATTATGATCTCTCACTAGCTTTGATCTCTCTTCCCTGGCCCGCATATCTCGAATCTTATCTTCAAATGATTTTAATTTACATTCCTAGTTTTCGTTGTTCTTCTATTTCACCAAAGCATTAAGGTTTTCTTTTCTTTTGCTAGAGTACGAAGAATTGGGTCCAAAGGATATGCCATTAGGAGGTTAACTTTAAGAACATGAACTATTTTTATTTTTTTACATTTGATTTCCTTTTTTATTTCTAGAGGGTGTTGAATTTCTTGAAGAGATATCTCCACTTGAAAAGTAGTTTTAGAAGAACCTAATTGTAAAGGATTGTAAGAAATTTAAACATCTTGTTTGTCTTAATCTATTATTGAGTTGATTTCTTGATTTTTATCTTCTTCTTTTTTTGGGTTGCAATATTCTAGATCATACTTCTAGTAGAAATAAAATAAAATAAAATAAGAACTTGGTGGATTAAAAGGAAATGACTCATGTTAATTTGTGGAATAGAAATCTAGCTCAAGTATCTAATGATTAGACTTATCTCATTATGCTAGCTACTGGTATAGATGATTTATGGTCATAAATGAAAAGAAAAAAGAGAAAAAATTTCTATTTTTATCTCACCTAATTTCAATCTTTCTCAAGAAGACAGGTCTTGATCCTTTAGCGCCTCCACCACTCCCACGCTTCCTGCCTCCACCCAAACTTTCCTCATGACTTATTTTCTTAATTTTTTTTGTCAAAAAACTCAAATACCTTAAACAGAATTTTCTATTGTTGTTTTATTATTTTCATTCTCTAATTAGGATTTTGAAACTGAAGTTCTCTTCTTACCATGTAGGCCACGACAACTATGGAGATGAGCAATTTGATCAGATTGGTTAACAAGTAAGTTCAATTTATCTGTTTCAAGTGGTAATTCATATTTTTGTTTTGAAAAAAATGGAGTTATGCCTGGTGGGTGTTTTGTGATTCAAGGACCAAGAAGATCCTATATGGTCACTCTCTCATCTCTCTTTTACCATGTGTTAATATCTAATTAGTCCCCAAAAATTTTTATTTTCTAAAAGAATAGCCCCACCCACATTTATAATGTGCCTTCATGTTTTCTGCAACTCTGATTTTCCATGGACAGCTTTGTTTTCTTGGTCCATGTCCTTTGGAAACTAACTAGGTATCATATTGATATTATCGGGACTAGATTAATAACTTCCGGAATTATCATAACAAGTTTTATTTTATGTTTTCTCTTTCATTTGATACACATTATTCTAGATAAGGTGATAAATGAGACTCTCTCTCAATGGCAATAAAAGGGGATAAAAGGGGATGGGCACCTATGTAAGAGCAAGGATAACACCCCTTTCCAGAAGACCCACCTATTATATTTGTGAGTCACGTGGTATTTTCCACCCATCCCACGATTCAAGAGAATGTTTCATTTCTCAAAAATTCCAAATGATCTCACTTGGCATGCACAAGAAAAAGAGTTTGATGGGAAGATGTGTCATCCATCAGATTCCCCATCATGGAAGTTAATTGATCACAAATAGGCAGATTTTGGTGGAGAGCCTAGAAATCTTAGACTTGCCATTTCAACTGATGGTATAAATCCCCATAGTTTCTTAAGTAGTAGGCATAGTTGTTAGCCTGTTATAATGATCATTTATAATCTTCCTCCATGGTTATGCATGAAGAGAAAATTTATGTTGTTATCCTTGTTGATATTAGGTCCACGACAACCTGGCAATAACATAGATGTTTATTTGGCACCTTTAATAGAAGATCTCAAACTTTTGTGGGAGGTGGGGATTGAAGCTTTTGATGCATATCAACAAGAATTCTTTGCATTGAAGGTTGTTTTATTATGGAAAATTAGTGATTTCCTAGCATATGATAATCTCATCAAATGAAGTGTTAACAATTGTATCATATTCTACATATGGTGAGATAACTTCTGCCTTTATTTAGGTTATCTACTTAGTTACATTATAGTTTTCCATTTTAGTAATATATTTGGTGCATGTCAAATATTCATAACTTTTTTTTTAGTGATTTTTGAATTTCAATTAGGCATTTTTATAAGAAGATGGTCGATGGAAAGATGAAAGTGTGAGACCCCGGAAAATCCAGATTCCCTAAAGGAGGGTAAAATGGTAATTTCGGTCAAAATCCGGAATTTTTCTAGATCTCGGATGACGAAACGGACTTCACCGTTGGAATCGTCTCGCGAAATTCAGCTACCACGCGAATTTCACGGATTCGAGATGGTCGATTTCACGCCGAGTAATGAGCAAGGCCTGACGACAAATTTACACAAGTATAGATGCCACATGCCACACCAAGAGAGTGACACTTATATGGAAAGAATGGTTACACAGCCATGTGGGAAATTTGCTCTACGGCTCATATTAAGCCATGTAAGTGGTGATGTCATAAAGAAGAATTTTGAAATAAAAGAAAAAGATGGAAAAAGGGAGAGCCACATGTTTGGCTTGAGGAAGGTGAGGAGGAAATTTCCTCATTTTGACCCATACGGTCAATTCTCCAAAATGTGGCAGCGCACGAGAAATGAAATGGTGGCAAAATGAAAGAGTAAAAAGAAAGAAAATTTAAAAGAAAAGAAAAGCAATGGAAATGAAAGGTAGAGCACAAACAAAAGCAAAAGTAAACGAGGGAGGAAGAAAGAAAGATGCAGAGGTCTCGATCTCATTTTCTGTAGAGAGAGTCTCTTCCTTCTCTAGATTTGTAGGCGATCCGACCGCTGATTCCTTCGAGACAAGAAGTGGAAGTCAGTTTCACACCTGAGAGACAACGCGGACCTCGGTTTTAGGGAGTTTCGACAAACTCCAGAAAGGTAGGGTTTTTCCTACTTGCTTTACTTTGTGCTTAAGGGTTATGTAATGGATGTGGATTTGCTCGAGGCCCCTGGATGGGTTTCTGCCCAAAGCTTTGGACCGAAGTAAGAAATCCCTGTAGCAGTTTCTGGGATACCACCTGACCGTTAAGCAGGATTGAATCGCGCGACGCCAGACATCGCACGCAGTAAAATAACACGAGCCATACACGATGTGGCGGCTCCAAGACGATCGCCGATTTGTGCCTTAGCCCATGTGAGCTAAGTTTATGTTATTATTATAAACCGAATAACATGATGCGCGTGGAATTAATTTTGTTAATATATGCATGAGTGATATATTAGTACGTGTTGAACGCTATGGTGCCATTACTGCAATTTAGGTGGGAGTAACCCAAGTATAGGGAAATTCCACTCACTGGCTTTGCTCACCCCGTCAGGACTATTTTTTAGGTACCGAAGACGCGCTGGGATGGGACGATTCAAGGCCTTAGTTAAGAAATGGGCCAAGATGGCCTTATCTTGTATTTTTGTAAAATTTTAGCAAGAGACCCATTTGTGTAAATCAGAATTCTAAATACAATTGTAAATAAATCATGTGGTATAAAATATACAATTTTATGAGTATGATGTGTAGGCCTAAGTGGCCATTTTTACTCATGTGTATATTTCATGACGTGAGACACGTAGAATTCCGGGTTGGACGGTAGTCACACACCCCGGTTCGGGGCGCCGTAAAAGAACGGCTTGCTTTTGTTAACCCTACATTGGTTTCTAAAGTTAAAATGGGGAGAAGCAACAAAGGAAAATAAGTCAATGAAGAACCTTATATCTTGCTATGTGAAGCACTTTGTTATTTTTCGATATTAATAATGTACATAATACGTTGTGTCAACCTTTTTTATGTCATTCCCTTTTTCTACAGCCAATGTAATCTTACAAGCACATTGGCGGAGTTCTTTTCGAAAGGAATATCTAATTGAGTTTAATGTTCATTTAATACCTTGAAAATTACCACTAACACTCATCAAAATAATAAATGGTCTTAGCCTAGTTGGTACTCTACAAAGTTTCATTGGTTCTATATTCAAAACTAATTTCTACATTCAAATGTGCATGATGGACTCATGTGGTGCTCTTGATGGGCTTAGCACTCTCCCATAGAAAGATCCTCCACTACCAACAAATTAAAGAACATTTTGTACAACTACCCATAGAATCTATGAAATTTGTTGGGAATATTTGTTCTAATTTTGAATAATGTATATATTGATAGCTTTGTAGCCTTTTCCATATGACTTTGATATTTTTTTTCTCCTCTATATTACTTTCATTTTATGTATACATTTTCAATAATTATATTGTTATATCATGATTTATAACCAATAAAATTAATAAAAATAGGATTTTTAATGTGATAAAAATGATGACACTTGCAATGAGTGTCATGATTCAAACAAAACATATAAAATCTGGTACGACATTTCAAATAAGTGTCATAATTAAGTTTTAGATTGAAATATTATGAAAGTAGATAATGACTTTAAACAGAATGTCACAATTTTGATTCACAAATATGACGCCTAAATAAGCCATCGGTGTAAACTTATAGCACGACAATCGGTATCATGACGCTAAGACCCGGAAATTCCAATTTCGTGAATAAGGGCAAAATCGTAATTGACATAAAATTGTAATGCCAAAAAATCCGGAATTAATTCTCTAGATCTCAGATGACGAAACGGATTGCACCGTTGGAATCGTCTCAAGAAAATCTAGTCAGCACGTAAAATTTCGTAATATTCCGAGACAGTCGGAGTTGGCACGTTTTTCGAGGCATCGCATTACGGGTGTCGTAGAACGATTTTCGATGTGACGAAAGTCACATATAACATGTACTCATGTGCCATAATTGGTATGAGTAAAGAAATGATGAAAAAGGACGGCCGAGATAATGCCGAATATCAAATCTGGGTAATGAAGGGACATAATGGTCATTTAGAGGTTTGTTTAAGTCACTAAAGGACAAAAATGGGAATAGTGGCTTGTCTTCTCCAACAAAATAAGAAAAAAACGTGGGGAAGGGGATTTGGAGATCCAGTAGCCGAAATGGAGCTTTTGTAGAGAGAGAAACACCTACTTCTCTCTAGATTTCTGGTAGATCCAACCGTCGGCGGTCTTCGAGCCGAGAAGGAAAAACGTTCTCTACGCGGAGCAGGCTACGCGTGGACTCCGGTTTTGTGAGTTTTTGACAAACTCCGAAAGGTAGGATTTTCTCCCTACTTGAGTTTTACTCCCATTTAAATGTTTTACTAATGTTTCGGTTGAATGAGGCCGTGAGGGGCCGTTTGATCGGTCCCAAAACATGGGACCGAATTATTGGTAAATTTTTTTAGAAACTTTTAGAGGCCGTTTTTGTACAGTCCGTGGGTATGGGTTGTTTGGGTGTAGGTTGTGTTGATTTGTGTATTGAATGGTTGCTCGTACATGCATCAGCCGAATGGCCGTGATTGGCGGGTTCACCAGAACCGTTGATTTGGGTGATTTTCGAATAGTAACCGAGGGTTTCACTATTCCCGAACAAGGTTCTAAGAAAATATTTGAAATTATGTGTTTGGTTAAGTAATTCGACCGAATTGTTTGTGTTTGAACATTAGCCCAAGTGAGCTAATTCTTGATGTTGAAATGATAATCACCTAACATGTTTGTGTGATTTAATTTTTATGCGAGTATATTCACGCTTATATATTTGTACGCTGACATCAGATTGAACTTGCATACATGCATTCTATATGCACTGGAACATCCTAGGATTATAGGAGATAGTGCATGAGAGGAGTCTAGAGAAAACGGTTCGGAGGGTAGTCAAAAAATGTTAATTATTGGAGGGTAGTCCACAAACCAAAAATATCAATCGTCGGAGTGGCCCAATTGATATTCATCGGAGGGTAGTCCACAAACAAGTAATATATCAATCGTCGGAGGGCCCAATTGATATATATTCATCTGAGGGTTGTCCACTAATGAAACATTAATTCTCATACGAGGCTTAGGCGAGTGTGAGAGAGCCTGAGGGGACTGGATCTGAGTTGGTCATGTAGACATTCAAGTAGGATCATGCATTTGCTTGAATGTGTGTTTAAATTGGAACATTGCACAGCACTTAGGTGGTGAGTAGCCCACTTAGGGCGATTCTCCTACTGAGCTTTAGCTCACCCCGTCGTGGGACCCCCACCCCTTTATTTGAAGGTGTACAGGAGTATGAGGAGACTACTGGCCCTAGAGGCCGCTGAGAAGAAAGCCGTTGTGGCTTTGATGTGGCTACATGTATTACTTTTTAAGTTTAATGTATGTATTACAAGAGTAAAATATTTGAACTCTTAGAACTATCGATATAGTGGATTCATAGTTGGTATGTTTTTATGGATATTTGTAGGAGTGGGCCCAAGAGGCCGCTTTTATCCATATTCAGATTACAGGATTATATTGACCGTTTAACAGGTTTCATGCAGTGTAGCGATTCAAGGTGAGCCCGCACAAAGGAGACTCGCTCGATTGCTGAGAAATGCGCTCCAGTCACCCAACATTCACGAAAGTGTTTCCGCTGGTCGATCGGTAGTCAACCCGACTCGGCTCGGGGGCTTCACAGCCTTAGTAGCTATCAGAATCCTTCAATGACGCATTAAGCGTGTCATTGATTAGCTAATCCAATTTTAAGAATGGTTAACATACTAATAAGACCTAGCTCAAGTAGGTCTCTCTCTTTGAAAATCCTAACCGCTCTTCTTTCTTATTTGTTAGAGAGGAGAAGTGATTTTTTTGTTATTCTTAGCAAAAAAAATCACACATTCCTTTGTTTTCTTTTCTCATGTTTGAGTTTTTTTTTTCAATAAAGTGGTTTTCTTTTACATCCATCTAGGTTTCAGTTTATTTTTTCTCCTAAGGCGACGTGTTTCATGGATCTGTTGTGTGTTTTGTTAGTTTACCTTGCTGCAACGTGTGTTTTTCAAGTGACTTGTCATGCATGAGTAGTCAGGGTTGTCGACACTTTGCTTCTTGGGCGGTTTTCAGACGGTATTCAAATGCCAAAGTTCGACATAAGTCATTAGATCAAATCTTGTTCACAAGATGTTACAGATCCGAATCTTAGGTATTTCAGACATTGTCGATTATCAAATACAGAGATTGAACCGATCCTTTGTGATACGAAGCGTTGTATATCCTCTAAAGTTTTAGTACTCTTGATTCTTTGTTTCTATCAATTGTATTGCTAATCCCAATCATAATTCATACTTAATTAAAATGTGATATGGAAAGTTATGCTACTTAAACAATTATAAAATAACATTGTGACATGTCTATGCACGATCAAGTTTAATGCTTAAAAGGGAATTTATCATTTGACAGTCTAACATGATCAAATCATCCATGATCCACTGGGATGTTGACGAATCAATTCATCCATAAATGATTGTGATTTAATTTCTTTCTATAAAAATAAGAAGTGATAAGGAAAGTTATGCTACTTAAACAATTATAAAATAATATTATAATAGGAGATAAGCTTTGGTAATGTTACATTTCTACACGATCAGTTTAATGCTTAAAAGGAATCTATCTTTATGCGTGCTCTAAATAATTCCTGCCCCTAATATTAAAAAACCCATAATGGTCCAAGAAAAAGTTGAAAAGTTAAGGATGTATGATGATTGTTATCAAACCATATCTAAGTAAAATAATATTTGAAGGACTTTAAAGTAAAACAATTTTTAAAACATTTATTATTATTATTATTATTATTTTTAAAATAAAAATCATTTATTGATTCAAACTATTAATACATGAATAAAAACAAAATTCGTTAAAAATCATAGATAATGAAACATCATCATACAAAGAAAGATAATAAATGAACTTAATTTATTATTATTATTATTACACTAAAACCTAAGAATTTATTATGAAAATAGATTGTTTTTTAAATAATGTACAAATTAAGGAAAGAAAGGAGGATTTATTTTAAGATATAAATTTATTTTTCTTAAAAAATAAAAATAATTCTTATAAAAATGTTTGAAGAGATATCTTCTTGGAAACGAACTTATCTTTAATAATTTCTTTTATAAATAGGTTGCTTTTAAAAAAAAATCAGTTTTCGAACAAATTTAAGGTACTTTTAGTCTTTTATCTTGTTTTTAATTTGGAAGTATATTTTTGAAGCAATTATTTAAAGTATATAATATTCTAAACAAAAAAGCCCAAAAAGTATTTAGAGTAACTTCTTAAACAAAACCATATTTTCTAAATTAACGTGAATTAAAAAGCAGGTGATCAGACATATATATATATATATATATTAGTGCTTTGCTTCAAAATAATCGGGGCACACCAAACATTTAATTTGATGCTCAAATTATTATATTCATCGAAAACATGACTAGCTATAGAAGTCAAATTCCATCAAATGTATAATTTTTATTCATTTTGCTCATAATTGATTCATATTTATGAATGAATAAACAGATAATCAAATATCATTTAAATTAATTTTCTTTTTAATATTCATCTGTATGCAATTATGTATACAAAATAGATATAAGGAAATTTCAAAAACATATAATTGAGCTCCAGAGTGTTCAATAAACAATCATCACAGACTATTACTATAATGTGCCTCAAGACTATAATTTCACGTGGCATTTGATGTCTTAGTGACACTACTTTTGATCATTAAGTCTCAAAACATAAGTTATGTACATAATCAATAAATTTAACACTCTTGTTTCTGAATTATCTCATATACAACAACAAATATAAACCTTATATCCCCAATAATCATAAAGCATTTGTTGTTGAAAGAGAATTAACAACGGAATCTGTTCTTTTTAGCAACTTGGCCATCAAGTCAACAAATCCAAGTCCTAAAATAATATCCCGCAACCATAATCCATAATTTATGACATATTATATCATAATACTTATTTTGATAGTAGATACTTATACCTTTACATAATATTGTTCCTTATATAATTATCAATTAATAGGAACAAATAACAAAGATAAACTTTCAACTATCATCCGATATAATTGAATCTAAGAGCAAATAAAAAAGCATGCATGAATCATTAAGCTCTTCTATCATGATAAGCTCTAACTATCTGACAACCCAAAAATTCTTAAATATATATACTTTTACTTTTATAAGACAATCTTACAATTTACATTACTTCATATAGGATATCCTATCACATAATATTATCTCTTTTATATACTTTAGCATACAATTTTTAAGATCTTTCATAAATTAATGCAATAAAATTTTTAATTCACTATCAACTATCAAGACATAATCAACAATTTTGCCTCCCACTGATCTTTGTATTTATTCATTGGAAATAACGGTATTCTTAAGTCCAAATAACATTATGATATCATAAAGCTTAAGATATCATGAACAAACATTGCAATATATATCAACTTCAATCGACTTTCATGTAACTTTATTTGGTAGCTATACAAGTTTGTCTCTTAAATGTAATCATAAAACATTACTCATCTCATAAAGATATGAGCCATCGAATGAAGTTATAAAATTCTCCCATTTGGCTCATATTTTTCATTAATTAAGAAACAAACATAAACATTAATAAAATTAGAAGTTGAATAAACTGCAAGCAAATCCCATAACTAGATTCAAACAAATAATTTTAAATGATATAAATACTGGCTACAACTCTCCTTGGGTAGATATCAGAGTATATAATACCTTATGATGTTCTTTAGTACATATTTCTTTAATGGATATTCTCCATAGTTCATGTTAAAATTAAACTTGTAATCTTTGAATGTATAAATATAATTTAACAAAATTATAAGATATATCCCATAATGTTCATTATGCATAAGATGGTTAGTTTACCTTTGGGTAAATTCTTAAATATCTTATAACTAATGAACTTCAATATACTCATTCATCAAAGTATTTAAATTTGTTTCAAACATCCATAAGAAATTGAATAGCATAAGTGTGTATTCCTTAATTTGAAATTCATGGAACATTCAAAT
Organism: Tetrastigma voinierianum; assembly: GCA_016808115.1. Classification (NCBI taxonomy): domain Eukaryota; kingdom Viridiplantae; phylum Streptophyta; class Magnoliopsida; order Vitales; family Vitaceae; genus Tetrastigma; species Tetrastigma voinierianum. The sequence goes on along the minus strand of JAEQBH010000904.1, from coordinate 838,114 downwards.
TCGGCCACTTTGGTGACTAACGAACTTTAAATTAAACGAATTTCAAAAGCTACAATTAACAATATTTACATCATTAAATATGATTATCAAATCCTTCAGTGTAGTCATTCTAATGACTAGCATACCATAAATGTCTTGTACTCATATATGATAATATAATTGATACAAATTTTTGAAAGAAAAATGGAGTAGCCATGGCCGTTCCATGGCTGATTTGTGTTATTAATTGATGCATCTTGTGATAAATTATGTGTTGGTTGGATTGAGGCAGGAAATGGCCGTAAAACCCGGGTTCACAAAGTGAACCAATGAATGGATGTGTGTTTGAACCGTAAAACCTAGGTTTTTACTGTTCCTAGGAATAGTGACACGAAATGTATTTTCGTGAAAATATGTGCTTGGTTAAGTAATTCGAATCGAATTGCTTATGTTTGATCATTAGCCCAAGCGAGCTAATTTGATGTTTGAAATGATAATACATAACATGTTTGTGTGATTTAATTTATGTGAATATATTCGTGTTTATATATTTACATGTGATTAGGATCAGATTGAATTCCAGACACATGCATTCCATATGCACCTAACATCCTAGACTATATAGGAGTTTTGGCAAGATGAGATGAGTCTAGAGAAAATGGCTCGAGGGTATTCTAAAATATTAATTATCTGGTGGGTAGTTCATAAATTAAAAATATCAATCGTCTGAGCGGCCCAATTGGATATTCATCGGAGGGTAGTCCACAAACAATTAATATATCACCTGTCGGAGTGGCCCAATCTGATATATATACATCTGAGGGTTGTCCACTAATAAAAACAATAATTTCATTCAAGGCTTAGCGAGTGTGAGAGAGCCGCGAGGACTCGATCCGAGTCAGTCATGCGTAGACATTCAAGTAGGATCATGCATTTGCTTCTGAATGTGTTTACTTGAACATTGCACCGCACTTAGGTAGTGAGTAACCCATTTAGGTGATTCTCCTAACAGCATTAGCTCACCCTGGCCAGGATCCCCTTTTACAGTACAGGAGCGGCGAAGAGACTCGTCTCATTCCGAGGCTGTTTTAGCTGAGTTTTCAGGACGTGGCTTTTGTGTCACATTGTATACATGTATTAGAATGCTTTTCATTTTAATATATGTTGTATAAGAGTAGTTTATTAACTCTTGAAACTATTGGATATAGTTTGGATATATTGTGATGAGTATCAGACATGGGCCCAAGATGCCGCTTACTCATGTCAGATTTTATATCGGGACTGCTTCAGACGTGCATACGCAGTATCGTGACTGGGCAGAGCCTCCGTACAGCTGAGACTTCGCCCGATTTTTTGAAGTGGCGCTGCAACCCGACATCCACTTGTATTCCGCGGTTGACGGGTAGTCAACCTGACCCCCTAGCTTTGGGTGTCATGTACCAGACGAGCTTGGTATACGAATACCTGTAGGAGCCTGGTCGGTATCTATCACCACTAGGTGGTTTGATGTGGAGTATAGGTATATGGAAACCTATAGATTGAGAATTTGGGCTTAGGGCCATAGTTAAAGGAGCATCACCACTAGGTGGTTCGATGTTCTATTTAGGTACGAGATTACCTAGGAAATCACTGACAAAACCAGGACACTAATGCACGTATTTGGTGTGTTTTGTGTGATTTGGTGAATTATCAGATGATGGTGTGTATGCCATGTTTTGTGTCTGCCAGGAATATATGTGTGCTTGGTGATTGTATACATGAATGTGTAGAAAACATTTTGAGTGGTACAAAGGTACAAACCTGGAATTGAAAGTGAAGAAAATAAATTTTTATAAATTTATTGATGAGAATTGAAGAAAATGTAAGAAAATGAATTTTTACAAATTTATTTGAGTGGAGAAAATTTTTCAGTGAAAAACTAGAAAAAGAAAATAAATTTTATAAATTTATTTGGTTGGAGAGAAGGAGAAATAATTTTCTAAAGTTTTACAAGTTGGAAAATTGAAGAAAATTTCTGAGTAAAAATAAATTTTTATAAATTTTTTGAGATTATGGAAATGAAAAATGTGTATATATTTTTTTATGATTTTTCCAGCTGCTTGAAATAATGGAAAAAAAAATTATAATGAAAAAAAAAAATAATTTGTTGTGCAGAACTGCTTGCCACGCTCAATTGTATTGTGAAATTGTATTGCAAGCCTTGCAATTGTATTGCAAGAGAGAGGGCTGGAAAAAGTGTAGTAAAAAAAAAAAAATTTGTATTGCAATACACTGGTTTGTATTGCAGAGAAGAAGTCAGTGGGATTGTATTGCAAGATGAGTGAATTTGGCTTAGAATTGTATCACAGAATACGCTATCAGACAGGTCAGGAGTGCAATGTGCTGGAAAGATTGTATTGCAATAGGCTGGGTGGGCTGGCAATTGTATTGCAATACAATTGGGACTGAGGCAGGCTTGAAGGCTGAGAAGGCTTGTATCGCAATACAAAACATTGTATTGTGACAGGCCTAAGGAGGAAAGGCTGGGCTGTGTTGCAATACAACACGGGCCCAAATTTCAGACACCCGCCAGCAAAGGCCACACACTGGGCCTCGCGATGCCGGCTGGGCCGGGCGCAGCCGCCCACGACACCCGCCGCTGTGGCCACGATACGACAGCGAGGCGCCACGGGAGCTGCAGGCGCGCGACATGGCAAGGAGTAGATGCGCGGCATGGCGTGCGGCACAAACAGAGGGCGCCAAGGAAAGGGCTGCGACACAGAGCCTGAGCCTCATGACACCCGCCGCCCGCGACACGGCCGCCAGGCCACGACACGCCGCAGCGCGCCTGCGTGCTCACCGGGCCGCAGCGGGGTGTTTTGTGCACTCGACTCGCTTTTTGACCCTATTGACGCATCGCTCCTCTTCGAGTCACTAGATGAACACTGCTCATCATAATTTTTCGAAAATAAAAAAATTTTAATCAATTAAAATAAAATAAAATAAATAAAATTTGATAAAATTTTCGAAAAATAAAATTTTTGAAAATAAAATTTTGTTGAAAACAATATTTTAAATGTAAAATGGATTGCCTTGCATTACCATAAATGCAAGGACAATGTGTATACACTGATTTATGTGTATGATTAGTGTCTTGGGGCTGTGTTGATGCCTTAGAGATACTGTATTGAGATTTAACCGCCATGTTAACTGTATAGATGGCTAGACGAGGACGAGGACGTAGAGGGCGTCCACGGGGTACTGGTCAGGCACCATCGGCATTTGACCAGCAACCAGTATTTGATAAGCAAGCTCACGAGGTCGAGGTATTACGCCAGCCGCTATCGCACAGTCGGTATAAAGGTGTAGACAGAAGATCCTAATAACCTCCCGCAGGCTTAGGCGATCATCCCCGTACATTCACAAGGGGAACAGATCCGACATTATGAGCACCACTGGCTCACGCAGATGGTAAAGTGTTGTGGTGCTATGGAGGATTACCTCCCACGCAACCCTGATTAGACTAGTCATGCTCTAGCTAGAGAATGAGGCCCAACATGGTGGAATGGGCAAGGACCTCTGTGAGACCTTAGAGGAGTCAAGTAGACGTGAGTCTCCCCAGGATTGGGGCTAGAATAAGAATGATAGTCGAGGCTGCGAGTTAGATCTCAGGACTCTACTCACAAGTGGACCCTGAGGACTGGCGGACATGTTGTGTTCGATGTCATCCTGGGGATGAATGGCCGGAGAAGCATGTGTGATCGTTATCGAACAGGAGCGCAGGGAGGTTACCGCCTATATCGCTGCAGGATGGTACTCTCGTGATGGTACTTCCAGGGGACAAGCACATGACGTTTGCCCCGCACAAGATACGAGTCCAAGCTCGTGACACCAATGTGGGTTGGCTAGCAGCCTTTACCTTAGGAGGACGAGAGAGACCCGACTTGATCTACCTCTAGTCAGAGCAAGAGTATGTGGATGTTTTCTGCATGAGCTACCCGACTACTCCACAAAGGGCAGTGAGACTTCTAAGACGAAGCACCTGGAGGCTTCACCCATCTCTATGACCTCGCATAGGATGGCAATCGGCTGACAGAACTCGTAGTCCAGCTACGTGAACTACTGACAAGGGGTTTATTAGACCTGAGCACTTCACCATGGGGCGCTCCAGCTCTGCTGGCGAAAAAGTAAGGATAAGACCCTTTGACTGGGTGCATTGATTACAAAGGGCTGAACAAAGGTTACGACAAGAATCAGCACTCCATTACCGAGGATTGATGATTTATTTGACTACAGAGGAGCGCGAGTTCATTTAAGATAGACCTTCGCACCGGTTATCATCACCGAAGGTTAGGAGAGATATCCCTAAGGCAACATAGACGCTAAGTAAGGGCACTTTGAGTTTACTAAGGATGCCCTTGATCGACGAATTCGCGCCAATGTTATCTACGGATCTCATGCATAGGGTGTTTCAACCCTATATAGATCAATTTGTCGTAATCTTCGTGGATGACATTTTATCTACTCCTCACAAAGGGGAGCATGGAGCATCACTGGGAGGATTGTGCGTTACAAAGTACCAGAGACCATCAAATAGACGCTAAGTTCGCAGAAGGCAAGTTTTAGCTATCGAGGGAGATTTTTAATGGTGGTCGCGACTGTGGAGTGTCGCGACTCCAGAGAAGGTTGAGGCACAGCTTGGGGAGAGACTCGAATGTCAATTCGAGATACGTAGTTTCTCGAATACTGGTATTACAGAGATCTGAGACCTCCGGGCCGGTTGTCCATTCGGGGGGCGTAATTGTGATTTCACTTACCGGGATATGACCCATGGTTAGGACGGCCCGACCATAGAGAGAGAGGATTGAGCTACTTGGAACACTCGGGATACGGGTGTTGCAAACAAAGAGGGAGAGACCACTTTCTTCTAGTTCGGGGAAGAGTGCGAAGACTTCTCGCTTCACACTCAGTTTTAAGACTAAAAATGGATTGGAGCATGAGTGACGGATCGGCCTTGCATGCAGGCCTCAAGACTTCGACAATGCAGCCCCAAATTTCAGCCGTGGGACAGAGAGCATGCCATTCCTCCACACCCCTAGTAATGGGGTCAGGAACCAGCCGCTTCGGGGAGGTTATACAAGCACTCCCAAGAATACGATAGCTGAAATGCAGTGTGGCCTAAGTCGTGGATACAGATCGTAGCTGCGCAGCTTAAGCGTGAGGGACTATGGGTGGTAGACCTATTGGTTGTTGATGTCGATTCGACATGGATGAGTTTTGACAACCACTCCAAGTTGTCGGCACTGAGACCTTAGCCGGTCGTCATACTCGACACCCGCACGATTCAGCTTGGGAGGTTAAGGCCTTAGAGTAGCTGTATAGATGTTCTTCCCTAGAATGTGGGGGAGTGAGAGGCCGAATTCGATAAATGGATTATGAGTGAGAGATCTCCGAGATCTCGCTCATGGGCGAATTCGATGTGGGTGTCACAAAGATGGCATTATTGCGCTCGTGTGCACCAGATCATCGCTGGGCCGAGCCCAAAGGTGGTGCATCAGACGGCCATTCACCACTGTGAATGAGAGTTGAGTTTGTCTGAAGACTACGTCCAATGAAGACTCTTAGTTCAAATCAGGAAATGTGACGAGTAATTAGGAGGTGTGGGTGTTGCAGGCCTGTAAATCCCCGTGTGAGAACCCGAGTTAGGCAAGTGTAAGAGACCCGGAGATATCTCGAATTTCTGTGGAGAATGTAATAGGCTTGAAGTGTGTCAAGAATTATGTTGCCCGAAATGAAAACGCGCACTCTGGCCAAGTATCACATAGACTTAGAGTCGAAGGATAGGAGTCAGTGAGTGACTCGAGATCTGATACCCTTGGAGATTGCATTTGGTGTTGTCGAGCCATATGGCTCTAGATATGGTGTCATTCATGACATAGACTAGGCTGACGATCCATTGATTGTCGCTGATTGTGACCTTGAGAAGGTTAGTGTTTACACACCAAACAAAGGGGTTGTGTAGGTTACATGTCAGATGATTATATACAGTATTAGAGGACATGTCGCGAAAGGGCCCTGATCATAAGGGTAGAAGAGCACTCGCTCTTATGGAATTCCGCCTACAAACAATAGTTATCAGGCGAGTATATGGATGGCACCGTGTGAGGCATTGTATGGGAGGCCATGTAGGTCATCGTTAGGATGGACCGAGGTGGGAGAGAGCTCCATCACTGGTTCCGATTTGATTAGAGACACCTCTGAGAAGGTGAGCTTGATATTTATACAGTTTTCTCACTGCTCATAGCCGGCAGAAGAGCTATGCTAATGTGCAACGTCGACTCTTAGAGTCTGAGGTTAGTGATCGCGCTTGAAGGTGATGCCTACAGAGGAGTGGCCGTCTGCAAGCGTGGAAGCTATCGAGGTTCATCGGACCCTTCGAGATACTCGAGATAGACACAAGCAGGCATCGGCTACAGGCATCGCCCAAAGATGTCGTGTTCACGAGGTGTTTCACGCCTCCATGCTCGAAAATATTCCGTGATCCGTACCCCATGTGGTGGATCGGGGGACAGATAGAGGCTGACACGGGGATGGGACCTTCGAGGAGGACCAGCAGTATCAGTTGATAAATTGATCAAAGTTTTGCAACGCAAGACCGTGAGGCTAGTGAGAGTGCTATGGCGGCACTGTGGAGTGGAGGAGTTAACGTGGGAGCGCGAGGACACGATGAGGGCCACCTATCCTTTCTTGTTTAGGGATGAAGGTACGTGGTTTAGTCATTTAAGATTAAATAATTGTTTACATGCATGGTAGAGTGCACGCTGCATATGGCTGAGTGATTTGATTGTCTTGAATTTCGACGAAATTCCTTTTAAGGAGGGGAGAATGTAAGACCCGAGAAATTCCAATTTCTGGAATAAGGGCAAAATCGTAATTTCGATTACAAAATTGTAATTTCGGTTAAAAATCTGTAATTAATTCTCTAGATCTCGGATGACAAAACGGATTGCACCGTTGGAATCGTCTCGCGAAATCTAGTTAGCACGTAAAATTTAGTAATATTCTGAGACAGTCGGAGTCGGCACGTTTTTCGAGGCATCGCGGTTCGGGTGCCGTATATCGATTTTCGATGCGACGAAAGTCATATATAACATGTACTCATGTGTCATAAGTTGCATGAGTAGGGAAATGATGAAAATGGATGACCGAAATAGAGCCGAATGTCAAAACTGAGAAAAGAGGGACATAACGGTCATTTTTGGAAAAGTTTAAGTCACTAAAGGACAAAAATGGGAATAGTGGCTTGTCTTCTCCAACAAAAATAAGAAAAACATGGGAAAGGATTTTGAGATCCAAAGAGTTTAAATGGAGCTTAGAGAGAAACACCTACTTTCTAGATTTCGTGCATCCAACCGGTCGGCGGTCTTCTCAGTCAGAAGGAAAAATAAGTTCTACACTGAAAGGTGCTACGCTGCGGACTCCGGCTCAGGAGTTTTTGACAAACTCCAGTTATATGCTTCTCCTACTTGAGTTTTATTCCCATTTTAAGTGTTTTACTAATGTTTGAGTTGAATGAGGCAGTGAGGGGCCGTTTGATCGGTCCCAAACCTTGGGACCGAATTGATACAAATTTTTGAAAGAAAATGGAGCAGCCGTGGCCGCTCCATTATTGATTCAGTTATTAATTGATGCATCTTGTGATAAATTATGTGTTGGTTGGATTGAGGCCGGAAATGGCCGTGAAACCCGGGTTCACAAAGTGAACCAATGAATGGATGTGTGTTTAAAAATGTATTTTCGTGAAAATATGTGCTTGGTTAAGTAATTCGAATCGAATTGCTTGTGTTTGATCATTAGCCCATGTGAGCTAATTTTGATGTTTGAAATGATAATTACATAACATGTTTGTGTGATTTAATTTTTATGTGAATATATTCGTGTTTATATATTTGCATGTGATTAGATCAGATTGAATTGGCACACAATATGCATTCCATATGCACCGGAACATCTAGACTATAGGAGTTAGTACGAGATGAGCTCCAGAAACGGTTCTGAGGTGAATTTAAAATATTAATTATTTCGAGGGTAGTCCACAAATTAAAAAATATCAATCGCCTGAGCGCCCAATTGATACCGGAGGGTAGTCCACAACAATAATATATCAACTGCCGGAGCGCCCAATTGATATATATACATCGGAGGGTTGTCCACTAATAAAACAATAATTCTCATACAAGGCTTAGGCGAGTGTGAGAGAGTCGGTGATGACTCGGGATCTGAGTTGGTCATGTAGACATTCAAGTAGGATCATGCATTTGCTTGAATGTGTGTTTACTTTGGAACATTGCACTGCACTTAGGTGGTGAGTAGTAGCCCATTTAAAGTATTCTCCCATCGGCATTAGCTCACCTCACTGCGGATCCCCTTTACAAGTATAGGAGCGTGCGAGGAGACGGTTCATCCTTGAGGCTGTTTTAGAAGAAAGCCAGGATGTGGCTTTGGTGTCACATTGTATACATGTATTAGAATGCTTTTCATTTTAATATATGTTGTATAAGAGTAGTTTATTAACTCTTGAAACTATTGGATATAGTTTGATATATTGTGATGAGTATTGTATTATGAGCCCAAGAGGTTTGCTTACTCATGTCGATTATATTGGACTGCTCGGGGACGTATATGCAGATCGTGGATTGGGGTAGAGCCTCCGTGCCAAAGGAGACTCTGCCCGATTTTCTGAAGTGAGCGCTGCAACCCGACATCCACTTGTATTCGCGGGCTGACGGCAGTCAACGGACCCCGGTTTCGGGGGTATCACAACGTCAAGCCCGACATCACAACCACCGGGTCTACCACTCTAAGGTCCACCACGCCCGTCGTGCAACCTCATCATCCCACTGAATTTCACACTCGTCCCTCCGGTCTATCTCAGGTTGGGGAGGTTGTATAGCACCCTAAACCGAAACTAGTTCCTCCGAATTCCGCACTAGGTGTGGAGGAATGAGCCAGAGTACTCTCCGTTCTACGGCTAACTAGGGACTGCTGTCCCAAAGTCCTGGGATCCCTGTCTCTGGGGCAATCCCATCTCATATGCCAAATCCTGGCCCTGGTCCTGAAACTCGTGTGAAGTAGAAATCTTCTGCCTCTTCCCCGAACTAGAAGAAGGTTGATCCTCCCTCTTGCTTCCAACACCCGTATCCCAAGTGTTCCGAGCATCCTCGATCTCTCTCTCTATGGTTAGGGCCGTCCCAACCATGGAGTCCCCGTCCCGTAGGCGAAGTCCTACGATCCTGCCCCGAATGGACAACTTCAGCCCATTCTCGAATCTCCTATAATACCCAGCCAATCCCAAGAAACTACGTATCTCGAAGATTGACATTCGACCTCCCAACTCATTACCGCCTCGACCTCTCTAGGTCGACCGGACACTTCGATGCTGACACCACGTGTCCCAAAAAATCTCACCTCGCAGCCCAAAACTCACACTTACTGAACTCGCGACAGTCAAGGTCTCAACAACTGTAACACGATCCTCAAATGATACTCATGCTCCCACTCTGACTGGGAGTAGATCAAAATGTCATCCACGAAGACTACGACAAACTGATCTAGATAAGGTTGGAACACCCTATGCATGAGGTCCATGAATGTCGTTGGCGCATTAGTCAATCCAAAGGGCATCACCGTAAACTCAAAGTGCCCATAACGCGTCCTAAACGCTGTCTTAGGATGTCTCAGATCCCTAACCCTCGGGCTGATGGTAACCGGGCACGGCTGTCTATCTTGAGTAGACTCACGCTCCTCTCAACCGATCAAACAAATCGCCGATCCTCTGCGAATGGGTACCGATTCTTAATCGTAACCCTGCTCAACCTGGTCGATAGTCAATGTGACATAATTGCTGGTCTTGTCCTTCTTCTTTGCAAACAGAACCGGAGCGCCCCATGGTGAAGTGCTCGGTCTTATGAACCCCTTGTCCAGTAGCTCTTGTAGCTGGACTCTGAGTTCCTACAACTCAACCGATGCCATCCAATGTGGAGTCATAGAGATGGGTGAAGTACTAGGGTGTAACTCGATACCGAAGTCTACAACCCTCTATGGAGGCAATCCCGGTAGCTCATCCGGAAAAACATCCTCGTACTCGTAAACTACTCGAGGTAGATCGAAGTCCGGTCTCACCTCGTCCTCTAGGGTAAGGTTTGCTATCCAACCCGCCAACTGTCCCCGACACCTGGACTCGTGATACCGCTTCCAAGGTAAAATATCATAAGCCACCCGAAATACCGCCACGAGCATCGTCCCGCAGCAGAACCTCCCACGCCACAATCGAGCAACGACCTCGTAAGTCGTCACCCAATCCATCCCTAGGATGATATCGAACTCTAACATGTCCATGATCCTCAGGTCCTCTATGAGTAGAGTCCCTGAGATCTCTAACTCACAACCTCGACAAAACGTCCCTATTCTCACCCTAATCCCTAGGGGAGAACTCACATACAAAGGCTCCTCTAAGGTCTTTAGAGGTTGTGACGCCCCAAACCCGGGGTGTCCGTTGACTACTCGTCAACCCGCGGAAATCTACATGTCTCATGTCATGAGACCCATACATGTGTAAAACGGCTCAATAATGCCCGCATCCATACAAATTACAATTATATATTTTATACAAAAAGAATTTCATATAATCAGGTTTTAATTACAATTTATACAAAACTGGGTCTCTTGCCCATAAATTCTACAAAAATACAAGAGACGGCCGGTTTGGCCATTTCTTTGCTTCTAAGGTCCTGGATGCGTCCCATCCCCAAGTGCGTCTTCGGTACCTAAAAAATATATTCCCTCGATAGGGTGAGCAATGCTCAGTAGTGGAATTTCCTTACTTGGATTACTTCCCACCTAAGTGCAATGCAATGGCACAAAAAACATTCAACACATGCTAATATATCACTCATGCATATATTAACAAAATTAATTCCATAAATCATGCTATTTAGTTTACAACAATAACATAAGATTAGCTCACATGGGCTAAGGCACAATCCGGCGGTTCATCTTGGAACCGCCCATAAAATCACAATCAACATGTTATTTACTCACACACACACAACATCACACAATCACGCAAACAAATTCCGTGGACTCAGTCTGGTCCATTCCCGTAGATTTATTCACTACCCAAATCTGAGTCTAAATCACTACTATCCAGGCCTCAACAAATCCCCATCCATTACATAACCCTTAAACAAAAAGTAAAGCAAGTAGGAGAAAAACCCCTACCTTCCGGAGTTTGTCGAAACTCCCCAAGTCTGGTACCCACGTGTAGTCCTTGCCGTGGGGAGCAACTTTGTTTTGCCCCGCCTTCTGAGCCTTCGCTGGCCCGATCGTCGGAAATTTAGAGAGAAGGTAGAGCTTTCAAAAAATCCCACACTTTCCCTCTCTCTTCCCAGCTTGCTTTTTCCTCTCTCTCCCTCTCCTCCCAATCCATTTGTCAAGATCAGACAAGAGAAAGTCCTCTCAATGCCACATGTCAAATTCCTATTGGTTGAGAGGATTACACCTTATCCTCTTATCCAACCACTTTAGATTTCCCTCTAATGGCATGATGCCATGTGTCACATGTGAGCCCCACTTGAGCTCAATGTTTGACTCTCCCATAGCTTGACACGTGGCGCCTCTTGGGCCACTCATAACGTGCCAAGTGTCCCGTAATCTCTCACGTGCCTCAAAACGTGAAATTATTATTGTCTCGGAATTTGACGAATTTGACGGGGTAGCTAGATTTCGCGAGACAACTCCAACTATGAAGTCCGCTACTGGCCATCCGAGGAGAGATCTGTGGAAAATTTCTGGATTTTGACCGAACACATTTTATCCTTCCTTAGAAATCCGGATTTTCCTGGTCTCACAGAGGTCCTACCCATTTCCACCATACTTGGCCTTCACGCCTAGCTAGAACGCAGCCTAGTTCCATCCGGGTCGCGCGAGGTAATCTCCATGGCCTCTAACACCTCTCTTGATCTCGCATAAACCAATGGTCTCGCCACTCCACTCCGACTTCCTCCCTCGTGAATGCTCTGAGGATGATGCGCCCTATACTTCTGGAGGTTTCTAGGACCTCCCTGACTACCTGCTATGCTAGCCTCACGTATGATAGCAACGTAATACCTACAAATTTCAGCAAAGGCCTCGCTTATCAAATATTGGTGAAGTCTCAGACTCGCACCTCGTGGACGCCCCCACGTCCCCGTCCCGACTAGCCATCTACGTATTTCCAATGGCAACAAGAATCATTTAATTTTTCATTTCAGCCTAACTAGCAATGCACATGCCAATTACTAATGGGGATTTCGACAACCATGAACTCGACCTGCCTATTTCCTAAGTGGTGCAAATTCCAAATCCACACCAATTTATTTATTTCAATAAGCTTAAGCTCTTGCTCATTTCAAGATTCACAACCCAAGGGCCATCAGTGGTTCTCAACCTGCAGTATATTCATCCTTTTCCTATACACACCACATATAGTTTTCCACGCAAACAAATCCCGCGCAATCACAATTTCAAATGATAGTTAAATACATTATGCAGTGATTCTAATACAAAACATAGCTCCCGAGACACTATTCATACAAACATAACTCGTTAGAGCATATTATCCTTGCATTTACAAGTAATGCAAGGCAATTAATATACATTTAAAAGATTTTTATCAACAAAATTATTTAAAATTTCATTCATTTTTTTTTTCAAAACATCCCTAATTTTGTTTATTTTATTTACAAAAATTTCCAATTTTTTTTTATCGTCGCCAAAGTGACTGTCCACCGCATCGCTCCCCTAAGTTGCAATACAATTTGCCGGCCAAGACTAGGTCACACAATGGTGTATTGCAATACACCCACAAGCCATTCAAGTCACTCCTGCAATACACTTTTCTTCCTTAGCTGCAACAGCCACATATTTCTTTAGTTTTTAAACCTTCCGAGATAAAGCCATGCAAAACCACCAGGTTTCGTTTCTCCCCGCTTCGCGTCCTCAGTCATTAACCAAGTGTATTAGGACACAACTTCACCAACCAAACAAATTTTCCAAATTCTCAATTTTATTGGTGAATACACAATTTCCATTCTCCGCGAATAATACAAACCCATCCATCACATTGACCTAAGTTGAGGTTATAGGAGACTTTCTTTATTGCAATATGACTTCCGTTACTATTCAATACTTTTCTCTTCGTACATATAATTCTTCTTATCATTGGTCAATACCAAGTAATGGTCACAAAACCGTTTTTCTCACTTCTTGAGCGTAATTTTTTTTTTTTTTTTTAAATCGCTGAAATCACCCAAAAATATACATATATAAGATTTTCTCACACACATGCTATTGGAAAATGACTCAAAAACAAAGTATACATTTTTTTTTCTCCAATTGCACACCTATATTTCCTCAACACCAAAACAGTACCAGATATTTTTTTTTTTTCCATTTATTTGCCAGCCAGACACAAAAATACTTATCACTTTTTTTTTCTCCATTGACCCAAATGTCTCATAAAATTTATTTATCCTAAGCTTTTCTTCGCCACACACCCAGAAACCAAAACCGTAAATTTTCTTCCTCGCTTTTGACCAAATAGTCTTTATGGTGTCTAGTTTTCTTTGATTTCTTTTCTTCCAGCCTTTTACCTCAAAAAAATTTCTACCTTTACACTAAAAAATTTCTCCACCTTTTAATATATATATATAGCAGTATATATATATATATATATATGCTATATATATATATATATATATATATTTTTTTTTTTTTTTTTCTCAATAAACCAAACAAATTTATTCAATTTTGCTTGAGGCTTTTCTCTTGTTCCTTTTCACACACCAGGTAAAAGTCTCCAGAAATTTTTTTTCTCCTATGTGCTATTCTACTGTACACACCAACCATACACAATACATGATCACAATCAAAACACACATTCATGTTATGCATGTTTTTCACGTAACAAATTTATCAAATCAATAAAACACCAACAATATACAGAAGGTTCTAGTTTTGCCCCGTAGATTTCTAGGTAATCCCATACCTAAACTTAACATCGAACCACACCTAGTGGTGAAGTTCTACACCTCAAAGTTCATTGGCGGCCTAAGTCTGGGCCTCCCTCAAGCCCTGGGGTAGTCAGATACCTCGAAGCTCGATACCAAGTCAGATCGCCTCATTCGGGTCCGTTGACTACCATTGAACCGGAATACAGGCGGATGGTCGCCATCCGATGCCACTTCAGAAACACCGGCAGAGTCTCCTTTGTACGGAGGAGCCACCCAAATACAACACCGTATAAACCTCGTCTCCAAATGGGTCCAATGAGAACCACGCGAATATGAGTAAAACGACCACTGGGGCTCCAATAACTATACTCTCATCACATACAACAGCCCAGACGTCCAATAGTTTCACAAATGAGTAAATCAATTCTTTATGCAACATATACTGTAGCCTCTAACATTCTAATACATGTATACATCACAAAACCAAAGCCACAATCCCATTTTTCTGGGCAACTTCACGTGCAGAGATTCACACAGCCTCCTCGTGCGCTCCCTCGTACCAGTGAGTCCCCCTGACAGTATTCACGCTAAGTAGTGGAATCACCCTAAGTAGGCTACTCTCCACCTAAGTGCAATGCAATGCTCCAAAATAAACACACATCCAAGCAAATTCGTGATCCTACTTGAATGTCTACATGCCATCCCCATCTCTCGAGTCCTCACCGACTCCCTCACACTTCGCTCAAGCCATGTATGAGAAAAAATAATCATTAAACAAAACCCAAGCTTGTTCTTGTGTCATACTACCAAAATATCGTAAACTGGATGGGACTACCCTCCGAGGCGAATTGGTTGGTGAGCTTCGAAACAGTCATGGTCCTCATCCGGGGCCAATTTGTTGGCCCATCTCCCAACCCATTCTTTCTAGAAATATCATCCCTCAGGAAATTCCTTTCGCAACCATGTCCGCTTTTTACAAAAACCATGTCATGCACTCACCTAACTTCTAGGTTACTCAAAGGCATATGAAATGCATTGTGATGCCATTTCACAACTCATATAATACATGCAAATATATCACCATGGCATATATTCGGCCAAAACATCTAATTCACACACCAAGTGTACTCATTTCATACATCAAAATGAGTCACTAGCTAATATCAAACACGAGCAATTCAACTTGAATCACTCGACCAAACACAAGAGCTACCAAAATTATTTGTGACATCGCCCGGAACATGAAAACCTCGCGATCGCCTTTCAAAACACAATTTATCTGCTCACTTGTGAATTCGGGATTGGCCAGGCCATTCCTTCAGCCTCATTCCAATCAATACATGATTTGATTACGTAAAGTATTACCACAATTTGACACCCAAACCGCCGTGGGTCGCAACATGCTGCACCATTGGGATTTCAAAATTCATATCAATCCAATCCCAGGTCAGATCCATCAAATGGCCCCTCACGGCTTCATTCAACTCAAACATTACATTGCTCTTAAACAAAGAGTAAACGCAAGTGGGAGGTCCCTACCTCGGAGTTTGGAGGAAACCCCTAAATCCGCAGCCCACGCCGAAGCTCTCTGCGTAGGGAGCGTGCCTTCCCTTCATCCCGAAGATTGTCACTCCGCCGATCGCCTCAGATTTTTAGAGAGAAGTGAAGACTCTCTCTCACTCAAACAAACTGAGCTCACCGTCGGCTTTTTCTCCCCATTTCACGCTTGCCTTATAAAGGCGAGAAGACAAACACTATGCAATCTTTTTGGTTTTTTGCAGACTTAAACTTTTCTTCTAAAATATGACGTTATAACCCTTTCCTTTGGAAGTGACATCAAATTTATTCACCACCATTTTCACAATTTCTATCCATATCACATTAAGACAGAAACAGATGTTATATGTGACTCGTCAATATCGAAAATCGCTTTTACGGCACTGAACTCGATGCTCGAAATGATGTTAACTGCACCACTCTTAATTGAATCAAATTTACGTGCTAGCTGTGATTTCTCGCGAGACGATTCCAATGGTGCAATCCGTTTCATCATCTGAGATCTAGAGAATAAATTACGGATTTTTAACCTAAATACAATTTCAGAACCAAAAATTACGATTTGCCATTTTTTCCGTGAATTGGAATTTCTGCCCACATTGATAAGAATAATACTTTGAAATCTTGTTAGTGTCAATTCACATCATATTGACAAAGCTATCCATATATAATGTATAATTCATATAAATTGTTATCTATGTGTCCCAATGAACATCTCACTCATATCAATTAGTCCCAAATTTACATGATGTCATATTGTCTCTCATTTATAAGCATTTCATGTTAGGTAACCAACAGAATGTTATACAAATTGATATACATAAAACTTCATGGTTCAACCACTTTGTGGCAATAAACCATTCATAAGTGAATTCACTGTATAGCACGTTGTACTATGATATTCAAAACATTAAGGTTCGGTCATTTTGATGACTACGAACAAAAATTAATTTGAATATCAAATTGAATAAAATTCTTTATGAATGTTTTGTATATAAATATTACCAAAAACAAAACAACATGAGTTGTAGGCTAATTGTTTTAAACCCTCAAATTAAAAGGAGAGACTCTCGAGGTTATGGGTTCCACCTCCTTTATCATTTATTTATTATTTATTTATTTATTTATTATTATTTTTTTAACAAATTCAAATCCCAACTCCACCATGATGCACGAGAGGATTAAAAAATAATAATAAAATCAATATTACATATGCATGAAATTTAGGAAAACAAAGGATAGTAATTATAATATCACCCATTACGAATGATTCCACTTTTCAGGTTCTTCTACCACAGATTTTAGAACATAATAAATGGTATTTATCTACGATCCATAGTGGCAAGGTTATCTTCCCCATAACAGAAAGCAGTTATGCTGGAGCACACGCTTAAAATCCAACTAAAATCCATTCGACTTTAAACCCAAACTAGACAATTAAACAAATCTTCATCTCTAATGGGCATTTCTTCTCAAACACACCGTAGCATCCCAAAAATGCCCAAACTTCACATACAAACGGATTAAACTATTTTTACCCAATGAGTAACCCAGCTTTCTCCCCATCGCGGATCCCATCACTCTGACTTCTCCGGAGAAACTACTATGCTCGAGCATTGGATTCCCTTTGTCGTGCTTAAACCATATTATTATCGATCAATTCCTCCGTGAATTGGATGAGGACACTACTAAAAAACAACTGTAAATTATCGACCTAAAAAATTGGTCTGGTAATTACCGACCACCCACACATTTGAGATAATTCTCCAGCAAGGTTTGGTTAAAAAATAAAATTTCCGACCAAAGACCGACCATATTTACCCACCAGTCACTTATCGAAATTGGTTCGTAAATTAGGGCGAATTAGCGCCAAAATAACACCACTACCGACCAAGCGAATGACCAAAATAAATTACCATGAAAATGGTTTCAGAATCAGCGACTAAAAAATTTTAAACCCGTAATATCGATCAGCCTTTGGTCGGTATCATCGAGCCATTTACCGACCAAAAATTTGGCCTGGCATCATCAAAGTTAAAATTTTTTTTTTCCCTCGATAATGATCCAAAGCAAATCACCGTTCTCATCTTTCTTTCCTTCCATCTCCATTGCCGTCAGCACCACCAACACCGGGCGCCGAAGACCGAGAAATGCTCCACTTCTCGAAAGCAAAATCGCATTTCATTACTAAAATTATTAATTTCGGTTAAAATCCGTACTTATTCTCTAAATCTCGGATGATGAAATCCCGGATTTCACCGCTGAATCATCTCGCAAAATCTAGCTACACCGCAAAATTGCCGATTCTCGGTGACGTCGAAATTCACAATATTTTTCGAGGCATCTGATCCGCGTACAGAAAAACCATTTTCGATGCGACGAAAAATCACATATAACATGTACTCATGTGCCAGCGCGGTATGAGTAGAGAAATGATTTAAAATGCATGGCCGAGATAGTGCCGAATGTCAAAACCGAAACGCGAGGGATTACAACCGCCATTTTTGGAAAAAAGATTTAAGTCACTAAAAGATCTAAAAATGCTATAAGCAGTTCTCTCCCTTCACAGAAACCCAAAGAGAAAACGTGAAGAACCGTAATTTTCGGCTAGGCCATTTTTGGCGAGAAAACTTCTAAAAATAGCGCGAATCCGACCGTTTGTGCCGGACAAGAAGGAAAGATGTTCTTATGAGTGCTCACGCTGCGGTACCGGATTTGTGAGTTTGCACAAACCCTAGAGGTGTGTTTCTCCTTACTTAAGGTTTTACATTTGGCTTAAGTGTTTTCGACAGCCGGCATTTGAGGCTCCTCAATCCGCTGGTTGACGGCCCCAAAACTTTGGGACCTATTCGATATACTTTTGAAACCAAAAATGGGGGGAGTCGTGGATCGCCCATGGTCAAGCAGGCCCTTAATTTCAAAAATATAAATCATGTGGCTGACACTTGTAATGGGGCTGAATGGGTCGTATGATCCGGGCCCCAAAACACGTGGACCGACCGTGGAATTTTTTTAGACCCTGACAACCGTGAACCTCCGTAAACCGATGTGGCCGGCAGGTTGGAATTTACACGCCAAATTCGCTTTAAGCAGGAGACCGAAATGGGTATGAAATCAAGCTTCCAAAGTAACCGAGGTGTCAGATTCCAGTGGGTTGCCCATGGACGCCTCACTGGTTCGACTGTTAAAAATCGCCTTGGTTAGTGAATTGAATAAAAATCATCCATGTGTTGTTTGCTGAAATGATAAATGAATGACTTGGAGTTGTGTGGAAATAGATAGGTTAATCGGGGATGGTAAATCACCTGGGTTTCTCGCTTCAGAACGAAGATACAGCTACTCGACCGTGGTTTTCGCTTCTATGTGTGAAGATTTTTAACAAAGATTTGAAGAAAGTTTCTTTTGGTATGTTTATTCAAAGATTTTTCCCCCTCGCTTTCTTCGTTTCTTCATTTTAGTTGCTATCCATAATAGCCCTGGATCGGGGTGGTTTTTGTTTGCTTTCACACGTTCTTATAGACTTCTTTAAATTTTATTTGAGTTTTTCTAAGAAGAAGTTGATGGGCTTATCCTCTTCCTTCTTGAAAGGCTCACCAAAGATAATCTTCACCATTTCCATGGAAAAAGCTGAGAAAAGTTCCATTTTCTTATCTCGTTTTTGTCTCGTTTATAGTTATTTGATGACAATTTTGGATTTATTACTCAGGAAAACTGTGTTTATGAGGATGACAAAAAGTCCAGCTTGTATTTGTTTCCTAATGAAGAGATATCTTTCAAGGATCCATTTAGGATTAAGTCTTTGCTGCAATTTATGAGTGTATGATATGACTGCTTCTCGTGGCAAGAAAGTCTCAAGAAGTTGTAATTTTAATTGGAATTAGCTTAAATCCAAATCCAGCCTGGTCTTGTATTTAATAAAACCCAGAAACCTGTTTCTATTTCAATCTGATGTTTCTGATCTCTCGCTGCATCCTTCATTTAATCAATTTGATCCTTGATCTAACCAAATTCTTTTTCCTCGACAATGATTTCCCAGCTTTTTGACTTAGTCAGAAGGGTAGATTCATTAACATCTTTCACACTAAGAAAGAGTACTAGTACCAAGAGGGTCATCATTGAATATCTCTGGTCTTAGATTTTTCCTCCCAGAATCATCACAAGCAAGAATAAGTTAGTCCAGCTTTTAGCTGATTTATTTCCCCCATGCTTCTGGTGACATTATTTCCAATACAATATATTATCGGGAGCTACTTTTATTTCAAAACCTGCACTTGTAATAATAAAACCAAGAAAAATTACATGTATTCTAATAATGGTAATGGTTTCTAATCATATTATTTATTTTGATCTGAGTTCTTTCGTCCATGTATAATGCTTATTTATTATCGGAACATTAACCTCTCCAAACATACACAGACTAAAAAAATTCTTGATTCTATTTTTTGTCATCCTACTCTTTTTATTGTTGATTAGATAATAAGGCATGTCTGGGAGTACTTGATTGCTTTTTCTTGTTCGATTAATAGACTCCAGAGTGAATGCCATAGGATTTATCACTGATATACCCTCGCCAGTCTGTGTTAGTTTATTTGGTTTCACACCCCTGAGCAATTCTTCTGCGATGTCCTGGTCCAGCAGATCTTATTTGGTTTCCTCGAAAAACAAAACACACACTTGATGTCGACTAAAAAACAGGATGGACTTGTTTGTGGTCGGTTTATATCTTGACATTTCATGTTTTCAAATCTGATATCATGCTTTTATCTTTCTTCATCACTATGAATAGGTAATCACCAAGTGATTGTGAAGTTGAAAAATTAGCGAGTGATGCAGAAGAACTGGCACTCTTGCAAACCATCATTATTTTAGGTTTATGAGGAATAATTTCTGCCAATTTTGATTTTAATAAATCTATATTGAGCCACTTAGATTCACATGACATAAAGGAAAAGGACTATAAGGGACAATCATTATAAAGTTGAATTTCCTTGCTTGCAATGGTGGTCCAAGAAGTGATAGGTTCAGTCTTCTATCTCACCCTCCTTATGGACCTATTGCTGCCTTCGCTAGGTAAATATTGAAATAAAAGTACTTAAGGTCATGAATCGCTAGAGAAGGAGAGGGTTTTTTTTCTATACTTTTACCACTAATACTGAAAATTAATCATACAACTATGGTAGATCAATGAATTTGAATCTATATTATCATGATTATCGAATGTGCTTGCACTTTTCTCCATCTGGGTTCAATTGGTTAGGCTGCTTATTATTTTTCTTGAGCTAGTTTTTGGTTTGTACCGTCAAGTTAATGCCATACTACGCTTCAAGTCGCCATTTTCTTTCGTAGGATTACAACTTGCATAACTCCTTCGTTAGGGACTCTCGTTATAGGTGTTCTTGTGACTCTATAGAAAGCCCTTGAGTCTAGAATCACCCATATATATAGCTTGAGTAAAATTTGAAAGCTCATATCTTATTAAAGGAAAATACAGCAACCAGTGGCCCTGTTGCTATGAATTCTCTGCATGCAGTGTTGATTTTTCTTCTGTCATACATTTGAAACATGCATAACTCCTTCATTAGAATCTCTGATTTGGGTGTTTTGACCTATGGAAATGCCTTCTTGAGCCCAGAATCACCCGGTATAGGTCTTCTTGATAAAAAATTATGAGGCATCAAGTATCCATCCGAAAATTAAGAAAAACCAGTGGCCCGGCAATACAGTAATTGTCAGCATGTGCTGATTTTCTTCATGATTTGAAACATGCATAACTCCTTCATTAGAATCTTGGATTTGGGTGTTCTGACCTCTATGGAAGCTTCCCTGAGTCTAAAAATCCATATAGCTTTGGATAAAAATTGAGGTCATATCCTATTCATCCGAAAATTAAGAAAACCAGTGGCTCCTGAGCGTAAGCATTTACTTGAAAATGCTGATTTTCTAAGATTTGAAACATGCATAACTCCTTCATTAGAATCTTGATTTGGGTGTTCTTGTGACTCTATGGAAAGCCCTTGAGTATAGAATCTCAATCTTGATACAGCTTGGATCAAAGTTGAACTCATATTAGAATCTGAAAATGACAAAAACAGTGGTTGTTGCTGTTGCTGCTGCCAATGCTACAAGTTGCTCATTTTCTTCTCGTGATTGCAACTTGCATAACTCTCTCTGTTAGACTAAGTAGTGTTCTGCACTCCCTGGCGAAAGCCTTGAGTCTAGAATCTACCCATATATAGCTTGATCAGAGTTGAACTCATATTAGACTTAGAAAAATGACGAAAACAGTTGTTGTTATGGCAGCAGTTGTTAATGCTGCAAGTTGCTCATTTTCTTCGTGTGATTGCAATCCTTGCATAACTCCTTCTCGTTAGGACTCGTTATAGGTGTTCTTGAAAACCCCATGGAAAGCCCACCATATACGAAGCCAGGTCTCTGATCCATACATGATTAGAGATTGGGCACCCATATATTTGAAATTTAGATTAGAGTACCAAGTGTACTAATCACTAATGAAATTTATAGTAATGATATGAGCTGACTACATGATATAGTATGAATTTATGAATGATATGGATATAAGAACATGTGATAGATTAATTGAAGAAAATTCTGTAGTGAATATATATAAACTAAAAATTTTTAAAGGTTTACCTAAATGTTGCATTCTCTTGTAGCAACCATTTGAAATGTACTCATCGTGAACGATTAAAGTTGTCGCTTTTATTCATATAGTTAGCCGTAGAATCCGTCCAAAGGTATTACAACTGGTTTGAATTACACCGATTGTCCCAAAGTGACGAAGCTGCCTAAAAAGCGACTAATTAAATGATCATGATGCACTTAAATTGTATTGTGGAAATATGTGTCATTTTGGTGCCTCTACTGCTTGTTCTCCGGAAGACATAGATATATAAACAGTGGGCCAGTACTACTAAATCGCGTATTATGCATTATTATTTATATATTTTATTTAGTGTACTTGGAGAACCACGCCGGGAGGCTGCCGAAATGCATACATAATGAACATGCAATCGTGATCTTTTTTTTAACGTAACTTTTGTAAATGGATAGTAATCAAACCTATCAAGAGAAAAGAACTCGTTGGACGTGGTGGAGGTGGAGGTGGATGTAGTAGGTTGCATATCACACGCGTAAAAATAACTTTATCTGAATCCACAATAAATGGTTAATGAACATAAAAATACTGAGGACACCGCGTTGCTTACAAATTGATTTTTGCGACTGAAGTGCCATGGAAGACGATCGTGGAATGGATGTACGAGGGTCGAATAGCGAATGGAATGTTCTCTAATGAACGGGGGGATAAAGTTGATGAATTTGTTGGCGCTCGCTCGAGACATCCTCGGTGTGTGAATGTGACACGCCTGCGCGTGTCCCTGCACTTAGTTAAATGTCAATAAGAAGTTTTTTAATGTTGAGATCATGAGAGCGGTGCATTGCATAGAAATGGTTTTGTGCCTGATTACTATGTTTGGATATACCATGGTGAGAAGCAAGTCCACCGTAGGTGTCTCGTTCAATACGGGTGTCGGCAGAAGTGAAACCGATCGATGGTCTCTGATAATATGAATCACACTACATACCATAGAATGGTTTCAGATCCCTGCTGGTCCCGCCAACCGATGAGGAAGCAAAATGTCGAGGCAAGGAATTTCTACGACATGATCTCGAGCTAGAGACAAACCAGATATGAGGGAAATTCTAAGCATACCAACTATCTACGAAACTGTGGAGGGGATAAATAGGGAAACAGTGCGCACACGTGTTCGCAGCATGGTTTGATGATATGTCTAATTTCATTCAAGAACCGGCCGCTGAGTTAAAGATAATAAGTGATGCCATTGATTTCTACAAAGACGAAGAAGTTAAGCTGAAGCTGGATTACCCGCATGTGTCATTCATTGCCGTAGAACAACCGTATGATATACCGGGTGATGACAAGACCCACCGCTTGTAAAAATGTGGGCACGCGCGGGTAAGGGAAGCCAAAAGTGTCAGTGTGTTCCGGAAATAGATCGGTATGATACGAAGTCGAAGGTGTCGAGGCGGGTTAAAGACGCATTATTTTCCACAAGACTTTACAAACAGATTGTATGCATCAACCGCAACAACTAATGAAACGTAGGTGGCATTCGTGAGCATCATATGGAGGATCTGTAAGATGTGTCACCCTTCGATGCCCCCGCTTGGAAACATTTTGATGGTGCTTCCCCGATTTTTCATCCGAAGTTCGAATGTTAGGTCAGGGTTTATTTGTCGATGGTTTTCAGTCGCTTGGTCAATCTAGACAAGAATATTCTTTTGTGTGGCCTCGCGGTGGTGACGCCAGATAACTTGCCTCCGCACTTATGTATGAAGGAGAATTGGCGCTTCTTTGACTGTTAGTGCCGGGGCCTACGAACTAAAGTGAAGATGATGTTCTTTCTTGGAGCCATCACATGAGTTGAAGTAAGTCTCCGTGGGGTGTCTGGTTTAAAACTATGATATCTAAACGGCAAAATTTTCTCAGATGCGCGCCGCCTCATGTGGAACTTATAAATGACTTTCCAACAGAGATTCTATGATGTTCGGTGGAGTACTCGTATGTTGGCATGTCCAAGATTGCATGGAAGACTCGATGCTTTTTTAGATTAATTAAGAGCCGGAAACAATGCGGGTTTGACAAACCATCGGAAGTTTTTTTGCCCATGAATCATCTCGTGACGTAAGTAACACCAAAGACTTCATTAAGAATAGAAAGGTTACTAAACAATTCCCGAGGGTTAGATCTGGGGATGAAATTCTCACAGATTTGAATAACGTAGGGTTTATGAGCGGATAGATGCTGATGCCTGAGGGTTGTGAATGCAATCATATCTAAGACTCTCATGGGTGGAATAAGAGAAGTATTTTCCTCGGGATTTCTCCATACCCCATCGCGTGAACACTTGTCTGTGCACACCTGATAAGTTATACATTCTATAGTAAGAATGCAAACACAATATTTTCAATACAAGGTGTTTAACATTCCGTGGAAAACTAAGGACAATGCGCACAAAGCTCAAGAGATGAGTCAATAAATATTGTCAAGCCGTCCTCAATTTGCACAAAATCTTGTCACCGCAAATACCTCGATGTGCCATTTGTTCTCAATAAATCACGTGGCGAAGGATGTGTCGGAGGGTAAAAACCGAGATTTTGTGATGGTTATGCCTTCTAATATGGGAGATGTGTGGATGCGAACAAATCCCTAAGATGTTCGCATGAAGAGTCATGATCGCCACAGATTCATGCAAAGCGTCGCTACCAATTGCTCTTCGAGAATTCCCGCCAACAGAATATGGAGCCGATAACCGAGATTTCTTTATTCTTCGCTAAATCGATTCTCTTCTTGATTGATGAGGAGTTGAGGAATCTGATAGAACAAATTCCTCGTTATCTTATGCAATCTTGAGATCTCCCTCCAAGTTTTTCGACTCAATGGAACATCTTCCAAAGGCACTTCGCTTATGAAGCTGCATTGCCGGTCCGGCCCATTATCATGATGTATCCTCCGTAAAGGTAATATTAATTCACTCAACCAATTCTTTTTTCCCTATATATATATATATATATATATATATATATATATATATATACACACACACATACATGACTTGTAATATTCAATAATCTTCTTGTAGATACTGAGGAAAATAAAGCATAAAATCATGAATAAGGCTCAGGTAGAGGGTTCTATATCAATTTGGGTATATTATGGATTTAGGTCGCCACCCGCAGATCATTCTATTTCAGAGATCCAACTCCCCTTCCACTTAAGGAAAAGTGGAATGAGGTTTATCTTGATGAAATCAAGGATGATGATATGTTTGAAATTTTCAAGCCCTGTGGTAAAAGCACCGTGCCGAAGGGAAATCCGCATCTGCACAATGAATATAATGCATCATCTATATGTCCTAATGAATTGGTCCGTGAGGTTCAACCATTCATAGAGTAAGTAGTTGAGCAGCAGAAGTCAAAAATGAGACTATTTAGCATGTTAATTTACTATTTCCTCAACGTATCCATTTTCTTAATTTTTACTTTGGCTTTAGTACTGTTACAAAAAAACGTGAACAGCTTCAAACTAATGATTTAAGTCACAATGCCATGATCGGAGCAAGAATTAATCATATTTCGGCAATACAGATGTTAACAAACATGAAAATCACAAACACCATTGTAATGTTCTCGATACAAATTATAATTGTAATCTCAACAATACACCGATCTCCGGACACAAAGTTCATAATCTGCAACAAATTTCAATCATTACCTTCGAACTATAAAGTATCACTTGGAAAATCTTAAGAGAGGTTAGAACCAGCACCACGGTGAATGAAAAAAAATTAATATGATTTGGTTTGGTTTCTAAACACACCGAATCGTATGGGAGTTACCCGCACGTACAAGACGGGGTATGCATTACAAAGGATCCGTATACAATGAAACCGAATCTCACTATTACGACTCGGGGCCCAAGTGGATGGAGTTAGAACTCGGGGCCCTCCTGCGAAAAAGAACTGTGTTATTCAAATGTGAATGGTTCGACCCAACACCACATGTCGGTATAGTTGTCCATCCTCGATATAAACTTGTTGGATGTGCACGATAAACCATTCAACAAGTATGAACCTTGTCTTACAGCAGCGTTATCACGCGATTATTGTGAATATCCGGTCGGACCGGTCCTTACAAAGGATTGGAAAGCTCGTGGTGCAAGATCGTTAGTTCAAATTGACATCCCCCGCGATCACCAAGTACCGATGTGTCATAAACCAAAGATTTCAAAATGATGACAATGATGTTATAATCAAGTCGTATGGGGGACAAGACGTCCTTTTAATTTGCATCTTCTCGAGATGGATACAAGTGGGATGTTGATGCGCTGATGAACATTTAATTGATCATGATAAGAAACGACGATGAAGAGGAGTTTGAAAATGATGTTACTACATCCAAGAAGAAGACATCTAACCGTATTTAGATGATCGATGAGAATGAGTAGTTAGTGAGTTTTAGTTATTTCAATCGCAATCATGCTGTTTATTTTCATCGTCGATGCATCGCATGCTTACTAATCAATAATGTGTTGTTTATTAGTTTTTAACAGATATGGCACGGGGATGAGGTAGAGGCAACACGCTATGTCGTCGTACTGTGCTTCGGGTGAGGCAAGAAGTTCAGTGTGCCCGATCCTCGGGTAGAGATCGTGGTGGAGCTGCGAGACCCCACGCCAGACAGAGGAGGTCAGAATGTACCGCAGCGAAGAAGATCAATGCATCGATCCACATCATGGTCCCGAGATTGTGATGAATGATCGTTGAGACGTTGTGGGAGGGAGAGCAGGGAGAGGATGGAGATGTCGGAGAAAGCCCGTAGCACCCTACGCACTCCAGACTCTCCTATCGGGCTTCTCGCTTGATCCCGACAATGATAATCCCGTAAGATATGAAACTTAACTAATGATTTATCCATTTAATTTTTATTTCTTACTAAGCAGAAAATTTTGGGTTACAGACTGGGTTAGGAGCCGTATGGTTCAATTCCTGGGTTATGAGGACAATTTTCAGAAGTCCTTTAAACCTCATGGACATATCAGAAAGTCACCGACGTGATAGAGCAGACCGCCGATGATTTGGAGAGAATTTAAGGTATATACACGCTTAACATTTTTACATCTTTTATTTATTCTTTTGTTCACCGATGAAATATGTTTAAATTATAATTGCGTAAGTTTATGTGGACACACCAAGGAGGCTGTTAAAAGGGTGTTCTACAAACATGTCGCCCGCATAAAGACACCGTGTACGAGGTCAAAGATAAATGGTTGACTAAGAAAGAGCAAGATTTGAGTGTCCCCGATCATGTTTTCCGTAAGGGCGGAGAAAGATGGGAAGATCCCGACATGGGGAAGAGGTGTGAGCAACGTAGCAAAGAATCGCCGCCGTAGCGGGTCGGAGAGGGTAGTGGCATGCCTACACACACTGCGGATCTCGCTCTATGCGTGAGCATGAAACAGCATTGCAGAAGATATTCTAATTTATACTTTCTATAGTTTTATTACTTTGTGAATTGTGTTCACTATGCCTATTTTTCATTTATGATTTTTTTTTCAATTGAATTAATGTATGTATTGTTTGTAATTAAAGACACGCAAGGAGGGTAAGAAGCCTAGTGCTCCTCGCTTAATCAGATACACGCACACAAAGGGTCATGATGACCAGACTTTTGTTGATCAGAGATCTCGTGCAGCAAATGTAAGTTTCATTAAAATAAAATTACTTTTTTTTTGAAGATAAATTAAAATAC
This sequence comes from Tetrastigma voinierianum, assembly GCA_016808115.1. NCBI lineage: Eukaryota > Viridiplantae > Streptophyta > Magnoliopsida > Vitales > Vitaceae > Tetrastigma > Tetrastigma voinierianum. The sequence continues at coordinate 810,197 of JAEQBH010000904.1, read as the reverse complement.
TTATTTTTTACTCATTTTTATCCGTATGCGGACCTGTGTCTGCAGTGAAATGTCGGGACAAAGGTTGTGTTATTAGACATGTTGCATTTTCTTGAGGTAGAGCCCCCGTACAAAAGCGAGACATTCCCCGCCTCGATTTGGCAGCCAAACCCTAGTCTTGGAGAAAGGGAATCACGAAGCGGTGTTCGTTACCCGACATCCAATAATATTTCATGAAGCCTGTTGTCAATCCGACCCCTGAAAACTGGTGTCACAAAGAACTCTCCTACACCATTTGCTAGAAGCCAACCTATGTGGAAGTAAGACACAATAGAGGAGAAAATTACTCAGACCACAAAGCACATTAGTGAAAAATAGACCAAACAAACCAATCATATGACGAACCCAGAGTGATACAAACCTAAAGGAAGACCCCACCCATTGTGAAAACCCTATAAGTTCCAAAGGTCAGGCCTTAAGCCAAATACTAAATATAACACTTCACCATCCATAATTATGGAATATGGGATGTATTTAGGATGGTGGGCGGAAACATCCAATAGTAGTATACACCTGAAAAATGTACTCAATCTTAAATGACCTTAACCCATGCAGTACAAAGATTGAAACCTTGGGAGGAAAATAAGCGGGCATTATGGGAATCACACAAGACAAACCCATTAAGAAGAGTCACGCATTTTGTAAAATATATTTACACCACAAATGATATAAAGTGAAGGAAAAAAAAAAAGAAAACCATAAGAAATATAATAAAAGATATTTCTAAAAAGTTTATCTACTAGAAGAAAACTTTATTTAGATCCAACGTACATAAAAAAATATAATCCAAAGATTATTGAGTACTTCTCTTTATTTTTTTTAAAGATCAATTAAAATACTTATTTTTACATGTTTATTAGACAAGATATGAGGAAATGTTAGTCGTCGACTGCCACGTATTCCCGCTTGTTGCATCAATGTGCTTAATATATGCTCTTGAATTATTACCGTATTTATTAACACTTGAACCATGTAATATATATAGTTGATTGGATATATTTCAATGTGGAGTAGTGATGTATGAGCCCGCGGGCCATTTTTACTTATTTTTATCCATATGTGACGGTGGTTGGTGTGAAATGTCAGGGACGTTGCCATGTTATCAGACATGTCAGATTTTGCAGAGCCCCCGCACAAAAAGGAGATCCGCCCCCGATTGCTAAACCCGAGTCTTGGAGAAAGGAACTCATCGAAGTGGTGTCGGGTTACCCGACATCCATGAATATTCGACCCAGCTGATCTTCGTTGTCAACTAGACCGAAACATGTAAAAAATATAATCCAAAGATTTGGTTTATACTTCTTTATTTTTTTGAAGATAAATTAAAATACTTATTTTTTACATGTTTATTAGGCGAGATAGGAAATGTTAGTCGTCAGCGACTGCCGTATTCCCGCCCATCAGCCCATGTGATGGTGCAATGTAGTTTCTCATATTCATCGCTCCACCGATTGATAATCGAATCGTATTTGTATGAGGTCGCGATGGCAAGGAGAAGATGTCTGCCTATGTATGCGCCGGTTTGTCGACATCATCATTCTACGCATAGACCTACCAGATTATGAAGCTCCATCTTCGTGACCATTTTCGACCAGTTCTCACGATGGAGGACTTTCGTGACACGCTGGCGAAATGCGATACAAGAGGTCATTGCCGATACCGAGTGACACATGATCGACTATGAGGATGATAGATGAGTTATGCCCGCGTTTGACCGGGCTTACAAAGAAGTGTCGTAGGTAACTATAGCTCAACCCCGATGATCTACCTGATTGTTCATTGTAATGCTCCGGGCCACAAGATCTACTCCAACATCTACAAAGAGCACCCGCAGCTGAAATCACATCGTCCAGCGCCAGCAGACGCTCTACCCAAGCACTCCAACAACATCCCCACCATACGGACTGTGATAATCTCAAAGATCAATGATGATGACACTAGGTTGGATGATTGGAGTGTGGCCACACACTTTTTTTTTTTTTTATGGTCTTATACTGATTTGGGAATTCATGTTTTAGTTCACTTATTTACTATATATATGCAAAGATATATATTAGTCATGGCTTTGGTTTTTGTAATGATATTTTTACTCTCTTTATATAATATGCATGCACTATTGTACTTTTCTTTTTGTTTTCTCGTAATCTAGAATAGAGGAGAGTATATATAAGAGATATATATATATATAAGAGTAGTATATATATATGATATATATATATATTTAAAAGCAAGATATCAAACTAAAAATGGCAAAAAAAAATATTTGTAGCTATCTTGTCAATTGGCATTAAAACCGATCAGCCTTCTACATGATATTCTAGTGGTAGGTTTGAGTCTCCCAGTTTGTTGGTATCATCCTCATTTTGAGACCATTTACCTACCAATGATATTAAAAAAATTTCGTCGGTTTTTTGTTCAATTTGGTCGGTATCACCTAATCATTTGAGACACCATTTACCCACCGCCTATTATTAAAAATTTGGTCTATTTTTTGGTCGCATTGTCGGGTAATATCATCATCAGACTACTTAACGATCAATGATGTTAAAAATTTTGGCCTGCTTTTGGTCGCAATTTGTCGGTAATAGTCGCATTTGAAGAGACCATTTACCGACCAAATTCTTTCGGTCGGTAAATGGTCGGAAAATGGTCGGAAAATTGTCGGAAATGGCTTGTTCGGCAAATGGCTCGCAATTTACCGACCAATTGATTTTTGTCTGGCGAAATAATTACCAACCCGAAAATCGCGACTAAATAATTTGTTCTGCAAATGGTCGGCAATGGGTTTACCGACCAGTGGACGCGACGACCGTTGGCCTGCACCGGTGATTTTTAGTAGTGGAGGTCCCATTCCAAAAAATGTAGATCGAAGCCGTAATCATTTGTATTCTTAAAATTCCGCTTCTGGTGGAGCGTGGAGAAACATCTGAAAGGGAAGATGATGTAGCAAAAATGGTGGGCTGAGTTGCCACCCCGAAGAATAATTTCCAAGCATTTCAACCATTCCGAACTAAAGTGGTTTCACTTCTTTCCATAAGGAGCGTTGCACATCATCAAATATAAAAGAAAACACTACTTGTCTTTCTTTACTTTCCACCCCTTATCTACAAAAAATTTCGGGCTTCTACACAATGTTAATTAAAGATGTATAACCCTAGTTTTATTATGCCTTTTTCTAGACAAACTAATCTTGCTTTTGGCGCCAACCACTATTTGGCCCCTGGGCCATCACCAAAATGGCTCACCAATGTCCATAAGAACTGTTTTGGTTCCCTCGCACTAACGCGCCACGCTTTCAATCCATGGATCCCCGTAGCGTAGCTTCATACATGTACTAATCCAAAGAGAAAAACAATGGCAATTAAGAGGACAAAGGCATAGCGCGGACTAAAAAAACTCAATGATATTCCTAAGAAAAAGTTCCCACGCTCATCTTCCATCAAGATGGTGATTTGCGATAAACCCACTGTGAGGACCCCTCATCTCGACAAAATCTCAATTCAAATTCAAGAAAAACGTGCATCAAAACCAAGAAGAACAAAAGTAAGACCAGCAATTTTTTGAACAATACCTCATGTCATTTTGGGTAAACCTTATAAAGCTCATTCGCAATTTCAACAATCAACCATCTAATGAAAATCATGAATCTCTAAACATCTTGCTCGATACCAAATGTAAACAAATTAAACGCCATCATTCTTCGGTTCTACAATTCATTCAAAAATAACCCAAACACAGATCTTTTATTCGATATTCACATCATGAGTGTATCAAGAGTTTATTGTTACTAACCCGATCAATATTTGTTTCATCCCTTTACCCTTTCTTTTTCTGCTTCTCGACTATCAATGCATGATGGTAAAAATTTTGTCTCGTGAGAGAACTTCATGGGTGTGGGAGTAGACCTATATGGGTTTAAAATTTAAATTCAAACATTTAAATCTCCACCGGCTTCCATCAAGCGATGCAACCCAAAACCAAATTAATTATACCCTTATTTTATTTATTAACCTCTTTCTATCACCCGAGTCATATCTAAAATTCTACAAGATGAACTTCCCATTGCTTAAAAACAATGTTTAAGGTCTTTTGTTCATTTTTCCAAAAGATTCGAAGTTCGAATGAACGATGAGTTAACCACTTTGTTGGCACATCTAGCCACATTCAGCCCATCGGCCGAAACGAGGACTTGGAAGATATCGGTAATCTAATATGTCACCGAATTGTGCTCAAGATCTTTCTTTCAAGATGTGGGATGACCGTGAATTTTTTTGTTACTTTTAAATGCATGATCTAAAGGCATGATCTTGCATACCAAGTGGCACAATTTGGATCACTACACTCCAAATGATGCGTAAAAAACTCCACTCCACGAGGTTCACCATAAGCTTCACATGGCGTCCGTACAGTTCTTAACACTTTTTGCTCAGAAAATAGACAAGATCGTGAACCATTTTGTTTCCTTATAAAAGACGAGGGGCTACTAGTAAGTCATTTGTGAGTACTACGCTTCAAGATTCAAATGCATTCGATATTTGGATTTAAGAGACTCGATTTTGAGGCGCTGCCAAGCTCCATTGGTAAGATGAAACATTTTAGATATTTAACCCTATTCGTGAATAAAAGGATCAAGAAACTGGCCGTAGCTCCATCTCGCAAGTTGCATCCATTTGCGCATTGATACTGTGAATGTATTAAGTTTTTGTCGGTAACTTGATTAGCCTAAGATTTTTGTTGGTAACCACAAAAGGCAGAACTTTCCCAGTGGGAAAGAGAATGCGTGGACGGGATGTGCTTTGATTTCTTTCTCGTTGTTTGTGGATTGGACGAATGTGACAACTGAAAGTATGTTCAAGGAATACAAAACCTCAATGTTTTAGAACATTAATTATTTCAAATTGTCCAAGCCTCGGTATCATTATCAACAAGTGTGTAAAACACCAGATCAATATTAATTATTATCTTCATATTTGTTCTTTTTTTTATCTCACTTCATCTTCTTCTTCTTCCGAATCTATTCTTCCGCTCGCTCATTCTCACTCAATATGTTAACGTAGTTAGTATCAACTTGAACACACGAATTGCACCATCGTACAAGTATACGGTTGTTGTACGGCGTTGAATCATATGATAAAAGTTACGATCAACTATTACAAGCTATGCCCTTGTGTAGTGGGGAATTTGAGCCCACCCAAGAAAATGGAAACCACTATCAAAATAAAAGGTTGTATTATTCTTGAAGTACTTAGGAAAGAAAAAGTAATAAAAAAAAATGATTGTTTTTAATATTTGGTATGTGAAGAATATTAAAAAAGTTAAATATAAATAAAATTACTGAAAAATTTAAAAATTTCCAAATTATTTAGTTTATATTAATGAGTTAAAAATAAATAAAAAATTGTTGGAAGATGCAAATAAATTATATATCCGATTTAACTTTTACTTTTATTTTCCTCAAGATTTTTTTTTTTCTTTTCTCTCGTTCCTTCACTCAACTATATATCGCTGATTTATATTTATATTAGTGTTTCAGAGGTTATGTTAGTCAAGTCTTCTTTGTTTCGATCTATTTAACTGAATTTCAATAAATAATAATCTCTTCACTCGTGAGGCGATGCTGATGAAGAAGAGAAGCAAAGACTGGCCAGGTCCATCGTGGGATTCTGGCGCATGACAACCCCCAAATAAAAAAGCTTATAATCGAAGATGTTCAAGAACACTTCGAGAATAGTTTGCTATGGTCACAGAGTTCAAAGCAAGAGACGTTTTGCTTGATATTGCCAATAGTATTATGTCTCTCCGCGATACAGAAAAAAGAGACATGGGAGAGAATGAGCTTTGCAAGAAGCTTTGTGAATACCTTAAGGAGAAGAAGTACTTGGCAAAATTATGGATTTGATGTATGGAGTACGAAGCCTGAGCTCGCCTCGGCCGATCACATTTTTTCAAAGGCCAAGGATGGGAGCAAAGTATTGATCATCGCTCTAATAAAGAAATTGCTCTGCATGCCACTTCCCAAGAATATATCTATCAACTTCGTCTTATGAATGAGGATGAGAGTTGGCATCCTTTTCTCAAAAAAACTTTTCAAGGGATGACTAGTACTACAACTTACTCACTTAACCAGCGAAAGTTAGAGGAATCGGGAAAGAAAAATTGTGAGAAAATGTGAAGGTTCACGTCACATCCTTGCAGTTGGGAGGCTTACTATCCACAAAAGATAAGACAGTCATCTTGGGAGAAAGATCTTTAAGTTACAATGATCACGCTTATTACTTGAAGTCTTGCGCTTATCGGGATCTTCCGAAGACTCTAAGATTGATATGATATATAAGTCGATTAAATTGAGGTCAGTTGAGTATTTAGATGTGAGAAGTGGAAAGTTAAACACTCGAAGACACTGCAGAGGATTACATACATGAGTTGGTCCATAGAAGTTTGATTTAAGTGGCTAAACGAGGGATAGATGGAGGAGTTTTGTCTTGTCACATGCATGATCTCTTTCGAGACCTTGCTATTTTAGAGGCTACAATAGTGGACGCAAAATTTTGAGGTACATGAAAAACATGGATTCAAGATTCCTATTAGTATTTGTTGGCTTGTTATTCATCAAAATCTCATCAATGACATTTCTGCAATGCTTGCATAATTCACAACTTAGATCTTTGGTCTCATTTAATAGAATTATAGGAAAAAAAGAAGTACATATTTCTGCAGAGAATATTAAATTACTTATGGTTTGAACTTAGGAGATAAGACGTGAAGTATGTGCTCCCACGGTATCAGAGAACTCATATCCACCAAAATTTGTACATAAGGATTTATAATATTGTAACGCTTCCATAGACCATTGTAGATTGCTTATTAATTTGCAGAGTTCTGGACTATAGAAGATATTCATAATATATCATTCAATTTGAAATTGCGTAAAATGACATCTAGGTGTGTGCTCTGAAGGCAAAGCTCTGGCCAATCCCAAATAAACAAGTGTGTACCGAATGGGTATTTCATGGAGTAACTCACCAATCTTCAAACTTAGCCTTGAAGGGGAAGTCAAGCTAGAGGGAGATGGCTTTTAGGAAAATTGACTCAATTTAGGAGCTTTGATGTTACTTCTCATGTTCCACTTCATTTGGAAGATGATTTTTTTAGTCTATTGCTAAATTGACTTCTCTTCCAATGGATTTGTCATTTACAAAGCATTCATAGAAAACATTGTTAAATCACCTTTCACCTTGAATCGATTAGTATGAGAAGATGAATGTTACTCATGATCATATATAACAAACACGCCTCCTGACTCGCCTTCGCACTTATGCCTACTCTTATGAATTGGGCCATGTACTGTAGTTTGAGGTTGACGGCTAAATTAATTTTACCCCTCCAAACCCTTCAACCTGCTGTGGAAAATGCGAGTTAAGATGATCCAATGATGATCCTAAAGAAGTTGCTAACACGCAAATTCTCGGATTATGCTAATGTGGCATATGTTTAAAAGATGGCATGCTCTTCATGCACCTTTCAATTTTATAAGTGAAAGATTAGAATTGTATGAGTTACATGAATTAGAGAGGAACTGAGAGAAAGGAGCAATGAGTAGTATCAAAACTTCTTGAAAATCCCAAGAGGATGAGAAATGAAAAGCCTCTCGTTGATCATAATTAACAAATCTTGAGAACCACTAGAAGGGTCATCATGCTACGAATCAATTAAAGAGATCAAGAGGACCGGGGAGAAGATTGGGATCAGCTCCGCAAATTAAATCATGCGTGCTAATAACACTTTGTTGCCTAAAAGAAGGTCTTCCTTCCTTGATTGATTTTTATCATCATCTTCTCTCGAATTTGTTTGCATTTGCATGCAAACTAATTTGCATTTGTCGTTTCCTCCCTCTTAACTATGTTTGTTTTTTAATTCTTCTTTCTTCTTAATTGTACTTTTTTTCATCTCTCGTTTGTTTGTTGTTTTCAAATTTGTATATTTTTTCTTATTTATTTGGCTTTATTTAATTTTCAAAGGATTTTATTTCACACAGCGATCAGTTTGTATTGAAATGAGATGATTTATTGATATTGAGTCTCCACTTCTTGTTTTTATTGATTAATTTGTATAGATTATGCAGGGATATCATTATATAAATTTTCATTATTTTGTAAGCGAACCTAATCAAACAGTAAAATACAAGACATATATATCATGCATAAAGATTTCATCAAATGGTAGAAGAAGAGGTCAGAAAAATGGTGGTGTAAATATGTTCTATTAATTCCAATTTCAAGCAATTTACTAAATTAAATATGAATTATATATATATATATATATATATATATATATATATATATATATATATATATATTTGATAGAACCAATCGTGATCCCTTAAAGAAGGAAGTCATTGTTGATAAGTTGTGAAGAAAATGATGATGTAGTTCCAATTCTTTACTAATTTAATATCTAAAAAACAAATTAAATAATTCATGCACTCAAAATCCAATGAATTTGCTAATTTTTTTCTTTGAATATAATCATATTTTTATAGTTATTATTAAACAAATAACAAACAACACTGTATGACACTGCCAACAGAGTAATAGTTTCAACATCTGAATACTTTGGCTTTATGAAAATGTTTATGATATTTAAGTTCATTCATCATTAAGTCAAAAGTTAAATATTTAAATAGTAAGATTGTTTGGTTTTCATTGCCTGTTAAGCATCGTTTTCACTTTTGTGTAAGTGATTCAATCTGTGAAACATATATTTGATATGGTAGAGACATCAAATCAACTATGGTCACAATATGCTTAAGAATCCTGAAAGCTTATATATGGTATTCTAGTCATCACATAATTTTTAAATATGTAGGCTTTAATCCCATCTATTATGCTCTAACCTAGATGCTGTTTTTCACCTCTTAGAGTTTTTATGTGAATTTAATTATGTGTGTTTCCATCGAATTTATTGTTAGTTTGAATCAATAAAATTACTCTTTCAAAAAAAGTTCATGAATCATTAATGTATTTTTATTATTTTAAATTTTATGATATTATTTAAAATTTCGTGGTATGTAAAATTAGAGTGCAAGTGAAGGTAGTTCTATGCCCATATTCATTAGATTTCTTGATTTTCATTTCAAAATTCTTTCATAGGTTGGACTTGTGAGAAGCTCAGGACCTATTTGGGTCATGTTTTAAAACGTTTTTGAGAACAATTTTTGAAAACACAGAAAGCACAATTTTGGTGTTTTCTAAAACTCTTCTTATTATCTAAATTTAGTATTTTTTTGTGTTTCTTAGAAAAAACTAGAAACCAAACATGTTTTCTCATAATTTTCTTATTTTCTTGTTTTTGAGAACATAAAAATTATCTAAAAAACAAGAACCAAACATGCCCTTAGAATCTGGGTTTTGTTTTCAAAGAAAGAATTTTCAAAGAAATCAAGATTGACATTCTGTGTTTAACTGAAAATCTCATTATCATAGTCATCTTCAGCACAAATTCTGGCACAAATTAAGAATTTGAATTATTTCAAAATGGATCTATGTAGATCGACTTCTTCGATTGTAATTGTGGAATGCTATGGCACTAACTCGATATTTCTTGTGTATCAAATTTGAATGAAGACATTATCCTTAAAATCTTCATTAGAAGCCAAACTCCAAAGATCTATTCACTAACTTCTTAAAGATAAGTGTATCTATTGAACACTCTTGCATCTTCGCACAAAGGTCTAAAATTTGATAAATGGTATTTAGTTCCTTCATAAGGTTTGAGAACACGCTGTGGATATCTTAACTACACTAAATAATACTTCTTGGTTGCAATTTTTTTTTGAAAATATCACAAATATAAATCATTAGAACTGCAGCAATACAACCATGAAATAAATCAAAATAAAATTTAAAATAAAATAGAGTTTATTAAGCATGAAGTAGAGTTTATTTTGAATTATAATATTATATTTTTTAAGAGAAAAACAAATTTATTGATTCAAAACTAGATGCCTAATATTGGAAACATTGAATCAAAATCATTAAAAACCACATAGGAGGATGAAATAACATCAAGATTAATAGCATAATGAATAGATTCAAAAAGTTTACATTTGATGGGGTTCGAGCCTACATATTTGATATATTATTATTATGATTAGAATACCTTTGATTCAAGTTCTATAACATACTGACGACTATTGATTTGATTTATTGTCGCTGATTGGATATATTTTACTCATTTGAATCACTTTCACATAAATAAATATACCATCATATAAATTCAAATCACGCACTACAAAACAAATCTATTAAACTTTTAATACTGCACTAAGATTTATTTACTAAAATACGAAAAACAAATAAAACCTATATTGTATCAATCATTTTATTGAAGAAAATGATGAAAGAAGTGTAGAGAGGTTGTTTTGAGATTCAAAATAACAAAAAAATCACCAATTTTTACTTAAAAAGAAAAGAGACTAGTAGAAAAAAAGTTAAAAAAATGAGGCTAGAATTTAGGTTTCTTATTTATAATTTTATCATATAAAATAACTAAAAATAATATTTAAATATTTGTATCAAATTAAAAATGAATGTTGACTTATAGTTATCACAAATAAATTAAAAAAAAATTGTTATTAAAATATTTTCCATATAAAATAATTAAGAATAAAATTTCAATTAAAAGATAAAATTATTGAACAAAAATATTTATTTTATAATAACATCAACTGTGTGTATTATCTCAATTAAAAGTTATAGATTATTAAAATAAATCTATAAAAGAAAATTATACTCTTCATATTATCCTAAAAAAATAATTCTTCATAGTATGCTTTTTTTTTCTCATCAAATATTTTCTCATCATATAACCAATTTATTAAAAATTTAAATAAATAAGTAGATAAGGATAAAAATAAAATTTGAAGATTTAATAGAAGGATTAAAAAAAGATACTATTTATAACTTTTTTCATCAAACTATTTTTTTGGATAATTGACACTTTAGTTACTATGTGGCCAAACTATTCTCGACTTCAAGACTATAACCGTGACCCCTCCTCTTCATTTCTTAAACTTAACGCCCATCACAGAGTTAGGTACGACGGGCCTATCAGAGTCATAGTCCCACCTATAGCTTTTGACAAGAGTTGTTAGTCTAACTAACACAGTGATTTGGGATTTCTCATCATGCAACCAAGGCAAGAACCGATTAGGATAAATTATCCACGCCCCTCAAGTCTTCAACAAAGCATCCTCTTAATTTATTTTCTTTGAAATGAAACGTGATAAGGAAAGTTATGCTATGTAAATAATTATAAAACAATATTTTAATAGGAGGTAAGCTTTTATAGTGTCACATGTCTTTGCACGAATCAAGTATAATGCTTAAAGGTAATTTTAACATGATCAAATCATCCATAACCAATTTTAAGAATGGTTTGATATACTAATAAGATTCTAGCTCAAGGTGTCCCTCCTTCAAAATCCCACGTCCTTTCTATATTCTCTTGTTCAAACCCTTGTTTCATAAAGAGGAAAAGTGGGATTTTTCAATATTCTTAAAAATCATACATTCCTTTGTTTTATTATTTCATGTACGAAGTTTCAACAGCTGATTTTTCTTCACATATATATCTGGTTTAAATTTATTTTTCTGTCACTTGTTTTTATTGATATGTTGAGAGTGTGTTTTGTTGTTGACCTGTTAAATGTGATTGATGCGAATTGTATAAGTGTGTGGTTGAATGCTGACGCTTGCTTCTTTGTAGTTTTCACGCCGGTAGTTCGATGTCAAAGTTCGACCAGATGTAATTATCAACCAAATTTTGTTCACATATGTTGGAATCATATTTCATGCATTGTTGATTTATCAAATGTAGAGAATCTTGAACTCGATTATTTTAAGTATTAACATGGATGTTGTGTCATTCTCTAAAGTTTCGTACTCTTTGATTTCTGGTTTCTATCAATTGTATTGCTAATCCGAATCAATAAATTTCTCTTAATTCATACTTAATTAAAATGTGATATGGAAAGTTATGATACTTAATCAATAATAAAATAATATTGTGACATGTCTCTGCACGATCAAGTTTAATGCTTGCGAAGGGAATTTATCATTTGGCACTAACATGATCAAATCATCCATGATCCAATTTTTGGATGTTTGACGTAATCAATTCATCCATAAATGATTCGTATTTAATTTCTTTTCTATAAAAATAAGAGTGATAAGGAAAGTTATGCTACGTACTTAAACAATTATAAAATAATATTATAATAGGAGATGTTTCGTAATGTTGTTATACTCCCATGCACGATCGCTTTCACGCTTTCATGCGCATACACATGAAGCTTCGGGCCTGGAGAGATTTGGTTACATGTGCGAGCGGATGGGGTGTCTTCATATGAAGTGCCACTTAGAGCCGTGTTCATTATCGGGATAGCCCTCCATTAGGATGGCTCCAAATATAATGTTGATGCAAATTTACTTTTCCTAAAAATGAGCTACATTGCATATGGTTCCGAATGAGCAGTAATAGATTTACGTGGGTGGTTATGTTAAAGTGTCAGTCTGCTTACGAGAGCCGATGTTGCCGGGCCTTGGGAGTTAGAGGAGGCTTTAAGTTGGATCAAAGATAGAGTGACAAACGAAGGTAATTATTGAAATGATTGTCTAAGAAGAGCGCAAATGATACGAGGATGCATTTTTTCACCTTGGTCTTATTATTCAAGATTGTACTTTATTTTAGCAACTGAGGATGCGAAAGTTGGTGTTTTTATACAGATTCATGAATCTAGCTACTTCGCACCTGGGCCGATGTCGTTTTCGATGTCGTTTCATGTGGGCCATACACCTTACTCGTTTTCCATGATTTAATATAATTGCGCCTTGCTGCTTTCAAAAAAAAAAAAAAGTTTAATGCTGCAGTGGAATCTATCTTTATGCAAGCTCTAGTCACCCCGCCCCTAATATTAAAAAACCCATAATGGTCCAAGAAAAAGTTAGAAGTTAAGGACGTATTGATGATTGTTATCAAAAACCCATATCTATAAAATAATATTTGAAGGACTTTAAAGTAAACAAATTTTAAAGATGACATTATTATTATTATTTTTAAAAAGAATAATTTATTGATTCAAACTATTAATATATGAATAAAAACAAAATTCAAGAAATCATAGATGATGAAAACATCATAGGTTATTATATAGCATAATAAATGGATTCTTAATTTATTATTATTATTATTATTACACTAAAACCTAAGAATTTATTATGAAATAGATTTGGTTTTTAAATGACAAAATAAATTAAGGAAAGAAGGGAGGATTTATTTTAAGATATATTTATTTTTCTTAAAAATAAAAATATTATTTTTTATAAAAATGTTTGAAGAGATATTCTCTTGAAAACAAACTTAGGATTCAATAATTTCTTTATAAATAGGTTTCTTTTTTAAAAAAATAAAATCATTTTTCGTAATTAATAAGGTACTTTTAGTCTTTTATCTTGTTTTAATGGATGCAGAGCATTTTGAAGCAATTATTTAAAGTATAGTATCTCAACAAAAAGCCTAAAATGTATTTAGAGTGTTTGAACAAACTATATTTTCTAAATTAACGTGGAATTAAAAGTATAGGATAATATATATATATATATATATATATATATATATATATATATATATATATATATATATATATATATATATATATATATATATATATAAACCAGCACATCACCAAACATCTAAGTTGATGCTCAAATTATTATGATCTAATAAACATGACTAGCTATAGAAGTCAAATTCCATCAAATGTATAATTTTTATTCATTTTTCTCATAATTGATTCATATTTATGAATGAATGAATAAACAATCAAATATCATTTAAATTAATTGAGAGACCACAAATATTGAACCCCCTATCTTTTTTTTTTTTTTTTTTATAGGTCGAACTTCTATCTAAAGCCATGTTACATGTGCATCATTAAGTGTCAAAAGAAAAAGGAAAATCATGTGCAATGTCAAGGTTTATTTATGGGACGGGGGTCCGCTGATTCATCCACAACTCGCGAATGATGATGCTCAAGTTACCCGACGCCACTTCAGACCGTAGAGTCTCCCTTTGTACTGAGAGCTCTACCCACCACATAAACCCGTATTATCCCGTCCCAAACAATCCAATATATATGCACAATCCAATCACATGAGTAATGACGCCACTCAAATACAAACAATACTCAACATACACCAACCATGAACCAACTGTATATACCACAGTTGCAAGAGAGCTGACATGTTTTACTCTTATACAATACATACATTAAACTTGGTGCCTAATACATGATACTACACTCAAAGCCAATAACCCCGCTTCTTCTAATACAACCTCAAGGACGAACCGTCTCCCAAGACGCTCCCAGACCAGAAAAGGGGGTCCCACGACAAGAGCTAAAGCTCAAGAGGAGTAACTCGCCCATGGGCTACTCACCAACGGCTGCCAGAAGGCAACAACCCAAAGTAAACACACATTCAAGCAAATGCATGATCCTACTTGAATGTCTACATGACTAACTCAGATCCCGAGTACCACATCGACTCTCATACACTCCACGCTCACGAATTATTGTTTTATTAAAGGACAACCCTCTCATGTAGTATATATATATCAATCGGGCCGTCCACGATTGATATATATTAATTGTTTATGGACTACTCCTCCGATGAACAATCAACATCACGATTGATATTTTTAGTTTTGTGACTACCTCCTGATAATTAATATTTTAGACTACCCCTCCTAACAATTTTCCTTTCTAGACTCATCTCATGCACTAACTCCCATAGATGTTCCAGTGCATGGCGGAATGCAGGTAAGTTAATTCCAATATTACCTAATCACATGCAAATATATAAACACGAATATATTCATAAAAATTAAATCACAATAAACATGTTATGTAATTGGTCATTTTAAACACCAAAATTAGGCTCACTTTGGCTAATACCAAACACAAGCAATTCGATTCGACTACTTAACCAAATGATACATTTTCACTGAAATACATTTTCGTGTCACTATTCCTAGGAACAAGAAACCCTAGGCTTGCTCCAACACTCAACAATGTCGGTTCACTCTGCGGAACCCGCGATCGCGCCATATTCCCGCCTTTTTCAAACCAATACATGATTAACACATGAAGGCACCCAAATCAATCAGCCGCAAGGAGCAATACTTCGCTGCCCGCATTTTTCTTCTTCGTAATGATTAATCTTGGCCCAAGTTTTGGGATCGATCAACCGTGTCACTACTATCTTGCACCAAACATCGAGCAAAATGAATAGCTTTAAACGAGAACCCAAGTAGGAGAAAATCCCACTGAGTTTGTCAAAACTCACAACCCGAGTCCACGCTGCAGCCCGGCCCGAGTATAGAACGTTGCCTTCCTTCTCGCCCGAAGACCGCCTCGACTGCTTGGATTCTACGTAGAGATAGTTTTCCTCTCTAAAGGGTTCTCCCAAACAAGCCAACTGGATCTAAAAATGTCTTCCACGTTTTTTTTTCTTTTGACTTAATGAGGGAGAAGAAGAACTATTCATTATTTCGTCCTCTAGTGACTTAAAATCAAATCCCATAATGACCATTACGTCCCTCTTCTTTTACTTCGTAGAATTGATATTCTAAGACTATTCCTACCATTCATTTTCATCATTTCTCTACTCACACCACTTATGGCACATGAGTACTTAAAATGCCATATATGTGACTTTCACAGATCGGAATTCGCTTTAATACTAAGACCAAACGCGATGTCAAAACGTGTCAACTCCGACTATCTCTTAAAAATTCACGGTAAATTTTACGCAAGGTTAACTAGATTTACCAGATCATTCCAAACTGGCATAACCCATTTCATTATCCAAGATCTAGAGAATTAACATGGATTTTTTAACCTAAATTACTATTTCAGAATCGAAATTGGCGATTTTGCCCTTTTCCTAATCTGGAATTTCTGGGTCTTACATTCCTCCTTAAAAGGAATTTCATCCCAAACTACAGGACAATCTCTCTCACTCCCATGCATATGTAACGTAAGTAATCGCATCTGCATAAACTAGTCATTTAAATGCTAACAACTAAACTACGCACTTCATCCCTAAACAAGAAGGATAGGTCTCCAGGTCCCCGACTCACGTTGACTCACTCTACAATGCCGCCCATAAAGACTTCTACTTAGCCAAGGGTCTAGGTCGTAAGATCCGATCACCATTTATTAACAATGCACACCTAGTCCCTCTTCGGGCTGTCTCATCCGTGGTCAATCCTAATCCGCCCCCCAATCCACCAGGCTATGAGCTGGATCCGGATTATATATAATGGGAGCATGGACGGAAACACCGTGTGGACACGTGACATGTCGGCTTAACGCCTAACTCAAGACGTTAATGAAGGTCAATCTCTCAGCAGAACTGGAAAATTCCACACTCTTACGATGCCTTTCCCGCTGGCCGAACCTAATCATCACCTCCAGCTACACCTTCAAGAAGACGATCCCAACATCATTCGAACTCTAAGGGTCGACGCCTCACATCCGCGAGATAAATTTCTCTCGCCACGGCCAACGTGCATGAGAAGAAGTCGGTCTTCTATCAGCTTCACCTTCCCTCAAGGTGTCTCTAATCAGACGCCACTCATGATGGAGCTCTCTTCCACTTAGCCCAACTCTAATCTGACTCAGATGGGCCTCCCCATACAATGCCGCCTCATACGGCCATCCGTGATACACTCCCGTAATCATGTAGGCTAATTCCACTAAGGGCAAACGCCTCCTCTACTCCCATACATATCGGCAAGATGTCTCCAACATATGTATATAACCCGCACAACGTATATCCCTACACAACCCTTACTTGGTGTGTAAACACTGACCTTCCCAAGGTCACAATCACTGACAATCCAGAATGGACCACAGCGATCAGTCCACACTGAATGATATCCAGCTATGCTCAGTCTTGTTTCACTCCACCACAATCTGGCACGCCAATTTCCAACTGAACCAACTTGGTCAGCTCTACCCACTACTTAACTCTCTATGCCCACGGATAACCCGACAAAGGTGTTTTCATCTCATTGCAAAATTTTCGCTTACACTCAGCCCCATTCCAGAAAATTTCTCGATATCTCCTGCCTCTTTACACCCTAACCCAGATTCCCACCATGAGCGGAATCCTGAGACCTCTTACCTTCAATCCCACCTATCGCCACCTCTCACCCATCCGGGAAGAACATCTACCGCTTCTAAAGGCCTTAACCTCTGCCTAAACCAAAGGTCGGTCGGAAGGCCAACCAGATTTATATCCGAACACTACAACTCATGGTTGTCAATCAACCAAAGCCAACTCACACCACAAACTCAATGCTCCAATAATCCAGTCTGTCACAAGAACTCGATTCATTCCCCTCGACTTCGACCTACACTCACTTATTAATCCGTGTCACAAAGTGCTTGTACAACACCTAAACCAAACGGATCCTTCCATCCGCATTTAGGGTGGGAGGAATGAATTGGCGATACTCCTCATAAGTGTTCTACATTCATCGGATCAGGCTTCGCCCCAGCCGTATTCCCCCGTCTCTCAAGCAACTCGTCATCATGCTCATCCCCGCCCCAATCTCGAACTGCGCAGCTGTAGTCTCCGCCCCTCTCCCCGACCAGGAGAAAGCTGATCCTCCCCCGGCACTAACGCCATCCCGAGAGTGCCAGATCCACTTCTCCCACGGTCGTGGTCGCCCAACCATGGAGTCCATCCCGTGAGGGCGGTCCTACAATCCCGGCCTCTCACTGGACAACTCAACCCATTCCTCCCACGCCTAGCCAATCCCAAGAAACTACGACCCTCAAGATCGACATCTGGCCTTTCCTAACTCATCACCGCTCAACTCTCCTCGCGACTAATATCTCTATGTCGACACCCATAACCAAAATCTCAACCTGCAGGTTTGCAACCCGCACTAATCGGATCCTATCGTGACAGCTGATGGCATTCCTCAACAACTGCAAAACAATCCTCAAAGTGGATACTCATGCTCCAACCTCGGCTGGGAGGATCAAGATGTCATCCACGAAGACCACGACAACCCATTTAGATGGGGTTAGAATACTCCCATGACGTAGATCCATGAACGTCATCGTGCATTCACAACCAAAGGGCATCACCGTAAACTCAAAGTTCCCATAGCGCGTCCTAAACGCTGTCTTAGGGATATCCGCTCCTAACCTCGCCGATGGTAACTGGTAGCATAAGGCCCATCTCTTCGGGCGACCGCGCCTCCTCCCCAACTAGTCAAACAAATCATCAATCCTGTGAATGGGTGGTACCACTCGATCAACTCTGCTCAATCGTCGATAAGTCAATGATCATGTCTTGTCCTTCTTGCAATAGAACCTAGCCTCATGGTGAAGTGCCGGCCTCTCAACTTCTTGTCCAAGAGTCTCAGAATGGACTCGAAGTCTCGCACCACAAGGCCATCCCAGCGCGAGTCATAGAGACGGTAAAGTACCGCGTAACTCGATAATCGGGTTTACTACCCGTGGTAGTCCAGATAAACATCCGTACGATCCACATATTTGCACACACTACTTCGAGGTAGATCCAAGTCCGTCTCACTCGCCCCCAGTAAGGCCTCGCAACAACCCCGCCAACCGCCCTCGACGCCTGGACTCACATATACCGCTCGGGGCAAAACAACCATTTGTCCCCCGAAATACCACAGGAGTACAAATTCGCTGCGGCAGCTGTGTAATCCTCCCACGCTCACAATCGATAACACTCTCAAGCTATCACCGCCCAATCCATCCTCGTGATGACCTCGAACCCTCCGACATGTCCATAATCCCCAGTCCATTTGGCAGGAGTAGAGTCCTCTAGATCCTAACCCAACCCTCGACATCATCCCTATTCTCACCCTAATCCCTTGGGAGAACTCACGACAACGACTCCTCTAAGGTTGTCCTAGGAGGTCCTGCCCATTTCCACTCATATATTGTGCCCCATTCTCTAGCTTTTCAGAACAGCTTAGTCTATCCTCGTCAGGTCGAGGTAATCTTCTATACGCCTTAGACACCTCTCGACCCGCATACAAACCAATGGTCTGGCATCCGTCCCTCCCCGTGAATGAGGATGCACGCGCCTAAACCTCTCGAAGCTACTTAAGACGCTGCCCCGTCATTCGCTATACTGCCAACCAGAGGAGCAAGATCAGAATACTTCACAAATCTCAAGAAAGTCTCACGATCAAACACCGATTGTACTCAGATCGCACCTCTGGATGCCCCTCTACGCCCTCGTCCACGAGCCATTTACACAATTGCAATAAGAATCATTTAATTTTCACTTCAGTCTAACTAGTAATGCAGATGCCGACACTAATGGGATTTCGACAACCATGAATCGATTCCATTTTCTATGGCGCTAAATCAGCCTACTCAATTTATTTATTTCAAGAAGGTTCTAGGCCTCTGTTCATTCTTCTAGTATCCAACTCCCTAAGGTCATGTTTCATAATCCAGTTATCATCCTTTTCCTACACGATTACACTATGCATATAATAATTTTCACGCAACTGGTCGCAAGCACCACGCATTTCAATGGTAGTTAAATCCACACACAGATCTCTAAGGCATAAACACAAATTTCTGAGACACTAATCACACACATAACTCATAAAGGTATACAAGAATCAATTTTGCATTTAAAATATTGTTTTCAACAAAATTTTCATTTAAAATTTTATTTTATTTTTTTTTTTTAAATAGTTTTCAAAATTTTGTCTAATCTTATTAAATTTTATTTTATTTGATTTTTCAAAAAAAAATAATTTCGAAATTATCGCTCACATTGACCTATCAACATTACTCGCCTATGGATTATCGCTCGTCTGCACGCTCCCTAAGGTAATACAATTTAATCTCGCAATACAATTTAAATTTCTACCCCATGCCGCAAGTGAATACACTTATACTAACGTACACTCTTGTAGAATATTATCAGGTATTGCAATGTAATTTCACTAATATACATTCAAGGTAATATTAACCCCTTCTCTACATAAATACACTTGAACTCCCAAGAAATTTCAATCTCGTAATGTATAATGACTTCCACCATTTGCATAAGCATCATTGCAATACAATCTCTTGTATTGCAATACAATCCTAGCCTACTCAAGCTCTTCTTCAATAGCAAAAATTGTATTGCAATACAATCTTTTCACTAGAATTAAGCTTTCCAAATTTCACCTGCAATACACCTAAGACTGCAATACAAAAAAAAATTTCCACCCATCCAGTTTACCTAGCTCAAATGTTAATCCAAATTTCAGAACACAAAAAAAAATTTTTTTCACATATTATTTACAAGGAAATTTCAAAAAACGGTTCTCTCAGATCATTTTTTTTTTTTTTTTTTTTTTGCCTAGTTTTTTTCTCATTTCTAGAGAATAACACATAAATAGTGTATAAAATTTATTTTCTTCATTCATTTTCTTTAGTTTTATACTACTAAAACCTTAGAAAATGATTTTCTTTACTCATTTCATTTTTTTCCTTTCTTCCGTAACACCTGGAAGATACCAAAATAGACTTCACCTCCATTAAATTTTAATGTAAATTTTTTTTTTTTTTCATTTTCGATCACTCAAATAAATTTATATAAAAATTTATTTTCTACTTTCTTCAATTTCACACTCAGAAAATCCTAGAAAATTATTTTCTCCTTCTCATAACCAAATAAATTTATAAATGTATTTTCTTTGCTTTAAAATTTCTTCTCATTTTTCCAACCCAAATAAATTTAGTAAAATTTATTTTACTTAATTTTCTTCGCTTACACTCCAGAAACCTTAAAAAATTAAATTTCTTCACTCTAAACCAAATAAATTTTATTCAATTTATTTTATCTCTTTCACTTTGTTCCAGCTTTCACTCACCCAAAACTTCATCATTTTCTATCACATCCATGTGCTAAGTAATTAAGCACATAAACAATCATAACACATGATCACACATCATATTATTACAACATGGCATCACACACCACTGCACATCTATCAAATCACACAAAACACATCAAACACATGCATGTCAGTCCAGTTTTGTCTGATTTTAGTATTATCACTTAAACCAACATCGAACCACACCTAGTGGTGATGCTCTCATCAACCATGGCCTAAGCCCAACTCTCAATCTATAGGTTTCCATATACCTATATTCCCAGCCATCGGAACCACCCTGTTGGTGATGATTCAACCCGAGCTCCCTAGGTATCTGCCAGATACCAAGCTCCCGATACTGTCGTGAGGCCCCATTTCCGGGGTCCGTTGATCACCCACAACTCACGGACATATGGATGTCGTTACCGACGCCACTTCGAATTCCAAGAACCTTCAGACGGAGCTCACCCACTACAAAACCCCACATCCCGTCTCCCAAACAATCTACACATATGCACAATCCAGCCACATTAATACGCCACTCTACCTACAAACACACTCATACACACAACAACTGGCGAATCCTACTATATACACCCAATAGCTATGCAAGAGTTAATATTTACCTATACAATACATACATTAAACTTAAAAGTCTCTAATACATGTATACACTCAGCCACAACCCGCTTCTAACAACCTCAAGGACTTAACCGTCTCCTGCAGACGCCTCCCTGTGACCAGAAAAGTGCTGGGTCCCAGACGACCTGGTGAGCTTAAAGCTCATGAGGAGAATCGCTCTGGCGGGCCATCACTCACCACCTAAGGCTGCAGCGGCAATGTTCCAGCAAACACTACGCCCAAAGTGGGCCATGAACTTACTTGGAATGTCTACATGACCAACTCGCATCCCTAGTCTCACTTCTCACCCTCTACACTCGCCTGGATTTTTGTAAGGAGAATTATTGTTTTATTAGGTGGACAACCCTCCTATGTATATATATATCAATCTGGGCGTCAATTGATATATTAATTGTTTGTGACTACCCTCTGGCGAATATCAATCGTCGTCCATGATTGATATATTTTTAGTTTGTGACTACCCTCCGCGATAATTAATATTTTAGGACTACCCTCCTAAC
Source organism: Tetrastigma voinierianum (assembly GCA_016808115.1). Lineage (NCBI taxonomy): Eukaryota > Viridiplantae > Streptophyta > Magnoliopsida > Vitales > Vitaceae > Tetrastigma > Tetrastigma voinierianum. Next base: position 788,019 of record JAEQBH010000904.1, on the reverse strand, counting down.
TATTTTCTCTAGACTCATCTCTACACTAACTCCCATAGTCCTAGGATGTTCCAGCTGCATATGGAATGCATAAAGCACCTAATAATACCTAATCACATGCAAATATATAAACACGACATATTCACATAAAATTAAATCACACAAACATACAGTATGCACTATCATTTCAAACACCAAAATTAGCCTTCACTACTAATATTGAAACACAAGCACTGGATTCGAATTCTCATTTAACCACAACACATATTTCTCACGAAAATACATTTTCGTGTCACTATTCCTAGATTAGTAAAAACCCAGGGTTTACTGGCCCAACACTCAATAGGTCACCCTCCGGCTCACCCTATGAACCCGCATCACACCTGCCATTCCTTCTAATCTTTTTCCAAACCAATACATGATTAACACATGAAGGCACACCCCAAATCAACTCAATAGCCGTGGAGCAGCGTCACTTCGGGCCACCCATTTTTCTTTCTTCAAAAAATTTTATCAATTCCTACCCAAAGTTTAGATTGCATCAACTGCCCCTGCTCGCCTCATTCAATTCAAAACATCGACAAAACAGCTTAAAATGGGAGTAAAACCTGGCGTAGGAGAAAATCCTACCCCCTGAGGCTGCCTGTCAAAACTCACAATCCTTGAGTCCACGCGTGATCATCTCACAGTGAGAACGTTTTTCTCGCCCTCAAGCATCGATTTAATGATCTTAGGTATTTCTAGAGAGAAGTTTCTCTCTAAAGGGTTCTCTCAAAAAATAAGCTACTGATCTTAAAATGCCCTCTCCACGTTTTTTTTTTTTCTTTGACTTAACGGTATGGTACAAGTTAACTATTTATTATTTCCATTCCACTTAAAATCAAATCCTATAAATGACTATTACGTCCTCTCTTACTTCTAATTGATATATTCTATGACTATCTCACCATCCATTTTCACTTCATTTCTCTACCACACCACTTAGTGGCACATATTTACTGGTTATACGCGACTTTCGTCGCATCGAATTCGCTTTTAATGACACTCAAACGCTGGAGGCCTCTCGAAAACGCAGGTCAACTCCGACCGTCTCCCTTTAAAATTACTTAAATTTTACACATGCTAACTAGATTTCACATGAGACTATTCCAACTTTACAACTGCTTCATTATCCGAGATCTAGAGAATTAATTACGGATTATTTTAACCGAAATTACAATTTTGTAATCTAAATACGATTTTGCCATTTTTCCTCCTAATTTGGAATTTCTCGCCTTACATTCTCCTCTAAAAGGAATTTGGCCAAATTCAAGATAATCTCTCTCACCCCATGCATATGCACGTGCACCGCACTACGCACAACCAGCTTGGCCAAATGCTAAACAACTAAACTAAATTGCCTTCATCCCTAGCTTAAGAAGGGATAGGTGGTGGCCATATGTCCTCGGCGCTCCCACGTTGACTCCTCCGGCTCCGCAATCACAGCCATAGCACTCTACTTCAGCCTCACGGTCTTGTCGCAGGGCCGTCACGGCTATTAACAATGCACCTTTGGTCCCTCCTCGAAGGTCCCATCGGTGTCAATCTCAATCAGCCCCGATCCACCACATGAGTTTGGATCACGGAGTATATATATATCGGGAGCATGGAGGCGTGAAACACCTTGTGGACACGACATGTCTTTGGGGCGTACTTGTAGCAGGCCTGTGTGATGCACCCTCTCGAGTATCTCGAGAGGGTCCCGATAAACCTCGGCCATTTCAGGCGCTTCTTAGGAACTGACCTCCCCTTAGGCATCACCTTGAAGGCGTGATCCCGACCTCGAACTCTAAGGGTCGACGTCGCACATCCACGCTCTTAGGCTCGGTTCCATGAGAAGAAGGCTGTGCATCAAGCTCACGCCTCTAAGGTGTCTCTGACTCAGATCGGGACCGAGTGATGGGCTCTCTTCCACCTCGGTCCAGCCTAACGGTGACTGCGTGGCCTCCATACGAGTGCCTCATACGGTGCCATCTGTATGCTCGCATATAGCTTGTTGTTGTAGGCGGGGGTCAACTAAACGAAATGCTCCTCTGCCCTTATGACCCAGACACATACTCCTGACATGCCCTCTAACATATGTATATATAACGCTGGCGTATATCCCTACCTGACCCTTGCCCGGTGGCTGCAAACACGACCTTCCCAAGGTCACAATCCTTTGACAATCAATGAATTTGTGACTTAGTCCATGTCATGAATGAGCATCCATTATCACAGAAGTCGCTTGTCGACTCCCGCCCGCGCTGTCTGATTTCGATGGGTATCGAATCTCAGTCACTCCAGACTCCTATCACTTAACTCTAAGTCTACGTGATAACGGCGGTGTGTTTTTCATCTCGATTGCAACTCTTCGACACACTTGAGCCTCTTTTTTGTTCTCGAAAATTTTGGATATCTCCCGGGTCTCTTACACCGCAGCACTCAGGATTCTCCGTGACGAGAATCTCGGAGACCTCTCTTTTCGTAATCCGACTGTCGAGGTCAACTCTTCCACATCTAGGGGAAGAACATCTATACTGGCTTCTCTAAAGGCCTTAACCTCTAAACTAAAACCAAGGTCGTGTCGGGTATGCCCAGGCTAAGGTCCCGATTGCGACAACCCAATGGTTTGTCGACTCATCACGTGTCAACACGACATCAACAACGATAGGTCTACCACCTAAAAAGTCATGCAGCCTTCCATTTGCGCAACTCTGATACGTCACGACTTAGACCCACACTGCGGCCCCTTTGGCGATCGTGGCATTGAAAGTGCTTGTACAACACCCGGCTTGGCGGTTTCGGCCGTACTAGGGTGTGGAGAATGAATTAAATGCTCTCTACGTATTTACATCTAAATTTGGGGCCCATGTCTTTGTCCAAAATCTTAGGATCCACGTCTGCAGGCGATCGTCACTCATGCTTCAATCACGGCCTGATCACGAGGAAACTAGTGTGAAAGCGAGTCTTACGCCTCTTCCCGAACTAGGAGAAAGTTGATCACTCCCTCTTTGCTACCAGCGCTCATCAGGAGTGCCGTGTATCACCGATTTCTCTCTACATGGTCGGTCGTCTTGACCATGGAGTCATATCCGTGGCGAGTCTACGATCACACTTGAATGGACAACTTCAACTCATTCTCGAATCTCACCTTAATGCCGGCCCGATCCCGAGAAACTGCATTGTCGCGGTGACATTTGGTCTTTCCAGGCTGTCAGCCTTAACCTTCCTGCGGTCGGCCAGGCATTCACGTCGACACCACGTAATCTTCAAATCTCGACTCGATGGCCAAAGCTACTTCTACTTGAACTTGTCTACGGTGATGGTCTCTGCGTGGCGTAAGCGATCCTCGAGTGATGCTCAGCGATCCACTGCGGGTGCGGGAGTAGATGAATGTCATCCCGCGAAGACCCGCGACAAAGCGATTTAGATAGGGTTGGAATACCCTGTACATGAGATCCATGAATCTTTCTTTGGTGCGTGCGTCAATCAAAGGGCATCCTGTAGCTTTCAAAGTTCCATGCTTGGCGTCCTAAACGTCGTCTTAGGGATATCTGTCTCCCTAACCCTCAGTTGATGGTAACCAGTGCGAAGGTCTATCTTGAAGTAGACTCGCTCCTCTCGGTAGTCGACAGATCATCAATCCTGTTAATGGAGTGCAGATTCTTGATCGTAACTACATTGTTGTCGATGAATCCAAGTATAGTCGAAGGTCTTGTCCTTCTTCTTTGCAAATAGGCAGGAGCACCTGTGGTGAGAGTGCACCGGTCTCATGAACCCCTTGTCCGGTGGCTCTGTGGCCCCGGGCTGCGAGTTCTGACTCGGCCCGTTGCCATCTTACATCGCGGTCATAGAGATGGGTAAAGTGCAGGTGGCGTCTGGAAGTTTGCTACCATAGTGGAGTGATCGGGTGGCTCATGCGGAAAAACATCCACATGTTACACTACTCGAGGGAGTAGATTCAAGTGCGGTCTCGCCCTCGTCGTCCTCACGAGGTGGGCTCGGCCAGCCAACCAGCTAGCGTCACGGCCTGCTGGACTCTGCCCTCTTTATTTGGGGCAAAATATCATGCTTGTCCCTGCTGGCTCCACGGGTGCGAGTCCTGCGTGTAGGCGGTAATCCTCCTGCAGGTCCGCGATCGATGAGCCTGTGGTGCTCGGCCAATCCATCTGGGATGACCTCAGAGACTCGACATGTCCGTAATCCTCGAGGTCCATTGTGGTGAGTCATGAGATCTCAGCTCGCAACCTCGACATATCGTCCACTGTTCTCGCCTAATCTGAGGCTCTACGTCTAGCGACTCCTCTAAAGGTCTCTAAGAGGTCCTTCCCCATTTCCACCATGCTCGCAGGCCTCGTTCTACAGTTGGGGCGCGGTTAGTCTAATCTGGCAGGTGTCGGAGAGTAAATCTCCGTGGCCTCTAACACCTTCTCGTCTGCATAAACCAATGGTGCATGCCCATCTGGTCTCCTCCCCCTGTGAATATCGGAGGATGATCGCCTAAACCTCCCGAAGGTTACTAAAGATGCGATCCACGATACATCTGCATACCGGCTGTGCGATAGCATTCGTTTGTAATACCCTCTGACCTCGACAAAGGGATACGGTGATCAAACACTTGATTGTGCACGGCCCGATTACCTCGTGGGCGTCCTCTACGTCCTCGTCCTCTACTAACCATTTACACACAATTAACATGGCAACGAGTCATTTTAATTTTCAGCCGGTCCTAACTAATGTCACGGATGCTGATTCTTAATCGCAACTGACATGAAGCGGCAGTTCATTTTTCTAAGTGGCACTAAATTCTAACCGCTCAATTTATTTATTTGAGAAAGGTTCTAGGCTCTCTTGTTTATTCCCGATATCGACTCACTAAGGTCATAGTTCATAACCTTAGCATTCATCATTTTCTATCGCATTACACCATGCATATTATAATTTTTCTACGCAACTTCTGCCTTGAAGCCTGATTTCAAATGGTAGTTAAATCGTCTGATATCTCTAAGGCATAACAGCCAGGGCACTAATCGTACACATAACTCGATTATACGCAATCAATTTTGCATTTAAAATATTGTTTTTCAAATGAAATTTTATTTTAGAAAGAATTTTATTTTATTTTATTTTTTTTGAAATTTTATTTTTAAAATTTTGTCTAATCTTATTAAATTTTGTTTTATTTGATTTTTCAAAAAAAAAATTTCTTCAGTGCCGTTCTGGGTTAAGCCGTGCATTGTGCGTTCACCGGATTTAAATGTTCACGCGTGCGCTACCCCAAGGGTACAATACAATTTAATCTTGCAATACAATTTTTCGACCTACCCGTCTTTGCCCGATACACTTGCAAGCCGCTGCATACTCTTGCAATACACTTTGGGTATTTGCAATACAATTTCTACCCATTACACATTCAAGTTGCAATACAATCCCCTTCTCTTGCAATACACTTGAACCCCGACGGCTTCGATCTTACAATGACAATACCTCCGGCCGGTACAAGCATCCATTTGCAATACAATTCCTTGTATTTACCCAATACAATCTAACCTACTCAAGTATTACTTTATCTACAATACAAAAATTGTATTGCAATACAATTACACCACTCCTGAATAACTCCGGTAACCGCTCATATGATACAGGTGCAGGGCGCATAACTCTAAAAAAAATATTTTCCGACCCATCCAAGTTTGCCTGGTACATAATGATCCGACCTTGCAATCTGAAAAATTTTCATAATATTATTTGAGGCGGCCAAAAGCGGAGTTCTCTGCGTCAATTTTTTTTTTTTTTTGCCAGATTTTTTCTCATTTTACTAGAATACCAAATAAATTTATAAAAATTTATTTTCATTCATTTCTTTAGTTTTACACACTACTAAAACCTTAGAAAATGATTTTCTTCCTCATTTCATTTTTTTCCTTTCTTCGAGGAACAACTTTGGAAGATGCAACTATACATTCATCCATTAAATTTATCAAAATTTATTTTTTTTATTTTCTTGGACACTCAAATAAATTTATAAAAATTTATTTTCTTCACTTTTCTTCAATTTCACACCTTGTAAAATCCTGAAAGTGTTTTCCTATCCCTTCTCATAACTTGAAATAAATTATAAATGTATTTTCTTTGCTTTAAAATTTCTTCTCGTTTTCCAACCCAAATAAATTTAGTAAAATTTATTTTACTTGAACCTATTCGAGTTTTTACAACTGGCAAAACATTAAAAATTAAATTTCTTCACCTCTAAACCAAATAAATTTATTCCAATTTATTTTATCTCTTAACTTTTGTTCCGAGTTTTAAGCACCAACAAAGACTTCACCATTTTCTAACACATCCATGTGCTTTAAGTACCCCAAGCACATAAGCTGTAATCATAACACGCTGATCACATCATACATACAACATAGCATACACACCATCATACAATAATTCATCAAATCACACAAAAACACATCAAACACATGCATGTCGTGTCCTAGTTTTTGTCCGTGTTTCTGGGTAATCTCGTACCTAGCTAGAACCTTCGAACCACACCTGAGGTAGTGCTCTCGCTAAACCATGGCCTAAGCCCAATCCTCAATCTATAGGTTTCCATATACCTATACTCCACATCAAACCACCCTAGTGGTGATGGATATAACAGAGCTCCCTAAGGTATTCATATACCTAAGCTCACGTGCAGTAATGACGCCCCCATTTCAGGGGTCGAAAGATTTGAGCTACCGTCGACTACGCCGGAATACAAGTGGATGTCGAGGTTGCAGATGCCACTTGAGGTCGAGGCGAGTCTCGCATGCGGGTAGCTACCGATTACAAAACACATATCATGTCCCAAACAATCCGGTATATGCAATAATCCGGTCACATACGATGGCATCACAGCCACTTGGGCCCATAAACAATACTCAGCTATACATGCCAACTATGAATCCTACTATATACCCAATAGTTACAAGAGTTAATATGTTTTTACTCGTATACAATACATACATTAAACTTAAAAGTTCTAATACATGTATATGCATCAAAGCCACGACCGGCTTTGTACCTAATACGACCTCGAGATGGGCACGTGTCTCGCACGCTCCACGTACTGTAAAAGGGGTCCTGACGGGGGTGAGCTAAAGCTTCGATCAGAATGCATACTAAGTGGCCTGCTAAAACACAAGTGCGGTCTGATGTTCGAAAGTAAGCAGCTAGCGTTGGCAATGCATGATCCTGCGAATCATCTGCATGACCAGCTGAGATCCGTCTTTCACCAGCTCTACCAGCTGTAAGCACTTATGGCGAGGTATTGTTTTATTAGTGGACAACCCTGGAGTGTATATATATCCGAATTGGGCGCTCAGGCGATTGATATATTAATTGTTTAATGGACTACCCTCCGTTGAGGACTCCTCAATTCGGGCGCTCAGACGATTGAGTATGCAGTTTTTGTGGACTACCCTCAGATAATTAATATTTTAGACTACCCCTCAGAACTATTTTCTCTAGACTGTCTCATGCACTAACTCCTTAGTTTAGGATGTTCAGGTGCATATGGAATACGTATTGCCAATTCCAATGCAGTCTAATCATGCAAATATATAAGCAAATATATTCACATAAAAATTAATCACACAAACATATTTATGTAATTATCATTTTAAACACCAAAATTAAATTTCATGGGGCTGTGTTCAAACACAAAGTGTTCGATTCGAATTGCCAACCAAACACATATTTTTCGCAGAAATACATTTTTCGGTGTCACTATTCTAGGAACGGTAAAACCACTGGGGTTTCCCGCACGGTTCCCAGCAGCTCAACAAATTAAATCGGTTCGCCGTGAACCGCATCCTACGACCATTCCGGCCTTTTTCCAAACAATACATGATTAACACATGAGGCTTTTAAATCGGCTTGAAACAACCGTGCTGGAGCGTCCGCGAGAGTACGCTCCATTTTCTTTCGAATTTTTATCAATTCGGTCCCGAGTTTTGGGACGATCAAAGCAACCCTTCTTGGCCTCATTCGGCTTCCAACATCAATAATGACTTTTAAAATGGGAAGTAAAATACCAAGTAGGGAGAAAATCACCTCTTGGAGTTTGTCAAAAAACTCACGATCCAGAATCCACGCGCCTTTTGCTCCGCGTAGAAACGGATCTTTTCCTTCTCGCCCGAAAGGCCTTGACGGTTGGATCTTGTGTATTTCTAGAGAGAAGTTTATCTCTTTAAAAGGGTTCTCTCAAAAAAACAAGCTACTGGATCTAAAATGCCCTCTCCACGTTTTTTTTTCTTTTGACTTAATGAGGGAGAAGAACTATTCATCATTGATCCTCTAGTGACTTAAATCAAATCCATAATGACCATTCGTCACTCTTTCTGGAATTGATATTCGGTACTATCTCGGCCGATCATTTCATCATTTCTCTACTCCCACACATACATGGCTGTGATTACTTGTTATACGTGAAACACAGTGTGAGAATTCATTTGACACCGGCTTGATGCCTCGAAAAATGTCGGCTTTCATTTGCCGCGGAGAAAGTGCGAAATTTTACGTGCTAACTAGATTTCGTAGCTTGATTCAGCGGTACAATCCAGTTTAGGTCATCAGAGATCTGAATACAATTATTCTGGATTTTAACGAAATTACAATTTTGTATTTGAAATTACGATTTTGCCATTTTTCCCTAAATTGGAATTTATCGGGTCTTACAATTTACAATACTAGTTGGCATTAAGATAACATGCATAGCACATGGCAACTAGATTACAATATTAAATCTATTACATTTTCCCACTTAATGTACAATAACCCTATTACATTTACTGAGAAAAATTGTAACTTAGGACCTCTCTCTTGTCTTGGCTATAAATAAAAATTTTCAGCAAGCAAGTGGGAACCCAACCCACTGCGTTTTGTTTTGTTTCCCCAACATCGAGTAGCTAAAAAATGGCAGAAAGCGCCGTGTCCTTCTTTGTAGAGAAGTTGGGGAACTTCATTTTGCAATGACTTCAATATTTGGGAAGTAGAGGCGGATAAAGTTTAACCTTGAGACTTGAGTGGATGCGACTCTTCACGAGGATCTGGATTCAAAGTGTAAGGAGGCAGAATTCCGATTTTGGAAAAGGGCAAAATATCGTAATTTCGGTTTACAAAATAGTAATTTTGGTTAAAAATACGTAATTTATTCTCTAGATCTTGGATGATAAAGAAGCGGTTTCCCGTTGGAATCGTCCACAAGAAAACTAACTGAAATGCGTAAATTTAGGTAGAATTGGGGAGCATTCGAATTTACACGTTTTCAGAGCATGTCGTAGTTCGGGTCTTGAAGTAAAAGCAGTTTTGATGCGACAGTCGTATAACACATACTCATGTGCCGCTAGGGCGCATGACTAGAGAAATGATGAAAATGGGCCGATTGAGATAGTCGCAGAATGTCAGCGGGAAAAGAGGACATAAGTCATTTTGAAATTTGATTAAATGAAGAAAAGGCCAAAGAAATAAGGTGGCTTTGATCTTCTCCAACTAAAGAAAAGGAACGTGGCAGAGGGGGAGAGACAGTAGCCATCGAGTCGTTTTAGAGAAGGGAGTGCAAGCTTCTCCCCAGATTCTAAGAAGATCCGTCGTCGCGGAGTCTTGAGGCCCGAAGGGAAGGCTGCTCTGTGGAGGGAGCTTCGATGTGGAGTGCAGGATTTAGGGAGTTTTCTGAGCTACGAGAGGTAGGGGTTTCTCCTACTTGGGTTTTATTCCTTCTTTGAGTACTTTCAGAGATGTTTGGTCGAGGGAGTGAGGCCGAGTGAGTGTCGTCGGTCCCAGGCAAGGACCCGAATTGATATGAATTTTTGAACAACCATTGGTGCAGCCGTGACTGCCATGGTTGATGGTTTTTTTAAAATTTGGAAATTTTGTGATAAATCATGTAATGGGTTTGATGAGGTCGGGAATGGCCGTGAAATCTTGGTTCACCAAGGTGAACCCATTGGTGTAATTTTGGGAATTAGTAATCGGGGGTTTCGCTATTCCCAAGCGATTCTCAAAAATATATTTTGTGAAAATATGTGTTTGGTCGGTAGTTTAAACTAAATTGCTTTCCGTGTTGATCATTTAGCCCGAGTTAGCTAATTTTGATGTAATGAAGTGAATTTACATGACATGATTGTACATTGTGAATTGATTGTTTGTAAATATATGCATGTTTATATATTTACATGTCAATTGGAACTGTATTGGAATTAGCATACGTATTCATATGCAGCGGAGCACCCTAGGACTATAGGAGTGAGTGCATGAAGGATAGTCACAGAAAGCGGTTCGAAGGGTTGTCTAAATATTAGTTATCGGAGGGGGTAGTCAAATTAAAAATATCGCCGTCGGACGGCTGAGTGATATTCATCGGAGGCGGAGTCCATAAGCAAGTAGCATCAATCGTTAAGAACAGCCCGATTGATATATACACATCGGAGGGTTGTCCACGAACAAACAAAATAATAATTTTCATGCGAGGGCAGGCGAGTGTCACTGAAATTTGAACTGCGTCCAAAGTTTTACGATCACATTAATGCTAGTCATTGATTCCAATTTTCTACGATGAACTTTGATCATTAATTAAGCTAATTTTAATAGATAAACAATTTAAATATTTTATATTTATTTCACGACCAATAATTTTATTTATGGCAACCATTGCTCAGTCATAGATTTTATAATTTGTGACAGTCATTGATTAGTTGTAAAATGTATTAGTATTTATGATAGAATCTTATATTGGTCACAAAAATACTTCAGAATATATAAAAAAATATTATGGCTCGTTCTTGGAAGTTTTGATATTTGTGAGGACTAGTTATTTTTAGTCTCAAAACATCTTATAATCTGTGACCACTTATTGATTGGTGATCAGGCAGTATATTAATTATGAAGAACTTTATGTTAGTCTCAAAATTATAATTTAGTGAGAAATATTGTAACACATACCCAAGCGTGATATTTTGTGAGGAGTGGTAAAAATGGTCATAAATGTCCTATAATCTATGATCACTTTCAGTGATTAGTGTAGAAAAGTACAATAATTGTGGCCAGAAACTTGTATTGATGCAAAAGCTATACCATAATCTATGAGAAATATTATAACACGTCTCTAAAAGTATGACGTTACGTGAGGAGGCGGTAAAGTGGTCATGAGATACCTAGATCTATGACTACTTGTGATAGTTGTAGAAAAGTATATTAATTGTGGTAAACTTATGTTAGTAAATAAAATATCTAATAAATGAGAAATGTTTTAACACATGCCATACAAAAATATGATATTTTGTGAGAAAAGTAAAATTAATTCGCAAAGATACCTATGATCTATGATCACTCATTGGTAGTCATAGAAGGTGTATTATTTACAATACACCTTATATTAGTTGCAAAAAACTTATATATTCTATGATAAATAATTTAACTTATCCCCAGTTTGATATATTATATAAGGAGCAAAGATAGTGGCAAAAATGTTATATTATTTATATAAGTCATTGGTTGGCCTAAAAAATCTTTATTATTTGCAAGCAACTTTACGTTGAGTCACATGAAGACTTTAACATGTGAGAAAATTCATAGAATTAAATCACCTTTGAAATTTTATTATTTTGAGGATTGATAATTGTAGTTCTGAAATGCCTAATAATTTGGGATCAATATTTTTGTGACTTTTTTCAAAATATACTTTCTAGTTTAAACAATTTTATATTATTATTAAAAGTTACCTTCTTAAAATACACACACTTCATGAGGCTTTTTTTAAACACATTAAAAATATTACTCTCAATATAAACCAATTTGTTAAAATATTGTTAAAATTGTTTTTCTATAATTTTCAATTAATTATGTTTTTCCATGTACTTATATAGTAATTACAAAATATCTTTAAGAAAATAATTCAATTTTTTTATGAGCTTTGGACCCATTGTAATAGTCATCGATAAAATATATTACCAAATTATTTTGATAAAATCTATAAAATATTTATTTTTAATTGAACAATGATATAAAATTGGGTTTAAGATTTATATAAGTTTATATTAACACCTTTTTAAACTATCTTAAGCTCCTTAAATCTTATCCAGTGTTTTATTAATATTTTCCATTTATAAGATAATTTAAAATTATTCAATGATTAAGTAAAGAAAACAATAGATAATGATTGGAAAACTATATTTATATTGTATAAATAATTATATATATATTACCAAATTATTTTGATAAATTCTATAAACTCTATTTATTACTTTTAGTTAGACAATGATATAAATTGGGTTTTTAAATTTTTATGAAAGTTTATATTAACACCTTTTTAAACTATCTTAAACTCATTAAATCATATCCAATGTTTTATTAATATTTTGCATTTATAAGATAATTTAAAATTATTCAATGATTAAGTAAAGAGAATAATAGATAATGATTGGAAAACTATATTTATATTAAAAAATAGTTTAGTAACTGTTGTTTTATACAGTTATAATAAAAGAGTGCATGTTTTGGTGAATAAACATCAATTTTAAATTGCATTTAATATAAATATGGTTGGATTTGAAAGTATTAATAAACCCAAAATATATTGGTAGATACTAATTGGATTTTAAGGATAAGTAACATGATTTTGAAGTTTTATTCACTCCTAAAATTCAATACGCGACTTGATTTTTAATATAACAATGACGAGGAGAATATTGTAATTGGTCATATGATTTTATTTTATTTTTAAATTTTTTTAAAGTGTAATTAGTACGTAACTTAGAATATATATTTAATTAAAATCTTATAAAATTATTATTGCTCATTAACTTTTAGAATATATATTTAATTAAAATCTTATAATATTATTATTACTAGTAACTAATTTTTCAACTACAAAAATATTATACTTAATTAAAAATTTTATAATAATATTCTTATCTTTTAAATATTTAATTAAAATCTTATAATAGCTTATTGTGTAACTTTTGTTTTTCAAATACAAAAATATTATATTTAATTAAAATTATAATATTATTATTATCTTTTAAATTTAATAGTTTTTCTCTTCCATTTAAGTTACACACAAATCATAGTTTTTTACAAAGCGTAAATCATAAAAGTTAAAAGCAAAGAAAAAAAAAATTCAATAAAAATTACATGAAAAACAAATAATCCTTATTTATCCTAAGAATGCTTAAAAATTAAAATTTTATTTTATTAAATTAAATTTAAATATAAATATTCGTAATAATGAAGGCCCTAGTTTAGATTATCTCTAAATTAAATATTTAAATTATCACTCTTCAAAAGGTAAATTGTCTTTAATTTATTAATAATGACCTTATCATTAAAAGAAATATAAAGAAACACAAGCCCTAGTTTCTTTCCGTTCTCTCCACAAAATAATATAACAGAGTATTGTGTGTTTTGATGCTTTCCAGAAACAAGCAGAGTGTAAGTCTCACAACTTTTTGGGTTAGTTTTATTTAATTTTTTGTTTGCGGCTTTAGAAGTGATTATACTTTGTGCAAAAGTTTTGATTTGTAAGAAATTTTGTTTGTGAAGTAGCATGATTTAAATGAAACAAACTAGAAAGGCTGTTGAATTCATTTGTATCGAGTATGTAAGAACACTATCTTATTTTTTTTGTTGAATTTCAGTTTGCACTTTAATTAAAAACATTGTTTCATAAAGACATATGCGAGGATACTTGTTAAATTATCATTTATTTAATATATTTATCTTACGTTTTTGTGATGAGCATCATTATTTATCGCTCACGGTTGAAACTTTCTTTGATCCGTATTCCAAAACTTTATATCTTAATAAATAATTTACAACACTTGAAATGCTATCATTATGGTTTATGCGTGGGTGGTCATTATCCTTCTTAGAATAGGATGAGTTCATTGTTGATTGTTATGAGGACATGACAGCTAGCCCACGATGGACATGCGAGAAAAAAAATGATAAACATTATGTAAGGTTGACTTCTTGCAAACATTAGATATTCCAAAAATTACTTGTTTGGTAAAGGAAATTACCTTTTAAACCAACATGTATCTTTAGATTGTTATTACTCGATACATATAGGATTCAAGGGTGACCTATAATTGGGTTTGAATTTTTTAATATATTCTTGACTTTTCCTAAAATTTTTGGATATTTTAACTAATTTTAATAGATCATTGAAATTCTTAATCTATAAATAATATTTAAAAAGTGTAAGTTGTGCTAATGTTTTTCCAATTCTAAACCATTATAAGTAGTGAAGAAATTTTTGCTATTCTTATCATCTTACTTAATTTTTTTCTTCCTCCAATATAATACTCAACCTCAATAATTTTGATCTCCATTGAAGCATTTATTTGGTTGTGAATATGATTAATTGTCATTTTATCTTTTTGAGTGTTAGAAAATATTTTGCCTCTTATAATTAGTAAAGATGTTCTTATAGATTTGAACATGAGACAAATTATCTTGGTAATTTTTCTTGCAAGAATAAATTTTGTAGCAATGAGTTGTAAACTCCAAAAGCATCCTTCTAAATGTATTATAAAAACTTAAATGTTTTTTTTTGTTTCCTTTTATTTAGGTTGTCTTTTATATTAAATTAATTTTTTCCCTACTACTTCAATATTATTTGAGTTATATAATAATATTATGTTCATGACTTATTCACCATTTGAAATAAATTATATGGAGTATCTCAAATCTATAATCTCAACTAGTTGTCATATTATTGTATCACTCTTATATTGTAAAAGCGATTACATGGCTCCGGGGTGGTATCAATCTATCACACCAACATTGTTGTCCATTATCAACAGTTGCACAAGGTATTATTTTTTTGTAAAACTATCGAATTAATTTGTTATGATAGGCTTGTTTCAATCAATATAATCTCTTTGTCATTGTCATATAGGAGGTTCATCAACAACGAAAAGGCCTTGAAAGTACATCTCGAGGAAAGGATTAGATGTACTGATATTAGAGAATGGAGAGAGAAATTCTTATATCTTTTACGGAAGAAGAAAGGAGACACTATATGTTTATCCTTACAAATTTGCTAGTGAGATTGGTGTTGCGATTGAGATTAATTTTAGACCATTTATTTTGGCTATGGAAATGACCAATTGTGACCATTTAATTTCATCTAGAAATATTTAAACTATGTGTCTAATTTTTTCATCATGAAAAGTATAAACCATGACAGTTGTTCTTCACTTCGTTGCAAGCGTGAGAGTTGCAACCACATACATTCATCGTAGAAACATGAAATTGTGACCACATAAATTCATTGTAGAAACAGTGCGATAATTAATTCATCATAAAAACACGAAATTGCAACCATGAAAATTCATCGTAAAACCACGAAATTGCGACCATATAAATTCATCATAGAAACACAAAATCGTGACCATGTAAATTCATCGTAGAAACACGAAATTGCGACTACGTAAATTCATCATAGAAACATGAATTTGTGAGCATGTAAATTCATCATATAAACAAGCAATTGGGACCATGTAAATTCATTGTAGAAAAATGAAATTGCAACCATGTAAAATTCCATCATAGAAACACCAATTGCCGAGCCATGTTAATTCATCGTAGAAACATGAAATTGCGATCATATGAAATTCATCGTAGAAACATTTCAAATCTGCGATCAAATGTTTTCTTGCAAAAAAATAAAATTCTGCGACCAATTACTATGTCGATGGTAGAGCGTGAAATGCGCCGCAAGATGTTGGACATAAAAAATTTACATTGATGACCAATATCATCCATCACACAAACAAATTATGTACGACAAAGTTAAGGAATGATCGTAGAAAACATTCCCCGACGGACATACTATGACGATTATGCTACCAACATTTTTGGTTGCGGGATTATTGTCGCGACCAGAAATTTTGTTTTTGGGATGAATAACGTAGTCGCGGAATATCATATTTCTAGTAGTGTGTGATGGAGTCGGTGAGGACTCGGGATCTGAGTTGGTCATGTAGACATTCAAGTAGGATCATGCATTTGCTTGAATGTATGTTTATTTTAGACACCTTTGCACTTAGGTAGAGAGTAGCCACTTAGGGGCGATTCCCTGCGGGCGTAGCTCACCCTGTCAAGGGATATTATTTTACAGGTACAGGGAGCGTGCGAGGGGACGGCTCGTCCTAGGGATTGGGGATTTGAAGAAAGCCGGGTTGTGGCTTTGGTTGATGATATATGCATGTATTGAAATGTCTAATTTTAATATATGTAGTGTATAAGAGTGAAAATATTGTAACTATTTGGTATATAGTTGGATTCATAGTTAGTATGTATTATGAGTATCGTTGTGGGCCTAAGTGGCCGTATTACTCATGTGATTGGATATATTAGATATATTGCACTATTTGGGACAGGTATATGCAGGTTTTGTATTTGGGTAGAGCTCCCCGTACAAAGGAGACTCTGCCCGATTTTAGTGAAATCTTAGGGTCACGGAGCATTCCAGTGTCGTCGGGTTGGCGGGTAGTCAGCGGACCCAGGTTTAGGCGATCACGACGGTATCCCGAGCCTAGGTATACGACTACCTAGGGCTTGAGCGGATTTGGGCTTAGGCCATAGTCTTTGAGGTGTAAGAACATCACCACTAGGAGTGGTTAGATGTAGAGTTAGGTATGAGATTACCTAGGAAATCATGGGACAAAACTAGGACACTACATGCATGTGTTTTAGGTGATTGTTTGATAAATGATGTGTGAACATGTGAATGTTTGATGAATGGTGTGTATACAAACTGTTATATGTTATGTTTGTTTGTGTGCTTAGTGATTAGCACATAGGAAAATAGTGATGTGTTAGAAATTTTAGAAGTTTTTACGGTAAGCTGGAACAACAGGAGAAATAAAATAAATTTGAATCAATTTATTTGGTTATTGGATAATGAAATAAAATTTTAATAAATTTGAGGTTGAACACTAAGTTTAGTGTTGGATTATGAGGTTTTGAGAAATTTTTTGAACAACATGGTCTAGAATAAAAAGAAAAAAATAAATAAATAATTTTAAATTTATTTGGTTTAGAGTGAAAACAGAAATAATTTTCTAAGGTTTACAAATTGTAAAATTGAAGAAAGTGAATAGAAATAATTTTATAGAATTTATTTGAGTATTATGGAAAAAGGAAAAAAATAGACATATTTTTTGTGTATCTTCGATGGCTGAAGAAATGAAAAAAATATATGAAAATAGTTTTTCAAAGGCTTTACGAGTGTAAAAGCTGGAGAAAGAAAAAAAATAAATTTCATAAATTTATTTGGTTGTGAGAAGAAAATTTTTAAGATTTTACAAGTAGTAAGAAATTGAAGAAAATGGGATAAAATAAATTTTTATAAATTTATTTGAGTGTTCAAGAAAATGAAAAAAAAAAAAAAAAGTAAGTAATTTTTTTTTAGTGATTTTTCCAGCTGCTGGAAATAATTGGAAAAAGAATTGAAAAAAAATTTGAAAAAATAATTTTCAAAAAATGAAATTTTACCGAAAATAAAATTTTTGTTATAATATTTTAAATGCAAAGTAGTTGTCTTTGCATTATCATAAATCTGGGGACGAATTTGTATACAACGATTTATGTGTGGGTTAGTGTCTCAGCTATGATGCTGCCATTAGTCTAGATGGCTAGTCGAGGAAGAAGGGCGTGGGGCGTTCACGGGGTGCGGTCGGAGCACCACCGGTGTTTGATCCGGCCCAGGAGCTTTGAAATTGTAGGTATTACATTGCTATCGCCTGTTTGGTATGCGAGGTGAAGCCAGAAAGAATCCTAGTAACCGTGATGATGAACTAGCTGCGTTCCGGCCCCAGGGTGAGCCCAAATATGGTGGAAGCAGGACCTCTAAAGACCCCAGAAAGCGTGGAGGCGAATTCGTTTGTTCATGGGTGCGTACTTTCAGTACTTGAACTCAAGAGTTCTGAAATGAAGCGAGGGCGACTATGATGGGGTATGTGACGGTTCCGCGAGCTAACCGCGATTTGTTGATGATTCACATTGGCCATAGACTTGGTGAGGTTGGGGGTCGAATGGGCTGGTTGTCCCGTCGACGAGTTGTAGGACTTCGCCTACAAGATATGGATTCCATGGTTGGTTAACCACACGACCATAGAGAGAGTTGAGCTTAGGTAGAGACAGCAGAGCCTTTGTGTGAGTTCTCCTAGGGTTAGGCGAGGATGTCAGGGATGATATGTCGAGGGATTCTTGAGCTAGAGATCTCGGACTCTACTCATAGTGGACTGAGGATCGTGGATGTGTGGGACCAGATGTTGTTATCACGGGGATGGATTGGCCCGATAGCTTACCGGGGTCGTTATCGATTGTGGCGTAGGAGGTTACGCCTATATGCGGGGCAGTACTCGGTGTGGTATTCCAGGAATAAGCCGAGGACATTTGCGAGGTATATGAGTCCCGGGTGTCGGGACAGTTAGCGGGTTGGCTGGCGAGCCTTACACGGAGACTAGGAGACCGAACTTGGATCTACCTTGAGTAGTCTGAGAGTGTGAGGATGTTTCAGATAATTCACACGGACATAATTAGGTAGACTTCGATGCTCAGTTACCACAGTACTTCGCCCCGCCTATGACTCGCGTAGGATGGCACGGTTGATGCGAGAACTCTAGAGTCGATTATGGAGCTATTGGACAAGGGTTCATTAGGCGAAACGCACTCCACCATGGGCGCTCCGAGTTCTATTTCGCGAGAAGAAGGATAAGACCCTTCGGCCCGTGCATTGATTCTGGAAACCGGTTGAGCATAGGGTTACGATCGAGGAATCGATACCCGTTCTGCAGAGGATTGACGTTTTTGATCGGTTGAGAAGGCGCGAGTCTGCTCTAAGATAGACCGCGTGGTTACCATCGGTTGAGGCTAAGGATACGAGATATCCCTAAGACGGCGTTTAGGACGCGTTGCCGACTTTGAGTTTACGGTATGCCGCGGTTGATGAATGCGCCGGCGTATCATTCATGGATCTTATCCATGGATATTCCAACCAGATAAGTTTGTCGTAGTCTTAAGTGGATGACATCTTGATCTACTCTCAGTAAGAGTGGGAGCATGAGTATCGCCCGAGGATCGTTTCACGGTTCGTTGAGAGACCATCTGCGTGCGCCCGAGTTCGGTGAGAATGGAGTTAAACTGCGAGGAGGTGAGGATTTTGGGACCGCAGTGGTGTCATTTGTCGAGTGTCGGTCGATGAGGAGAAGGTCGGCGGTGATGAGTTGGGGTAGTCAGGTCTTCGAGATCGTAGTTTCTTGGGATTGGGCGGGTATTCTGAGAGGTGTTGGATTTCTCCGGATGCCCTTTTATGACTAAGTTGACTCGGAAGGAGTCGAGGACACAGTGGGATGGCCAGATGCGAGGAGGCATTCCAGAAGAGGAGACTTACGCCGACCATCTTGATAGTTCGGATAGGGGACGGGGTACCTGATTGTATATTGTGATGCCTCGAGGACGGATTGGGATATTGTTTGATGCGGTCAGGAGGGTGACGCTTATGGTTCGTCGGTTGAATAATCACGGCGAGAATTACCCACACCGCGACATGGATTTGGCGGCGTAGTCTTCTCCTTGAAGATTTGGTGCCACTACGTATATGGCGAGGAGTTCGAGGTGTACTTTCAGAACCATAAAAGTCTGTGATATATTTTCACGCGACGGGACCCCTCAATATGAAGCGATAGATGGATGGGGTTCACACAGGGATTATGACTTCACTTTACATTACCATCCCGGTAAGGCAAATGTGGTGGTGATGCTTTGCCGGTCGAAAGTCACGGCGTTGGCTAGTATAGCTTCGAGTGGCGGATGCTGAGCGTGGGACGAATTTGGGCTGATGCGACGGCGACTCGAAGGTACTCTGGGGAGTTTAGTAGCTACCGCGACACGGTGGCTTGGTGATTTGAGTCCCGATGGCGGGACACAGAGATATGTCCATCGGGGCAAATTGCAATCAGTGGGTGACGAGGCTGAGCAGTTCCTGAGATGGTAGTCTTGATATAGGGGGACGGGTAGTGGTTCCCGGTTGATCGATTTAAGAAATTTGCACGGGGAGTTTCAGCGCCTCGATTTGCGGGTGCACCCGGGTGGCGCACGAAAGATGTACCAAAGATCTTCGCCCGGTGCGTAGGTAGGATGAAGAACCACGTGGGGACTTTGTTGACGGGTAGTGTGTCTCCATAATGTCGGCTGATTGAGCTAAGCACGAAGCGGCGAGGGCTGCCGGTCGTTGGAGGATATGGCCCGAGTGGAAGTGCGGAGTACGTCCACGATGGACTTTGCGACCCACCGCGGACGCAAACATGGCGTGGTACATGGGTGATAGTGGAGGCGCTCCGCAGTCGGCACATTTTCATTTGTCGCCGAGATGACCTTCGCCTTAAGTCTGCGGGTTATATTCGGTGGTAAAGCTACATGGGTACGATATATAGTGTCGGATAGGGACCGGGTTCTGACACACTTGCCCCAGAAGAGTTTCCAAAGGCTATGTTTATGTGGCGATGAGTACAGCGTTCCACCCTCGAGACAAATGGTTACAGTAGAGAGGACTATCTGACGTTAGAGGACATGCTCTGACATCGATCTGGTCATGGGAAGCGTGTTGGGAGGAGCATTTGCCCTTAGTGGAGTCGCCTACAACAAGCACGGTTATCGGTGATATGCGAGATAACGCCGTATGAGGCAACGCTGTGGGAGGCCATGCGAGTCACCGTGTTGGACCGGAAGAGCTTCATCGTGTGCGATTTGATTGGGAGCACCTCCGAGAAGGTAGAGCACTTGATAAAGCGCGACGATCACGCCTTTTCCAATGGCGAAGCATCTCAGGATCTTATTGTGTAGTGGGTGCCAGGTTCAGACCACCAGGATCAGTCTTCTGTGAGGGGTGATGTATTCAAGAGTCAGTTGGGTTGAGCATAAATAGCTTCTATGCAGAGGTTTATTTTATGTGGGACTGTGAGAGATGAAGGCATTAGTGTTAATTGCGGCAAAAATGTGGCAGTTGTGAAGAGTTGTTGAGAGTCTCCAGCTGCCTCAGATGTGTATTCAGGATCGATAACTGTGACGGTTGTGAAGGTGGCGGAGGTCTGGTTGTTAACCGATGGAACACCGGGAGGACCGGTGGCGTTGGATATGGTGATCGGGTTTTTGCGTATGAGCAGGTGAGGCTAGTGAGGTGCTATTAGGCGACCTTATGGGTGGAGAGTCGGCGTGAGAAGCGTGAGGGTTGCGATCTTGAGACCCTATCGGGTCTTGGGATGAAGGTAAAAACACCTTTAGATTCGTTCGGAATTTTAATGGACCGTACATGTGATGAGGCTCACGTTGTAACATGTTAGATGTTGGGCGTGATTCTGATCTTTGAATTTTTGGACGAAATTCTTCAGGAGGGAGAATGTAAGACGAAATTCTAATTTTTGGAAATGGCAAAATATTAATTTATAAAATAGTAATTTGGTTAAAAATCCATAATTTATTCTCTAGATCTCGGATGATGAAGCAGTTTCCACAGTTGGAGATAGATCTGCATGTGGCTCTAGCTGACGCACGTAAAATGTGTGATTCCGGGACGGTCGAAGTACACATTTTCGAGGAGGCATGGGTGCCCCGTAAAGCGATTTTCGATGCGACGAAAGTCACATATAACACGTACTCATGTGCCATAAGTGGCATGGTAAATGATGAAAATGGACCGGTAGAGATAGTCTTGGGAATGTCACTTGGGGAAAGAAGGACATAGCGTCATTTAAATTTGATTAAATGAAGAAAAGGCCAAAATAAAGAGCAATGCTTCGTCTTCTCCAACTAAAGAAAAGACGATGAAAGAAGGGAGAACTAGTAATAGCGAGAATTCGTTTAGAAAGCTGTGACTGAAGAAAGGGAAGAAGGCAGTGGATTCTAGATTTGCAAAGTCCAGAAATGAAATTGGCGGTCTTCGAGGTAGAAGAAAGGCTGCTCTGTTGAAGGGCTTCAAGTGGTGCAGATTAAATTTCCTTAAATCTGAGAGGTGAGGGCTTCTCCCTACTGGGTTTTATTCCTTTAACGAGGTACTTTCGAATGTTTTGAGTTGAGAGGGTGAGTGTCAAAACCTTGGACAGGGTGATAATTTTGAACAACCATTGGTGCGGCTAGTGGCCTTACGGCTGATGGTTTTTAAAATTTGGAAATTTTGTGATAAATCGTAAATGGGTTGGATGGCGAGAATGGCCATGAAAATCACAGTTTCTAGGTGAGCATTAATTAATTTCGGGAATAGTAGCAGGGTTTCATATTCAGCTTGATGTAAAAATATATATTTTTGAAAATGTGTTTAGTCGAGTGATTCAGTCAGTGCTCGGTGATCATTAGCATACGTGTGCTAATTTTGATGTAATGAAATGAGAATTTACATGACATGATTGTGTGAATTAGGTGTTTGTAGTAAATATATGCATGTTTATATATTTACATGTGAGTAAGAAACGTATTGGGTGGCATACATGCATTCCATATGCACTAGAACACCCTAGGACTATAGGGTGAGTGCATGAGATTGGAGTCTAGAGCGATTCGAAGGGTTGTCTAAACTCAATGTATCGGAGAATATCAAGTAAAATATCGATAGGACTTGCGATTCATCGGAGAATACAAACCAAGTAATATATCAATGGTCAGGCGAAGAGCCCGATAATCTCTTCACACTGGGGAGGTTCTCGCAAAATAATAATTTTTCATGCGGGGAAGCTAGAGCGAAGTGTGATGTGAGTTGACAGAGATCTGTGCGAATGTATGTTTGGAACACACTGCCGTGGAAGAAGTAACCCGCGAGCCTGCGGCATTATCACCACATTAGGATATTGACCCCCACAGAGGTACGAGGGGCGTCAGTAGTCACAGGGATGGGGATTTGAAGGAAATGGGTTTCAGTAACTTTGGTGTGTTGCTATTCATGTATTGATATCATTTTGCCAGCCATCAGCCCGGGTGTCAACTGCAAAGGAAATTAAAACGCGGATTGTATTATGAGAGGCGTGAAAGGCAAAAAGTGGCCGTGTGTGGTCTTGCTCTTGGGGCGGTGTATGAGTTTTGTATTTGAGCCAAGCTCCCAAATCTACTTTACTGTAGTGAAATGTCGGATCCCGAGCATTCCGCAGTATTCAGGGTTGTGGGTAGTCAATATGGACTGGCCCCGGGTTGGGCGTCTGGCGCGTATGCGATGAAAATTGATGTGGGTGAATTAGATTAGAAATGCAATCCATGATCTTGAAGATGTCATTAGCCAATTCATCTCAGCGTGGATCGCAGGAAGCCGAAGGCTCAACACTCTCCCAAGTTCCTAAAGTGCCTAACTACTTGCGTAGGATTCATCGACAAGTTTCCCTTTGACGGCCGGTCATGTGAAAAGATATAAATATGGGATGATTAGGGCGATTATGGCTAACAGATCCAAGTACGGTCTTGAAGTGTCTTCAGCTCATCATGCCGTCGTGATAGTGTTGTGGCGCCTGACGGCCCCCGATTGTTGAAAGAAGCGATGTTGTGGGGATTGAAGATGGCATCACGAAGCGGATGTTGATGAGAAGGAAGAACGTGGAGATCGGTTGTTTCCATCACTTGCGGGGGGCCCGGCAAGACCCTGCCAAGAACATAATCAAGGGATGTCCGGGGACACTTTGGCTGCGCCCGAGCCCGAGGGTCCGTTGGCTGCAGTGACCCGCGAAGCACTCGTGAATGTCGGGTGGTCGGTCGAGTCTCCTTTGTGCGGCTCTACCCAATCTGAAACCTACCATGCACGTCCCAACGTTGCAATGATCCAATATATCCAATATGTCACATGAGTATCTCACGACCACTTGGGCCCACAAATGATACTCATAATACATACTAACTATGAATCGACTATATACTGACCGTTTACAAGAGTTACAATATTTTCTACTCTTATACCAATACATATATTCGATTAGACATTTCCAATACATGTATATATCATTAACCAAAACCACAACCGGCTTTCTTCAAATACCTAAATCGCTAGGGCGGGCCGTCCCCTCGCACGCTCCACATTACAGTAAACATATCGGCCGGGGGTGAGCTAATGCTCGTGGTAAGGAATTGCCCTAAGTGGGCTACTCTCCGCTAAGATGCATGTTCAAAATAAACATACATTCAAACAAGTAAGCGATCCTACTTGAATCTACATGACCTTTCGAGCCTCTGACTCCATCACACTACACTTTAAACCTTGTATGAAAAATTATTATTTTGTTTGTTTTGTGGAAAACCTCCGTGTGTATATATTAATTGGGTCGCCGACCGATTGATATATTATTTGTTTGTGCACCCTCGATGAATATCAATTGGACGCTCGATGATTGATATTTTTGGACTACCTACGATAATTAATATTTTTAAACTGACCCTCAGAGCCGTTTTCTGTAGACTCATCTCATGCAACGGCTCACGTAAGTGCAGGGTGTTCCGGTCATATGGAATACATGTACTTATCACCGGTCCTAATTGACACGTAAATATATAAACATGCATATATTTTGCAAAGTAATTCTACAATCATGTAAATTCTCAATTCATTACATCCAAAATTAGCACATGTGGGCTAATGAAGTCAAGCTCTGTTTCGACCGACTTGAATCACTCATTAAACACATTTTCTGAAATATATTTTTGAGAACACTATTTCGGGAATAGTGAAACCCTCGGTTACTATTCCCGAAAATTCACAATTCATCGGTTCACCTTGTGAACCCGCATTTCCCGACCATTTCCGGCCTCATTCAAATCAATACATGATTCATCATGGAAAAACACAATTTGACACCCAAAACTAGCAAAGTGATGGTGCAGTACCAACAATGAGATTTCAAGAATTATCAATTTCGGTCCCAAGATTTGGGACGATCCGCTGACACTAAAGCCTCATTAGAGCTCAACGTAGTAAATACTTGAGAATAAAGCCCAAGTTGGGAGAAGCCCTACCTCTCGAGGTTTGAGGAAACTCCCTAAATACGGCCTGAAGCCCTCTCCGCGTAAACTGACTTCCACTTCTTGTCCCAAGGTGCCAGCGGTCCGGTTGTAGTAAATTTAGAGAGATTCGTCTTTCTCTCGCTCAAAACTCCATTTTCGATCACGGAAGTGTTTTCCTTTTCACGTTTTGTTTTGGCTTTTAAGTGGGGAAGACAAGCACTATTGCTTATTTTCTCTTTTAGTGACTTAATTCAAATTCCATAATGACCGTTATGTCCCTCTTTTCTCAGTTTTGATATTCGGCTCCATCTCGGCCGTCCATTTTCATCATTTCTCTACTTATGCCACTTATGGCACATGAGTATGTGTTATATGTGACTTTTTTCGCATCGAAAAAACGTTTTTACGGCTTTTCAGCAGCGATACCTCAAAAAAACGATATAAATTTGGCTGTCACCGAATTCGGCGAAATTTTACGTGCTAGCTAGATTTGCGAGCGATTCTAACGGTGAAATCCGTTTCATCGTATCTGAATCTGAGGTTAAATTACGGATTTTTAGCGAAATTAACAACTTTGTCGAAATTCGATTTTTATAGCACCAGTGGGTTTCTGGGTTAACCATTCTCCCCTCTCAAAGATTTAAGTCGAGAATGCAGACGATCTGATGTCATGCGTGTGCAACGTGTGTCTACCATGCATGCAGGTTGTTTAAATCTTAAATGACAAGCCCGCATCCCTAAGAAGAATGGGTGGCCCATCGGTAATCACATTGGACTCCTCCACTCATAGTTCCTCCATAGTACCCTCGCTAGCCCACCGATCTTGTATTCGCAAAACGATCCACGGCTATCAACAATACCTGCGGTCCTCTCCTCGAGGTCCCGGAACCTCAATACGTCCCCAATCCACCACATGGCTTTGGTGTATGATTATATTTTCGAACATGGAGATGTGAAACACCTCATGGACACCTGATATCGAGATGCAAACACCAATATACGGACACCCTGAGCATGGGCCACACAGAATGCTAACCGGCACGCATCCAGGCTCACCTTCTCGAGCATCCGAAGGGTCCAACGAACCCTAGCTGAATAGCTCCACGCCGAACCCGACCACTCCCAGCATCACCTTCAAAGGCACGATCCCCAACCCCCCGATCCTAAGGGTCGATACATCGCACATCCGCATAGCTCTTCGCCGGCCTGAGCCATGAGAAGATCGCCGTCGTATCGCTCACCTTCTGTGTTCTAATCAAATCTGTGACCCGTGACGGAGCCTCTCCCACCTCGATCCAACATAATGGGCGACCGCAGGCCTCCCATACGCTAAGCCTCATACTGCCATCCAGATACTTCGCCGATAACTCGTTTGTCAGCGAATCTCCACTATGGCAAATGCTCCTCCCATCTGTCCTTATGATCCAGGACGCATGCTCGTAGCATATCCTCTAACACCTATATAGTCTCCTGACGACCATCTTTCTCGAGGGTGGAATAGCCGCACTCATAGTCGATCAGGCTCATAGCCTGAAACCTTCCAAAAGTGCGCCAGAACCTTTCGTCCCTATCCTCATCAAGTGGATACCGGGTACCCATGTAGCCTGACTATCTCGAATGTACAACCGGCGTAATCTCTCTAAGGCGAAGATCATCCGCACACGTAGTCAGTCGACTTTACTACCTCCACTATCACCATACCGCTAAGCCATGCCTCTCGCTGCAAAACCGCAAGTGCTGGTCACAAAGTCCATCGTGACGTGTCTCCCACTTCCACTCGCCCACCTCCAATGGCCGGCGAAGCCCGCCGGGCTTCCTCGGTGCTCACGCCTTAACCCGCCGATACGTGGAGACATCGTCGAACAAAGTCCCTACGCGGTCTCTTCATCCCACTCCAATAGTAACGCGACGAAGATCCCGGTACATTCGTGCCAATTGAGCACGGTAACTCCAGATAACGAAACTCCCCGAGAATCTCCTCTCTCAAATCTACAACTGGGAACCACTACCCATCCCCATATCGAAGACTATCATCTATGTGAACGGCCCATCACTGCACTGACCGTACTCCCATCCTCGATGGACACTATCTCTACGCCCCGCCACTGGGACTCCAATCAATTCGCCAACAGAGAAGGCGTGTGTTTCACTAAACTCCTCAAGGTTCTCAGTTCCGTCGTCATCAGAGTCCAACCGGCCCCACGCCTCAGCATCCGCCACTCCCGAAGCTATATCAGCCAACGCTCCTCACACTTTCGACTGAGTGTGATCAACACCACTGATTTCCATTTTTATCAGATGGTAACTGATGAAGTCATAATCCTCCAGAACTCCATCCATCTCGCTGCGGCTCCCATGCCGAGGTCTCACAGTGAAAATATATCAGACTTTATGGTCCGAGCACACTCGAACCGTCAGATAAGAATGGCCCAAATCTTCAAGGCGAAGACTACTACGCCAACTCCATATCATGCGCTGGGGTAATTTCGCCATGATTCTTCAACTGACGGAACCATGTTACTACGTCCTGACAGATCAAACATCCCATCCGCCCTCGAGGCATCACAATACACCTGTGCACCCCTATCCCCCGTCCTGGACCATCAAGAGGGGGAGTCGGGCAGTCTCCTCAACTCCCCGGAATGCCTCCTTTACGGCCATCCCAATCAAACTCTCACCTCCTTCCGATCAACCCGGGTCATAGGTGTCGCTATCCCGAGAAATCCTCAATGAATCTCCCTGTAATACCCAAATTAATCCCAAGAAACTACAGATCTCAAAGATCGACTTCGCTCCCAACTCATCACAACCTCGACCTTCTCTGGTCGACCGACACTTCACGCCGACACCGCGTGTCCTAAAATCTCACCTCAAGTAAGCCACCTCATCACTTACCGAACTTAATACATGCTGATGGTCTCTCAATAACTATAAAACGATCCTCAAGTGATACTCATGCTCCCACTCTAACTGGGAGTAGATCAAGATGTCATCCACGAAGACTAAGACAACCGATCTAACAGTGGTCGAATATCCTATGCATGAGATCCATGAATGCCGGCAGATTCGCTTAACCCGAAGGGCATCAACAGAAACTCAAAGTGCCCATATAACGCATTCTAACGTTGTCTTGTGGATATCCGTATCCCTAACCCCCTCTGATGGTAACCGGGCATAAGGTCTGATCTCGTGAGTAGACTCGCGCTTCTTAACTCAACAAATAAATTGACAACAATCCTAGGTAATGGGTACCCGATTCTCGATCGTAACCCCTGCTCAACTGTCTCGTAGTCACGTACGAAGAGTCTTGTCCTTCTTCTTCGCAAAAAGAACCGGAGCGCCCCATGGTGAAGTGCCCGTCCCACCGAAACCCGGTCCACAGCTCCTCGTAACCACTCGAAGTTCCCGCCACTAATTGCCATCCTATGCTGAGTCATAGAGATGGGGTGAAGTACCAGGTGTAACTCGACACCAAGTCTACCACCCTTCTCGTGGAGGTAAATTCCGTATCTCATCCGGAAAAAAAACATCCACATACTCGCATATTACCTAAGGCATTCTTAAGTCCGCCCTCTCGCCCTTCTGTAGGCTTTCTAGCCAACCCACTAACCGGCCCCCGACACTGGACTCATATACTGCTCCTGCAAGAAACGCCACGCTGGTCTCCTCGAAACACCACACGAGTACCGTCCCGCGTGCAAGCAGAACCCTCCTACGCCTCACAATCGATAACGACCGTAAGTCAGCCAACCAATCCATCCCCAAGATGACATCGAACTCGACATGTCCATGATCCCTGTCCATCAGGAGTAGAGCCCTCAGATCTCTAGCTCGCAGCCGACATATCATCCCTATTCTCGCCCCGATCCCAGAACTCACATACAAAGGCTCCTCTAAGGTCTCAACTCCTAAGCCCAATCCCGATCAATGATCGACGTGAAGAATGAATGAAATTCAAGCACTGTAATCAATAAATTTGAATCCACAGCGAGATAGCAAAACGCACTTCGTATAATCCGCTAATCATTGACTCAAATTGACTGAGGCGACAAATACAGACATGCCCCCCGGATCCCCGATGTCCCCGCCCTGTGGGCCTCATTCTCCGCTCTACCCATACTCCGCCTCTGCCCCGTGAAATGCAGGGTGCCCGTAGAGCTCCCCAAACCGGATCGGGCCCTCCGTCTCACCGCGGCCGCGGAGGAATGTACTGTATCCTCTCCCGTCTCGCATCACCGACTATGGGATGTCCCAAAAACTCTTCGATCCATCTCTAGGCACCCTGCCTCTATGTGTCTCAAGTCACTGGCAATGGTAGCACACCGATCTGTCCCGCTCGACGCAACTCATCCGTCTCGCCATGGTCGCGACTGAACTCCCCGTGAACTAGCTCTCCGCCTCTTTCCTGAACTGGAAGAAGACTGACCGTCCTTCCTCTTACCACTATCACCGCATCCCGAGGCCCGGCATCCTCCATCTCTCTCTACGGTCGTGGCCAGCCCCAACCATGGAATCCATATCTCAGAGCTGAGTCCTACAACTTCTATCCCGCCGGACAACTTCGTACCCATTCTAGAATCTTCTCACCTTGGCCAGTCGGTGGCCACGTAATCATCGCAAACTCCAAGCAACTCAGAATCTAGCCAATGAACACAACATCGCTCGCTTCAGCTCTAGAACTCCCGAGCCTTCGCATGCCCCTCGCAGCCCCAGAAAGTACTCTACCCATGAACAAACCCCCAAACCCCCCCATGCCTTCAACCCTAAGTCTCCAGTCCCAACCCATCTCCACCATACCCAAGCTCCGCCTCTAGCCGGGAATGCAACCTAACCCGATCCGGTCAGACGGAGGTGATCTACATAGCCTCAAAGACGCTTCGATCCTAGAAACCAATGGTTCACACCATCTGCCTCCTCCCCGTGAATGTCTGAGGTGGAAGCCGCCAACTTGAGGTTACTAGAACTTTACTCCATTATGCTAGTCTGGTAAGGAGAAGAAATACTTAACACCTACAAATTTCACAAAGGCTCACTGGAACAAACATCGGCAATGGTCAAATGTCGATGGTGCCTGACCAGTGCCCCGTGGACGTCCTCTACGTCCTCGTCCTCTACTAGCCATCTACACAATTAAATGACAATTAAATTCCCAATACAAGATTCAAGGCATAAACACACTCGAGACACTAATCATACACAAAATCAAGCATATATATCAAGTCCCCCGATTATAGGCTAAACGAAGTACAAACCAGTTTCATTTTTTAAACAAATCATTTTGATTAACAAAAATCATTTTTTGAAAATTTTATTTTCGAAAATTTTGTCTAATTTAATTTGATTTTATTTTTTTCTTTCAAAAAATATATATATTTTTTCAAAAAAATTTCCCTAAAATTGACTCAGAATAGCACTGAGTCGAAAAACCGGTAAAACAGCCGAAAATTAAGTGCACAACCCACGCCAGCCAAGACGCCCAGTGCGCACGTGTCGCGCGCCCACACTCCCGGGGCGCGCCTGGGCCGCCGCGCCCGCCACGCCCCGTGCTCCCCGGGGCCCGCCCGCCGCGCCCCCACGCGCCCTCGCCAAGGTCCGCGCTGGGCCTCGCGCCATAAGACCCCACACGCCCGCGCCCGCACACCCGCCCACGCGCCTCAGAGCGCTGGTGGGCCCCACGCCCAGCCGCCTCACCCGCACCCCAGCCGCCCCGCCTCGCGCCCCAAGCGCCGCCCGACGCCCTGCCACCAAAGACTCCGCCGCCACGCCCAGCCTGCGCGTCCTGCCTAGCCAGTGCTCAAATGGGCAGTAGCCCATTTCAGGTTCTGCACTTTTTTTTTTTTCCTCATTTCCAGTAGCCTCCTTGCTACTCCACACATGCAGTTGCTTGAACACTGCAATTTCTACACTCAATAATTTTATGAGTTCACTTTAAAATTTATTTAGAATTTTATTTCATTGTCTCTCAAACCCAAATAAATTTTGTAAAATTTTATTTCTTTTTATTTCCTTTAACTTTGACATTTTATTCAAAATCTCCCAACCTCTTGATCCAACACTAAACCTAGTGTTCAACCTTAAAATTTTATTAAAATCTCATTATCCTACCAACCAAATAAATTGATTACAATTTATTTCATTTCCGGTTTACACACTGTAAACTCCTAAGATTTGTTTTCCAACATAATAAGTGCTAATCACCTAAGCACCCAAACATCATAACATATCACAAACCATGTTATAAACATCATTCCATACATACAACTTATATATACACGCAATCACACATCAAACACCATGCATGCAAGTGTGCTATTCAGTGATTTCAGGTAATCACATTCAGCCAACATCGAACCACACCTAGTGATGTTCTTACACCTTCAAAGACTACGGCCTAAGCCCAAATCCCCACCCTTAGGTTTCCATATACCTATACTCTACATCTAACCACCCAAGTGGCTATGGGATACCTAACCCGAGCTCCTAGGCATTCCTCGTATACCTAAGCTCGATACCAGCTTACGACTTAACAACCCGGGTCCGTTGACTACCCGTCAACCAAAGAAAAACACTAGTGAATGTCCAAGACCCAACATTTCCTCACGAAAATCGTGCAAAGTCTCCTTTGTACCTGGGAGCTCTACCCAAACATAAAACCTCGCATATACCGTCCAAACAAAGGTACAGATCCAATATATCCAATATATCCAATCACATGAGTAATACCTTACCACTCGGGCCCACAAACGATACTCATAATACATACTAACTATGAATCCAACTATATACTAAATAGTTACAAGAGTTACAATATTTTCAATTTTATACACTACATATATTAAAATTCGTATGATTTAATACATGTATGTATTCATCAACCAAAGCCACAACCCGACTTTCTTCCAACTTCAATCGCCAGATCGAGCCGTCCCCCTCACGCACCCTCCATGTACCTAAAAAAATCCGATTGCAGTGAGCTAATGCTCGTAGTGGAATCACCCTAAGTGGGCTACTTCCACCTGGCAAAGGTAAATGTTCCAAAATAAACATACATTCAAGCAAATGCATGATCCTACGCACAATGTCTACATGACCAACTCGTGATCCTAGCCCCCACTGATTCCATCACACTCGCCTAAGCCTCGTATGAAAATTATTATTTTGTTTGTTCGTGGACAACCCTCCATGTGTATATTAATGAAATGCCCGATCGACATATATTATTTGTTCAGGATTACCCTCCGATGAATATCAATTGGGTCATCTGATGATTGATATTTTTAATTTGGATCACTTCTCGATAACAATATTTTTAGACAACCCTCCGAACCGCTTTAGACTCCATCTCATGCACTCACTCCTATAGTCCTTAGTGGTGAGTTCAAAGCAGCATATGGAACGCATGTACGCTAATTCCAATACAGTCACCCTACATGTAAATATAAACATGCATATATTTACAAAACAATCAATTCACACAATCATGTCATGTAAATTCTCATTTCATTGCATCAAAATTAGCAAACGTGGGCTAATGATCAAACACGAGCAATTCGACTTGAATCACTCGACTAAATGACATTTCACAATAAAAACATATTGAGAACACTGCTGAATGTTGAAACCCTACTACTATTCTAAAATTCATTAATTCATCGGTTCACCTTGTGAACCCGCATTTCACGGCCATTTCCGGCCTCATTCCAATAAATACGATTCATCATGGAAATTCCGCAATTTGACACCCAAACCGTGGTCACTACTACGCAACAATGAGATTTCAAAAATTTATATCAATTCGGTCCCAAGGTTTGGGACCGATCAGACGGCCCCTCACGGCCTCATTCGACTCAAACATTCGTAAAGTACTTAAAGAGGGAATAAAACCCACAGGAAGAAACCCTCACCCTCTCGTAGCTCGAGGAGTCTCCCTAAATTCGGCATCTACGCCGGCTCCTCTCCTCAGAGCAAATCTTCTTGTCCCGAAGACTGCCGACGGTCGGATTTGTCGTAAATCTAGAGAGAAGTTCGATCTTCTCTCACTAAAACTCCATTTTTCGATCTACTGGAAGTGTTTTTCTTTTTCACGTTTTGTTTTGGCTTTTAAGTGGGGAAGACAAGCACTATTGCTTATTTTGTCTTTTAGTGACTTAATTCAAATTCCATAATGACCGTTATGTCCCTCTTTTCTCAGTTTTGATATTCTACTCATCCTACTGGTCCATTTTATCATTTCTCTTACTCATGCCACTTGGTGGAACATGAGTACGTGTTATAGTGTGACTTTCGTCGCATCGAAAAACGTTTACTACACCCTAACTGGATGCCTCGAAAAACGCGGTAAATTCGACTGCCTCGAAATTGGCGAATTACGCTAGCTAGATTTCACGAGACGATTCCAATCTGGTGAAACTGTTTCATCCAAGATCTAGAGAATAAATTACTTGATTTAATCGAAATTAACAACTTTGTAATCGAAATATTTATTTTGTCTTTTCCGTAAATTGGAATTTCTCGGGTCTTACACACGTAGAGAAGAAGTACTTGGTAGTCATGGATGATGTATGGAGCAGTGACGTTTGGGAGTCATGAAAATTCGCATTTTCCGGAGGTTGAGAACGGGAGCAAAGTATTGATCACGACTCACAATAAAGAAATTGCTCTATGTGCCACTTCACAAGCATTTCTATCTATGAACTTCCTTATGAATGAGGCTAAGAGTCAAGTACTTTTTCTCAAGAAAGCTCTTCAAGGGAGGACTAGTATCAAGAACTCATACTCTAACTAGCGAGTTGCAGGAACTTGAAAGGAAATTGTGAGAAATGCAAAGGTTTGCCTCTGTTATTATGGTGTTAGAGGCTTGCTATAGACAAAAGAGAAGACAAAGGCATCTCGGGAGAAAATGCTTCGGTGAAGTACAGATTGGCATCCGATCAAGGCCCCGAGTCATGCATGGGTATTCTTTGTTAGTTATAATGACTCTGCCATATTACTGAAGTCTGTTTCCTTTATTGTGAGATCTTCTTGGAAGACTCTAATATTGATGCAAGTAAGTTGATTAGATTGTGGTTGGCTGAAGGCTTTATACGAAGGGAAGAGAACCGAAGATGTGCTTGAGGACTACTGCACAGGATTGATCGATAGAAAGTTTGATTCAAGTGGCTGAACGAAGGGTAGATGGAGGAGTGACGTCTTGTCGCATGCATGATCCTTAGAGACCTTCTTTGTTTCGAAGACGGGGCCTTAGAGACTTTTGAAGTCACGTAGAAACATGGATTCCACTCATATTAGTATTCCTCGGCTTGTTATTCATCAAAATCCCATCAACAATGACATTTCTCAATGCTTGCATAATTCAAAATTGAGATCTTTGATTTCATTTAGTGGAAGTTGTTGGGAAATTTCAAGAAGAGTACCATGTTGGATATTTCAAGAAGAGAGAGAAAATTAATTTTACACTAGCCACGTAACACACTTCACCCTCTTTTTATTAAATGCAAATGCCTTTTAAATAGGCTACAAGAGTAACTCTACTACTTCGTCAAAGGCTAAAATCATGGAAATGATAACAAAAAAAACTAACAACCCACTAGATAATAATAAAATAAAATAAATAAATATTTAAAACTCCTACAAGTAGGAACTGTGTGATTGACTTTGAATCGTTACTCGGTATTCACCCTTGATACAAAGTTCGCGAATTTTTTTTTTTTTCATGGAGCACATCTCTCCATCTTTTCAAATTTGTGAAGCACTTATCTCCACCTCATGATGCACGTTTCACCATCTTGTTGATGCACTGTCTCATCAACGTTCACTTGTTATTAGAGCACTTCTCTCTTAAAATTCTTTTTGGTGCACTTCTCACCAATTAATTCAAAAGAGTTTCTTCAGCCTCTTTTACCACATTTGCTTGTTTCATTTTTGTTCTAATTGCTCCTCATTTGCTTTCTTCTCATGATAGCAAGAAAGCTCTCAGACTCTATTGGCTCCTTAGCGCATCCTATCAATATTAAAAGCCCTCGTAGCGATAAGTTGATGATTCTCGACTTGCAATCGACGACATCACGTGTGTGACCACGAACTTGTGCGGACAAATCTTGACATGAAGCATTTAATTTATGGGCGTGGCTTAATTGAATAACCTCGGTCCTTAAGGCTGGCTCTCTGACCGCGGAGATCGGCTTCTAGCTTCAATCCTCTCTCAATCAACTCCTTGGCATGTACCTCTTTGTTAGCACGGAGTTTCAGAATGATCTGGCCAAATCTGTGAATCTCATCTTTTGCAGTTGTCATTGGAATCACATAAACCCTCAAGACCTATGACTCTGATACCATGTTGGGAAATTTCAAGAAGAGTACCATGTTGGAAATTTCAAGAAGAGAGAGAAAAATAATTTTACTTCTACGTAACACCTTGCTATCTTTTATTAAATGCAAATGCCTTTTAAATAAGGCTACAAGTAACTCTGCTTAGTCGAAGGTTAAAATCATGGAAATGATAACAAAAAAGCTAACAACCCACTAGATAATAATAAAATAAAAATAAAATAATAAATATTTAAAACTCTGCAAGTAGGAACCTATGTGATTCAACTTTGAATCATTCTCCATAGTAATAATGGGTAAGACATTGGGGATATTTACCTTGACATATTAAACTACTTACGGTTTTGAGCCCAGAAGGCAGATGTAGTGATTACATCCTTCCACGGAAATGGAGAACTCATTCACCTAAATTCTTGTGCATAAGGGAAATGTAATATCGGAACTTCCATAGATCCATTGGTAGACTAGTTAATCTGCAGAGTTTGACTTAGGATGGAATAGTTGCAATATACCATGTTCAATTTGGAAATTGAAGAAATTAAGACATCTACATTGTTGGGGATGCAGGGTTTCAAGCCAATCCCAAATAAACAAGCGTGTGAATAGTTATTTGGGTGTGGAGCAACTCACCAACCTTCAAACTTTAGCTTTAAGGGGGGGAAGTTGGTTAGAAGGGGATGGCTTGTAGCCGGAGTCCGAGAAGTGTACGATTGCAATATGGCGTGGCGTATGCGAGCACGAGTGTCACCTTGTAATGATTTTGGAGATGAAAAATGAAATGATAAATTTAGTGAACCCGGAATTGTGGTATTAAAATAAGGGTACAATTTTCATTTAGCAAAAAGGATATGGAAATCATAATCAAAGTAGAGATGGGTCATCATATAAATAACAAGAGTTGATTTGCAATATTAAAGTGTGGAGGACTTGATGGCAATTAAAGGAAATATTAGAATATAAAAATGGGAAAAACAAAAGCCAAACTCATTTTGGTCTCCAAAGGCTAGGGTTCACGTTTGGTGAGGAGAAGAGGAAGAAAAGGGAGAAGAGGGAGAAGGAGAAGAAGACCAAAAATCAGGTATGTTTTTGCCTTGGAATCATGGGTATTTTGATTCTTAAGGTTTGGTATGGAGATTAGTTGCTCCTTTGGTCTAGGGTTTTGTGGAAAGGTCACATAAACCCTTGGTTTGTTAGGGTTATGAGGGTAAAACCCCAATTAGTAGAAAATGAACATGGAATCATCAAAATTATATGGTTTATAGAAGAATTGGTGGACCTTTGGTTTAATTCATAAGATTTTCACCTAAGGTTTGTGGTATGAGGTTCCAAACCACCAATACAAGTATTTTGGAGTTGTTTGGATGATTTCCATGATGATTCTTGAGTGTTATATGAATTATAGAAGTTGTATGAAGTTAATTAGTAGCAAAAGTGTGAAATAACAAATCGGGCAAAATTTCGGAGGGTGTGGAGTGCAGTCGCCTAAGTAACTTGTGCAGGTGCGGGAGTCCAACTGTCTCCGGTGCGAGGCTAACGGGATGCAACTGTGCCGATACGAGTTCAAGGTGTCACCCGGTATAGGTGGTAGTACGAGTGCTGTGTTTTTGTGTAATTAAGCCCAAATTCGTACACCGATAGTTTAGGAACCTTATTAAATGATTAAGATAGGTTCAAATAAGATTGGAACTCGACGAAAACGTAGCGTACCTCTTCGCTTCGCCTCGGCGATATTCGTTGAGCATGATTAAGTCTAAGGAGAACGTTAAGTTATGTGATTACGTAGGCAATTAATATTTACCGTATTCGGTTGAGTGTGTAGGTTAAAAAGCAAAGGCGGGAAAAGTGTGAAACTGTGCTAAAGTTTAGCAAGCAAAGATGTGAGTGTTCTAAACCTATTTTTCTCAAATACTAGTGTATTATTATAAACTGTTTTACACTGGTATTTAAATGGTTTTGAATTATTAAACCATTTTCAAGCGTAGCGAGTAAGCAAATGGTTTGAATTAATTAAACCATTTTTCAAGCAAACGAAGCAAATGGTTTTAAATTGTAAAACCATCTTTCAAGAAACAAACAAGCAAGCAAAGAGAATATTTGTGAAAACAGGCCTAACTAAAATCACTAGTTCTAAAGCGAGCAAGCTGGTCGGAGAACTATTCAGATGCGTGCACGGTGGTGTTAGGATCTCATACATGCATTGTAGTTTTGCCTGGTCGGCAAACTTAGGTCATACATCATGCATTTAAAGGAGACCATGGCACATACAGGAGTATATAAGGTTATGAGCTCTAACCAAATTATGGTGATGGCGACCCAGGTCAATTCCACCATATTTACTGAAAAAGGTGGAGTGAAGTGTGCCCAGGCCCTTCCACCTAGGTGATGCGGACCCAGGTCCTTCCATACGGTTGATGCTGAGCTCCAGTGTTCACTAAGATTGCAACAAGAAAGTATAGGCCTCGATGGTTGATGTTTTATAAGCATGATATACAGTTTGAAAAATCAACCATTTGGTACCGGTCGCCCGAGGGCTTAAAGTGAGTTTTAAAGCAAACGGTTGAGCCCAGGCTCCCGTTTAAATTTCAAAACGATTGGTTGAGCTCAGGTTCCCGTGAGATTTTAAAGCAAACGGTTGAGCCCAGGCTCCCGTTTTATTTTCCAAAGCATGCGGTTGAGCCCAGGCTCCCGTATTTATAAAAAGTTTTGAGAAACTTAAAGAAAAGGTTTGTGAAAGGTTTTAAGAAACTTTTCAGCAAGATAAAAACAAGCAAGCAAGTTTTGAGAAGCTTTATAAACCTTAATGGCAGAAGCAATAAAAGTTTTATAAGCTTTTAAAGAAAAGCAAAGCAAAGCAAGCAAGCAAGTATTAAAAATTTTCTAAACTTTTAAAAGCAAGCAAGACTTCTGGCAAATAATTGTAAAAGAAAGTTTTACAGTTTTGAGATGTTTTAGGAAGAAATGAGAAACATTTTATAAAGCATACATATTGAAACTCGTTTAGCTCATTATTTTCTATTTTAAAACTATTTTCTGGTACAAGTCACATAAGGCCGCTAGAGCCTGATAGGATTTGTCGACATCGGTATAAGTGTTATTAATATTAACACTATTGTGTAAGAATATACTTTGAATTTGTATAATGGAACATATGTATGTACATAGTGTAGTTGTGAAAATGTTTGGGGTTGTTATTGGTTGCCATATTTGGAAATGTAAATTTGTATATACAGAATTTGGAATTGTCACATATGCGGCGTCATGCTTCTTGAGATTTTCCATTTCTTAGATTTCACGAATCACGAGTTGGAAAAAAGAAAGAAGAATTTACATCTGAGTTTTAGCAAAGCAATACGGCCTTCACGGGGAGTTTCTAGTCGTTAAGTAGCGGTGGGGATTTCATAATAGAGTGGTAAACACACGCTTATTTGGAAGGGGGTGGAAGTGTGTCATGGCTTAGGAAAAATGACCCAGCTTAGGAGCTTGGCAGTAGGTAAATGTTCCGCTTCGTATTTGAAGACAGAGTTGTTTGAGTCTATTACTAAATTAACTAATCTTGGTCATGGTGTCATTTACAAATTGAGCGAGAATAAGAAGACATTACCTAGGCTCATGCCTCTCTCACCATGTCTACCTATATGACTTGTCCTTGGAAGGGTTGTAGAGTGCGGAGCAAATTGAACTCTACCCTCAAATCTCCCACCGGACTTGAATTGCGAAGATGCAAAGTTAGAGATGATCGATGATGATCACAGAGGAAGTTGCCATCATTGCGAATTCTTGTATTATGCTATATGATGCATATGTCGGGAGAAAAAAATGTAGTATGTTCTTGGGAGGTTCCTTGACTTGAAAGTTTAAATTGTATGGTGTGAATTAAGCGGGCGATGATAGAGAAAGGAGCAATAGGTAGTCACAAAAACCATGAAAATTCATATTTGTTATAAAATGAAAAAGCTTCCTCATGGATTGTACAGCGACTGACACGCCGAGAAACTTTCGTTGGAAGAATCGTCATGTTTGGGAATCAATTAAAGAGATTGAAGAGGCCGTAGGGAAGATTGGGATAGCTTCCGTAAAATAATGTGCTAACACTTATTTTAAGCTTAAAGAAGCTTCGGACATGCTAAAACTTTTTGTTTCTACAAAGAAAGTCGACCTTGATTACATGTTTTTAGATTTGCCACCCTCATTGTCATGACAGAGCATGAGAGCCGTGTTTAATGGATGCTCGTTCTTAAGTATGTTTGTTTTTAATTTCTTTTATGTTCCTACTTTTAATTTTTCATCTATATTTGTTTGTAGTTCTCAAATTTGTATAATTTTCATCTCTATTTTATTATTAGTTCTTGAGGTGATGTAATTAATTTCATGAGTTTGTATTGAAAAAATGATTTATCAATATGAATCTACAACTACTTTATTCTTTTTGTTTGTTTAGTTCAGCCATTGCATTTCTTTTCGTTCGTCATAATTCTTTCTTAAGAATAGGAGGAGAGGATTTCCTATTTTGTTACAAGGTGTCCAGAATCATTTTGTTGCAACTTTTAAATCTATGGATTATAAATTATTAATGTATATAGTTTCCCACACCGTTCAAAAAGTGAATGGAAAGTTTATATATGAAAGATTTGAACTCACGGAGAAACAAAATTGGGATGAATTGTGCGTCATTGAAGTTTTGAACTGGTGAAGAGTCATGGGTCTTGCTAACTATACATATAGTTTTGTAATTTCTCTACAGTTCTTCATTAACAAAATTCATTAAAAAAAATGATAATTTTATATTTGATATTTTTTATTGAAAATATATATATATTTTTTGATAAATTACTTTTAAAATAAGTTTTTTTTTTTTTTTTGTGAAACCAAGGTTATAAGGTGAGTTTAAATTAATAATTTAGTACTTTTAGATATTTTTACAAAGCATTCTAAAACTAATTTAAATAATAGAATTTTCACACAAAGTAAATAAAAAGTTATTGCTTTTTTAACGCTAAACACTTTAATTACAATATACAACGATGAACGTTTTACCACATGAGTTAGGTATGATGAACTTAATGCTTATTTAATTTTTATTCTTAAAGCAATTAAAAACTATTCTTAAGAATGGTAATAGCTTTTAACGAGAGTTTTTCAAAATGTACTCAATTGATAAGTAGTTTTCAGATTTGTATACTTTCTTATTTTTTGTATTTATTTTCAAATCGGATGGATGAGTTTGTCTTGCAATGATTTTTCTTTGGACATAATTCTCTTTAATGGATTGGAGAACGACAGATATCTATTTTGTTTCAGAGCTAAGTCGCATTTCAAATTTATAAATCTATGGATTATAAAAGTGCCACATCTATATTCCTTTTGTTTTTTTAATTTCAATATTTTATTTATTTATTTATAGTTCAAGTAAGGAATAAAAGATTA
Source organism: Tetrastigma voinierianum (assembly GCA_016808115.1). NCBI lineage: Eukaryota > Viridiplantae > Streptophyta > Magnoliopsida > Vitales > Vitaceae > Tetrastigma > Tetrastigma voinierianum. The sequence continues at coordinate 747,261 of JAEQBH010000904.1, read as the reverse complement.
AATGTTATAACTACACAATAATATCATTAAACAGGAAAAAAAAAATTATATTGCTTTGTTGAGAGAAAACAATGTGAATCTTAATCAAAGAAATACAAAAGTTCGATTCATATATGTTTCATGTTTTCAGAACCCATTGAAATAAGTTATTCTTAAGCACGAAGTAATTGGCATTTCGTTCATAAGGAAAAATCATTTTTTTTCTTTGAATCGATTAAATTGGTTATTGAATCCATTGAATTAGCGATTGAATTGGCCAAATCAGTGATTGAATTGATCAAATTAGATGAATCAGACGATTCAAATTATTATTTTTATTTTTTGATTAAAAGTTAAAAAAAGACGTGGTTTTGTTTGCCTGAGCTGTCAATTATGAGTTGTTTTAGTATTAGTTGTCAATTATTGATTTGATTCTATAATTACTTATAGGAATTTGTTATAATATGAATCTGCATATCTAGGTATAGAAATAATTTGTTTTATTCCTTTTTAGGATGTAATCATCTTTGTATATTGTCTTTGATTTGGAGAAAGGATATAATAGAATTATTTTCTGTATTGAAACATCAAATCTGACATGAGTATCAGATTAGGATCATCACCGACAGAATCTGTTTAACAGAAGCCTCTATAGTAGATTCTATGCGGCTCCACAGACGAATCATCAAATATTATTCTAACACCAACACCACAAGTTTGTTGTTCATCACGACAACTCACCATTTCAACTAGAACCATTTGGATGAGACCAACTACTCATTATGGTCTCAACTCATGGAGATGCCAGTTGGTGCTCACCGTAAGTGATCTTACTGGAGAAACGAAGAAACCAGCACTAGGAGATCCAAATCTTGGATCCTGGATTATGGAAAACCAGAAAGTCAAGAGTTGGCTTATTGATTCAATGAGTCCAACATTTATGCAAAGATTCATTCGGCTCCTTATAGCCAAAGACATATGGGAGGCTGTATCAAAGACTTTCTATGAAGGAACTAACAGAACTTGTATTTTTGAGTTGAATTAGAGATCTTTCTCTACTAAACAAAATAGGCGACTGTTGCCGACGTATTACAGTGAATTAATTGCCATTTTCTAGGAAATTGATCATAGGACTGCCTCTCAAGAAGGAACAATTCAAGGGGTGTTACAGCTGCATTCTGCAATGGCTAGGCTTCAAGCTCACATTTTTAATAGTGGACTTGACTCAGATTTTGATCAAGTTCGTGGAGAAATATTATGTAAGATCCAAAGCTTGATTTAGAAAGCATGTATGCTTATGTTAGAAGGGAATACAAGCAGAGACAAACAATGGGTAGCTCTCATTCAATTTATGAGAACTTCGCCCTGCTAATAGCCAAAATCAACATGGATCTTCGAAAACCAGGGGTAATCTATCAACTAGCAAGGTTAACAACCTAGTGTGCAGCCACCACGGAGAAAAAAGTCATTCATAACAATGCTGCTATGAAATCATTGGTTATCCAGAATGGTGGGATTTCTCAAAGAAACCTCATAAGAAATTAACTGGAAAGGCTATGGTGACTGCAACAGAGGAAGAAGAACATTCACTGCCCAAAGCAAACGTTGCCCACCCAAGTATTATTGACAAAACTACATCGTTATTTTCTGTAACTACAAGAATACTGTGTGGATTATTGATAGGTGCATCTGATCATATGACTAGAGATTCTGGCATATTAGAGTCGTTAGTTCCCTCTTCTCAATCTGTCATTTCCACTGCGAATAGTAGTACTTCTCATATTATTGGGGAACGGTCTCTTACCTTGACTGATACTTTTACATTGGCTACTATTCTTGTAGTCCCATCTCTTGAATATAACCTTTTATCTGTCAGCCAAATTACCTTAACACTTTCTTGCACTGTAACTTTTGGCCTACCTTTTGTGTATTTCAGGACATCCTAACTCGGAAGATTCTTGGTTATGGTGTTAGAAGAGGTAAACTCTTTTACTTGCAATTTACAAAAATTGAGGGACAAAATATCATTCAAGCAAATCAAGCTACCAATGAAGACAAGACACGGGAGAATGTTTGGTTATAGCATCACAGATTAGGACACCTTTCATTTGGTTATCTTAAAAAATTACAACCACACCTTTTTTCAACTCTAAATGATTTTGGCTTTCATTGTGACATTTGTGAGATAGTTAAGAGCCATCTAACATCTTATTTACCAAGTTTGAATAAAAATTTAGAACCTTTTGCGGTGATTCACTTTGATGTTTAGGGTTCGACAAAAATTCCATCTCTTTCGAAAGCCCGTTATTTTATAACATTCATTGATGAATGTACAAGAATGATTTGGGTGTCTTTATTAATAAAAAAAAGTGAGGTGTGCCTCACTTTTCAAAGGTTTCACAAGATGGTAAGAACTTAGTACCAAAAACAAATTCGTGTACTCCAATCTGACAATGGTACTGCGTATATGGATGCTTCCCTTAAAAATTTTCTAAATATTCATGAAATTCGTCATCAAACCTCCTGCACTTACACCACACAACAAAACAGACTTGCTGAGAGAAAAAATAGGTAACTTTTAGAGATAGTTCATGCTTCACTTTTTGGTATGAACATGCCTCGGTTTTATTGGGGAGAAGCAATAAAATCTGCAGCTTATATCATAAATGGAACTCCTTCACGAGTGATAGATTTTCAAACTCCCCAACCAAAAATGCAATCGTTACTTTCAGTTCCCCATCTTTCTAATCTTGAACCACGAGTCTTTGGGTGTACCGTTTATGCTCACATTCCAAAAAGTTTACGAACTAAGCTTGATCCATGTGCCAAATGTTGTGTTTTCATTGGACATTTAGAACTTCAAAAAGGTTAGAAGGTGTTATGATCCACAAACTCAAGTACATGGCTTGGATGCCTCCTTCCATGAATTAGAACCATAGTATACAGGGGGAGCCTCTAAACATTCCCTTAAGGGAGAGTTCTAGTGAAGGGAATGTTCAACAACAGTATGGAGGAGGAAGTGGATTTGTAGAACTAGAAGACATAATTGAAAAGCTTCGAAGCAGTACTGGAAAACATGTGTAGGAGGGGTGTGAAAAGCATTAAAGCAGTATTGGAAATGAGGTCCAACAAGGGTGGGATAACATGGTTGAAAGTGAGTGTGATCGCTCTGGTACATGGACCAGATCTGATGCCATCAAGGCCACTAGAGTTACCCATGTTTGTGCCATTAACTGAAGAATGAACTAAGAATGTTCCTCCTTAGGTAATTTCAAATCCATTGTCTAATGAGTCTAATGCCCTACCTATTTTTGTAGAAAGTACAGATCTTAGATATCCACAAAGGTCAAATAGAGGGGTTCCAAGGAAACGGTATGAACCTGATCTCAAAGCCAATACAAAATACCCAATTAGTAACTATATATCATCTCATAGGTTGTCTGAATCTTATGCACTTAGTGTTAATCAATTATCTATTATATTTATTCCTAGTAGTGTACAAGTAGCTTTGGAAGACCCCAAATGGACAATGGCAATGAATGAAGAGATGAAAGCTCTACAAAAAAATGCTACGTGGGAACTTGTTTCACTACATAAAGGAATGAAGACAATTGGGTGTAGATGAGTGTTTGTAAAACCTTAGAAAATTCAAAATTTCTAAGATAGGGTAAAGCGGTAATTTCGGTAAAAAAATCCAGAATTTTTCTAGATCTCGGATGACGAAATAAACTTCTCCGTTGGAATCGTCTCGTGAAATATAGCTACCACATTAAATTTCATCGAATTCCAAGACAATCGGAATTTCACATTTTGAATCTGGTTGTCACGAGACAGCGCGTGATGGTGGCTCACAGGGCACGATATGTCAAGTGTAGGATGACTCAAACAATAAGCTCAAGTGGGGTCATAGGAGACATGTGGCAACACATGATTGGATGAGAATCCAAGTGGATGGATAAGGTGATAAGGGTAATCTAAGGAGAGCCACTAAGCGAGTGACATGTGGCAAGTGAGAGGACATCACTTGACCCAAGCTTGACCAAATCGGTTGGGAGAGAAGGGAAAGAGAGGAAAAAGGAAAGACAAGAGAAGGAGAGAACTCTAGAGAAAGAAACTCTGCCTCTCTCTGAATTTAGATCAGTTAATTTGGTGATTTTAGGCGGAGAAGAGGAGCTAATCCTCTCGAAGAGCTTATCGAGGCCAGAAGCCAGGGTAGTTTTAATGAGCTCAAGAGGTAAGGTTTCTCTCTTAGTTTTAGTCTTTGGCTAAGAGCCATCTGAATGGTTGGGATATTTGGGGCCGAAATGGCCGTGCATTTAATCGAAGATCTGAACTAAATCTTTGGGATTTCAAGGATTGTTTCGGACTATTCGGTTGGATTAGTATGCGTCTTGGGCGATTGGATGTGAGCTCACATTGTTTGCTTTGGGCAATTCCGAGATGGATTATCGAGTTGTTGATTGGCCCATGTGTGTTGTTTTATGTTATTGCTAAAGATGAATAACATGTTAATTGTGTGTTAAGAATGTTAGTATATGCAAGCATGATATATTAACATGAAATGGGCATGAGAATGGCATATTGCATTTCACATGCACGGGGCACCATCGAACCGTAGGTGTAAGTGCATGACATGATTTCGAAGGGTTGACCAACGTTATTTATCGAGATTATGTCCACTAATATATATATATATATATATATATATATATATATATATATATATATATATATATATATATATATATATATATATATATATATCGGAGGGTTGTCCACAAATAAAACAAATATCTTTGTTTTGAAAACAGATTTCCATACATGGTAAATGCATGTGTGAGGGAGTCGGTGAGGACTCGATGCATGGGATGGGGCATGTAGACATTCAAGTAGGGATATGCATGATTTTACTTGAATGCTTGTGTGGTTTCCATTGCATGAGCACTTAGGTGGGAAGTAACTCATGTAGGAAAATTCAACTACTAGGCATTGCTCACCCCGTCGTGGGAATAACAATTTCAGTCTTGAAAGGTACACGGGGATGGGACGCATCAGGGACTGATCGCGACAAAGACGGATATGGCCTTGTTTTTGTATTTTGTTAATTATAGGTAGAAGACCCAGTAATTTGTAATTAAAGACAAATTGTAGTTAAATTTGTTTTTGTATAATAGATACATATTGGCGAGTTTTCAAGTTCCAATGGCCTTTGTAGTAATAAGCTAATTTATGTTGATTTGAGAATGTGTCGAACCAAAGAAAGAGTGCAGAGGGATCAAAATGAGATGGGCTACTGCCCATTTCCAGCCTTGGGTCGTGACACTACAGTGGTGTCGCAATTGAAGGAGGCTACGACGTGCCTTCTGGTAGCCTTTGGAGGACCGCGAGGGCATGCACAGGAGGCTATCACGACAGGCCTCCTTGGGTGCTCTGTTGCGCCAGAGAGTTCCTTGTCGCGATAGAGATGGCTCGCTGCATTATTAGTGACCGGGGTTTAATTGCGTTTGGTGTCACGACCACGGAGTCTTGGTATTAAATAACGAGGGACGGGCGTGTGGGCGGTGTCGCGACAAGTGCGCGCGACAAAGCGCCCAGCTCACGGCAGAAGAGTTCTATCGCGACAGAGAATTCTCTTTCGCGACAGGCGTTACAATGTTTTCTGTCGCGACAGAGGAATCTCGACGCGATGGGCCTCTCAGGACTCTTATCGCAATAAGAGTTTTCCACTATCCGCGAAAAAGAGCACCCCGCGGAGTCCCATGTCGCGTGAGTTTCATGTCGCGTGAGGCGTGGGTTGGGATGGGCGGCGTGCGTGCGACGGGCGTAGTGTGCGTGCGTGCACCGCAGCCGATTTTTGTGACGATTACCTTATGTCATGCACACATTAATTTGGGTCACTATTCATGGACCTTTGTACCTGAATCTCATTCATGAACCACGATTAAAAAAAATAATAAATAAAAATAAAAGAGTACAAATGACCCACGAATTTGGGGCATCCACGATGTGGTACAATGGGCGAAAGCGAGATGGAAGCATTGATAAGTATAAAGCGAGATTAGTGGCAAAGGGATATACACAAAGGTATGGAATAGATTACCAAGACACTTTTACATCAGTAGCCAAGAAAAAATACCATTAAATTATTGTATTTCTATAGTTACCAAATTGAGATTGGCCCTTAGGCTGTCAAAGATGTTAAAATGCTTTCCTCAGCCGGAACTTTGGAAGAAGAAGTCTACATGGAGCTACCTCCCGGTATCAAACATAGTTCCATGCATGAAAATAAAGTATGCAAGCTGAAAAAGTTCCTATATGGATTGAAACAGTCACCTAGGGCATGGTTTGGGAGGTTTCAGTAGTAATGAAAGCAGCTGGTTATAAACAGATTAATTCCGACCATACTTTGTTTATAAAACATAAAGAAGGAAAAGTAACTATATTGATAGTGTATGTTGATGATATGGTATTAACAGGAGATGATTCATTTGAAATGAAAGCACTACAAGAATATTTGGCTATTGAATTTGAAATGAAGGGATCTTGGGCAGCTTAAATACTTCTTGGGATTGAGGTGGCAAGGTCGAAGCATGAGATTTTTCTTTCACAACGAAAATATGTGTTGGATCTCCTTTCTAAAACTGGAATGCTCGATTGTAAACCAGGGGCCTTACGAAATGAATCATAAGCAGGATTCTACGGATCAAGCCTTGGCTTGATAAGGCCGTTACTAACGGCTAGTTGGGAGGTTAATCTACTTATCCCACATAAGGCTAGACATCGCATATGCCGTAAGTGTTGTAAGTCAATTTATGCATTCACCAAGTGAAGAACATATGGAAGCAGTCTATCGAATTCTAAGATATTTGAAGTGTGCTCTTGGGAAAGGTTTAGTATTTTCTAAAAATGATGTTTCAAACATTGAAGGATACACAGACTCTGATTGGGCAGGTGACCAAACAACTATAAAATCAACATCAAGTTATTTTATGTTTATTGAAGGCAATCTCGTATCTTGGAGAAGCAAGAAGCAGAAGGTTGTGGCAAGATCAAGCGCTGAAGCTAAATTTCGAGGAATGGCCCTAGGTTTGTGCGAAATGTTATGGATTAGGAACGTATTGAAAGATTTGGGGATGGATTATGCAAAACTGTAGAAGCTAGTGTAATAATCGCGATCATAGAGTACTCAAAATCTTGTGCAACATGATCGCACAAAACATGTTGAGGTAGATCGCCATTTCATCAAGGAGAAACTTGATAAAAAAATTGTACAGTTTCCATTTATCCAATCTAAAAGTTAATTGGCTGCTATGCTCACAAAAGCAATATCATGAAGGGTGTATCATGATACAATTGACAAGTTGAGCATGATAGATATCTATGCTCCAACTTGAGGGGGAGTGTCTGCCTGAGCTGTCAATTATGAGTCGTTTTAGTATTAGTTGTCAATTATTGATTTGATTATGTAATTACTTATAGGAATTTATTAATTGACAATCTTGTATCTAGGTATAGAAATAATTTGTATCTAGGTATCGAAATAATTGTTCTTCCTTTTTTAGAGATGTAATCATCTTTTATATTGCCTCTTATTTGGAGAAGAATACAATAGAGATTATTTTACGTATTGAAACATCATCTAAGAGGTTTTGATGCTTTGACATTAAAATAGCGTTAGTATTGAAATATAACATAATTTTAAATATTAATTTATATATTGACTCTAAATAATACAATATTAAATCATAAAAACTGCTCAAAATTTTAAAGATATTGTTATCATATTTGCAGATATAAAATATAATAAAACAACATTATTATCAGAAATAATATTATTATGCATTTTCAGAAACTGTTTTTTTCTTTAAAAAAAAAAAAGAAAGAAAGAAAAAGAAACTGGTCTCTTTTCAGACCTTTTTCGTAGTGATTTGGTAACTACATCTGATAGATTCAATGCATTCAGGTGCTATTTTGCTTGTGATAATCACTGGCAAGCAACTGAAGTTATTTCTGTTTGACTGAATCCGTTGCAATATTTTTTAGATTTATAACAATGAAATATTTGGACAAAAAACCTTAAATAACTCAAACTTTTGTAAAGCTAGGGGCTGTTTGATTACATTTTGAAAAGTGCTTCTGTTTTCAAAAACAAGAAAAACACAGAAACAATTGGTTCCCAGATTATTATTATTATTTTTGTTTTGTTATGAAAACCAGGAAGAACATAGTAAACACTTAAAAACAATTTCCAGAAAACATCGTTTTCAAAAACTGTTATTAGTTTTCAAAAAACACAATTTTAAAAAACCGTTATGAAGAACATTTTTCAAAAATGAATAAAACAGGCCCCAACTCTCTTTATTGCGTACAAAAATATCATTTATCATTTCATGTATTTACATATATTTTTGAAAATGATTATTAAAAAAATAATAATGAAGGCATTTTTGTCACAAGGGTCAAAAACTGATAAAATTAGATTTTGGAAATTTAGTTCCCAAAATCTTATAATCAAATCACCCTCTAACAATAGGCAAGGGAAACAGGGTGTAGGGGCATTGCCCGACCTACTTAAATTTGGTACACATATGAATATGCTATTTAGGTTTTAGGATTTTATCGGTTAATAATCATAATATTAATACTGAATTTGTATTCATTTTTTCGAAATAATGGATCTATGCCCCTGGTGTTTTTTTTTTCCTTATTTAAACTGTGTGTCCCTCTTTTCATCTATTCTTGTTTTGTTGGTCTAACATCCTTCATTTTTCTCCAATCACTCGATTGTCTCTTATTTCAAACTACAGATCTTGGTTGTACTCGCAAACCGTTAAAAACTTATATTGCTTTGTTCTTAATGCAATAATGTCAAAATTTCATATGATTTTACTGTCTTGGGTGAGCCTGTTTTGTTTTCTTCTATGTTTTTAGAATCATGACAAAATCTAGCTACCATTTAATTTTTTAAAAACATATGTGACTAATATTTTTGATAATATTCTTCTAATTATAAGATGTGTAAATATTTAAATAACAAGGAATATTCAAGATGGAAAAGTTTATGATATTTAAGTTCATGAATGTATTTTATTATTTTGAATTTTATGATATTATTTTAAATTTTCTTGCGATGTAAGAATTAGAGAAGTGAAACTGGATTTCCATACTTGGGATAAGGTACTCAAATGCCTCTATTGTTTGGTCATATCTAATTTGATAATTTAAATTTTTTTTTTTTTTTTGGTCTAATGTTGTTCCAAATGTTTGTTAGTATTTCGAATATGTACTGCTTATCGATGGGTATGAATGGACAAATGTTCGTGCGTCGTTGACGTGTCACCTACATATGGGGTATCTACATCAACAAATTATGCCACGTGTGGTGACACATCGACAACGTTAGATGCCAGATTTCTCAATTTGTTCCTCGTTGGCGATAGGTATGTTGATTCTGAAACAAACGATAGAGGCAGCGGACCCAAAAAAGTTAAAGATCAGTGGACATATAATAAACATTAAGGACGTTATGTACCTTATCTCTCCCACTCTGTATTCATTAAATTTCTTTAGATTTTTCATTTCTGAAAATATCTTTACCGTTGGTTGAGCTTGTGAAGCCCGAGAATCTGTTTTGTTTTCTAGAGAATTTTCGGGGAGAAGTTGGAGCGTGAGGAGAAAAGAATAAAGAATTTGGTAGATAAAGAGCTATTCTGATTCTTCAACATGGGCACTGTTGTTTTCTCAAAATCCATTCAAATGCTTCTCATATAGTCTGTAAATAAAGTGTGGAAGGAATATGGGAGATCTATTGCTTTGTATGAAAGAAAAGAAGGAAAATGCTATCATGGATAGGGTAAAGGAAGGAAGTTTCAGAGCAAGGAAGGAATAAGAGTCAGGTATTGCTTTAAAGATCATTTCATTAAGGCTCGTTTGGAGCAAGGAAGTATTAAAGAAAGAAAATAGTAAGGAAAAATAGAATTGGAAAATGGAAGGAAAAATTAAAGGAAAATATAAAATAGGTTTAAATTTAATAAATTAATTCTATGTTCTATTCAAACTCAATTTATTTGCTTCTCCATATTATATAAAGACTAAAAATTTAAAAAACATGTAAATTTTTAAGAAATTTGATTATATTTGATTTTTTTTTTTTTTTTTCATCGTGGAACCAAACATGAAAGAATAATTTTTTCAGTATATTTTTCCTTTTTCTAATACTTTCCAAGTTCCAAACATAGACTAATTGATTCTATTCATTTTGAGGAAAACAATGAAACTGTGGCATCAAAGAAAATAAAGAGTAAAAGGAAGAGGCCCTTCTTATCCTTTAAAGAAAAATTCTGGCCTTGGAGTACTTTCAAAAACAATTCATCTTCACTTATCTTTTAAAGATTCCTTTTGCCTCTTGTTAGCATCATCGAAGAGTAAAACGAGTTGTTGAAAATATGGCGACGGTGTTACCTTCTTTCTTTGAGAAGTTGAGCAACTTGATATTGCGGAAGCAGGTATTTGGGGGAAGTAGAGGCCGGATAAAGCTGCTGGCTGAGCAGTGGAGTGGATGTGTCTCTTCGAGGATCTTGATTCAAAGTGTATAAGCGATGAAAGTCAAGTTGTGGGTGAATCGATTCACAGCCATGACACATGATCTTTGAGGATGTCATCGGCAGTCATGTAACATGATCATGTGGCGAAGACTCAACAACCTCAAGTTCCTATCTACTTGTGTGGGATTGGTCGACAAGCTGCCCATCATCCACGAGCCTGACGGTCGTGTTATGGATATAAATGTGATGATTATGGCTAATAGATCCAAGTATGGTCTTGAAGCTCTAATTGCGTCCATCTCATCCATCGCTGAGTCTGAGACTATGGCGCACAAGGAGAAGTGGGTTCCAATTGTTGAAGAGAGTGATGTTGTCGGGATTGATGATGATCTGAAGAGGTGGGCGGATGCTAATGAAGGAAGAGATGACCGGGAGATCGGTGGTGTCATCATTGGGGATGGGCGATGCAGGCGAAGATTGACTCTTCTTAGAAAGTTTATAATCAAAGGGATGTCGAGGACACTTCGATTGTAAAGCTTGGGTTTATGTGTTTCAAGTTTAGAGCAAGATAGGGTACAGCGATATCGCCCGATGGTGTTATGTTTCTTGAGTGATACAGGACAAAGAGAGATGGGAGAGAATGGGCTTGGCGAAGCTGCGGATACACGAAGGAGGAAGAAGTACTTGGTAGTCATGGATGACGTATGGAGCAATGAAGTTTGGAGTTGCTTGCGATTTTATTTGTCGGAGAAGGCTAAGGATGGGAGCAAATTGTTGATCACCACTCGCAATAAAGAAATTGCTTTGCATGCCACTTCTTCAGAAGCGTTTATCTATGAACTTCGCCTTATGAATGAGGATGAGAGTTGGCAGCTATTTCTCAAAAAAGCTTTTCAAGGGGTGAGTATTACAACTCATACTCTAATAAGGGAATTAGAGGAAATGGGAAAGAAGATTGTGGAAAAATGCAAAGGCTTGCCACTTGCTATTGTGGTGTTAGGCGGTTACTATCAACAAAAGAGAAGACAAAGCAATCTAGGGAGAAAGTGTTCGAAAGTAAGAGTGGCACCTGGATCAAGGTCCTGAATTGTGCATGGGAATTCTCACTTTGAGTTACAATGACTTGCCCTATTACTTGAAGTCTTGTTTTCTTTATTATGGGATCTTCCCACAAGACTTTGAGATTAACACATGGCACTTGATTTAAATGTGGATGGCTGAGGGTTTTATCCAGAGAAGGGGCAAAGAAAGACTCGAAGACATTGCCGAGGACTACATGCACGAGTTGATCCATAGAAATTTGATTCAAGTGGCTGATCGAAGGATAGATGGAGGAGTGAAGTCTTGTCGCATGCATGCCCTCCTTAGAGACCTTGCTGTTTTGGAGGCTAATGAAGCAAGTTTTTATACAGTGCATGAAACATGGGTTCTGACCCTGTTAGTATTTGTGGGCTTGTTTATTCAGCTCAAATCTCATCCAACCATGACATTTCTCAGTATATGAAATCCCCAGCTCACGATTGAAATCTTTGGTTTCATTAGTGGAAATATGGGGAAAAAAAGTTGGGGATATTTGCAAGAGCATATTAAATTAATTACGGTTTTGAACTTATCAAAAGAGAGATTTGGTGGTCATATGCTCCCACGGGATATATGACAACTTATTCACCTAAAATTCTTGTGCATAAAGGGATCTAGAAGAGTAAAGCTTCCATCATCCATTGGTAGATTGGTTAATCTGCAGAGTCTTGACCTAGGAAGGAATTATTGCAATATACCTCATTCAATTTGGAAATTGAAGAAGTTAAGACATCTAGAATGTTGGTATGGCAAGGTTTCAAGCCAATCCCAAATAAACAAGTGTGTGGTGTTATTTGGGTGTGGAAGCGACTCGCAATCTTCAAACTGGCTCTAAATGGGGTTGGTTGAGAAAGGTGGCTTAGGAAAATTGACCAGGTAAGGAGTTTTGGCATTACATAAATGTTCCTTTTGTGTATTTGAGACGAGTTTTCAAGTCTATTGCTGATGCTTGCACTTGAATTCCGCGTTTTTCATTTATGGAAGGGCATACAAAGAAAACATTGGTAAATCCTTGAATTAGTGTGGGGAGAAGAAGAATATTTTCTCGCGATCATCATAACAAAACATCACTACTTCCTGGACTCATGTCTTTCTGGCACCATGCCTACCTTTACGAATTGTGCTTGGTAGGGAAGTTAGAGAAGTTGCCGGATCAAATTGTATTGAGTCTCAACTTCTTTTTAATTGATTAATTTATATAGATTATACAAGGATCATTATATAAATTTTCATTATTTTGTAACCAAACCTTATCAAATAGTAAAATACGAGAAATATCATAAAGATTTCATCAAATTGCAAAAGAAGAGTGTTAAATAAATTCCACCTACGCAATTCATAGAATTAGGTATGAATTAGTCTCCCTTTCTCTATGTTAGTCTCTTTTCTTTAAGCAAAGAGAGGTGATTTTTTGGTCATTCTTAGCCTAATATCATCCCTCTACACCTTGGAATATAACTGTATTCCCAAAGCTTGAACTTGAGTCCACTGGATAAACTAAGAGAGGCTCAAACCATCTCACTTATATGTTCAATGATTGATTATATATATATATAAAAGACCAAATCAAAGACCAAAGACCGGTTGAATATATATAATTATAATGCAACAACAAAATACCAAAAGGTCCAAAATCGTTACCAAGTGAAATTATCAGTAAAAGCAAATAATCAAATTACTACTTAAATGAATTAATAAACATTTTAAGTTGGAAGTTTCTTGGTTTCCATTTATCCCTAATGCTATGTTTGGTTCTTGAGAAATTTGAGAATAAATGTAAGGAGAAAGAAATAGGGGAGGAAAAATGCAAAGGAAAGAAAAGAAAAAAATAGAACTAAATTTGATATCTTATTTTTATTTGATACTTCAAATCAATTTTATTATTTGTTACTTCAAAATAATTTTATTTATTTTAATCCATCAATATAATTATTAAATAATATAGGAATATGTAAGTTTTTAAGTAATTATTTTCTCTAATGTTTTTTATTTTTTATATTTTTTTGAAAGGAAAAATAATATTATTGATTCAAACTTGCAATAGATCACATATCCAAGATGAAAATAGCTAAAAAACATACAGGACCAAACAATATTCAGATTAATAACATAATAAATCGATATAAAACCTACAAATTTGATAATATAGTGACTAGAATATTTAGTTCTCTAGTTCTTCAACATACTGACGACCATAATTTGATATTTTCGATTAATCGAATCTGCCTTGCTTGTTTGAATCACCCAATGCAAATAAAGCATCGTAACAAGACAACGAATAACACAACGTCGTAATAAGTTGACGACAAACCATATGCCACAATAAGACGACGACAAATCAAACTGTAATAAGACAATGACAATACAAAAAACAAAATAAAACCTAAATTATCTTGGAATAACCACTTTATTGAATAAGAAAATGAAGAAAGAGATGCAAATGAGTTATTTCAAGACAAGAATAACAAAAAATCACCCTAGCTAGAAAAGAAAAAGATGAGAGAAAAAAAAGGGGAGATATCGGAGGTTTGGAATAAATGTTTTTCATTAAAGAACTAAAGAAAATCATATTAAGCACATTTTTTCTTTTCTCCGCGATTTCCGGGAACAAACACAATCTAAGGGAATCTTATCCTGGACATGATAATTGACATGGTCCCCCCAAAAGAAATATTAAAGACTAATGTGCAATAATATTCCCTCCTTTACTTTGCTTTAGAATTGGCATATGATGTGATACACATACACCTTTAGAAAAATCATTTGTGGGGTTGGATGAAATATTTGAAAGGAATTGTTGGGAACCCAATCACACCCAGGAGGAAGAACCAAAGTTTCCCCGTCATTGTGGAGAAGTTGTGAAGAAAATGGCGAATCACGGTTCGATCTTTGTGGAGAAGTTGAGCAACTGATTTTACAAGAAGCTTATCTGTTTGAATGATGGAAGGGGAAGTGAGTGAAGTTAACAGCGGGACGGCGGAAATGGATCGCCTCTTCTGGACGATGCGGATTCACGATGCTTGTACAACAAAGAATCGAGGCGTGGGTGGAGGCGGATTAGAGCGTGACCATGATGCTGAAGATGTCATCGGCGAGGTTCATCCTCGACATGGATCGGCCGTGGTGAGACTGACACCCTCAGAGTTCCTCAAGTGTCTTCCTACTTGTGTAGGTTTATTGATAAGTTACCTTTTATCCACGATCTACGGATGGCCCGTTTGAAGGAGATCAATGTCGAGGATCGAGAGAGGATTATAGCTAATAGATCAAGTATGGTCTTGAAGCTCTATTGGCTTGGCTCATCGATACCCGCCGTCGGGTTGTGGAGCCTGAGGTGAAGGGGCCCGGGGTGTTGAAGAAAGCGTGTAGTGGGAATTGAAGGCGGCCCTTGAGGTGAGCAAGACGGATCTTTGATGAAGGGAGAGAGCGAGGCTAGTGAGTGTCCATCGTGGGTATGGGCGGCTTTAGGAAGGCAACTCTTGCTAGAAAGTTTATAACCATGACGATGTTAAGCAACACTTTGATTGTTGTGCTTGGAGTACATGTATCTCGGGAGTTCGGAGTGAAAGAAATCTTGCTTGGGATTGCTTATTAAGTTATGACTCTTAGTGATGAAGAAGAAAGAAGTAAAGAGAGATGGGATGGTAGAGCTTGGAGGAAGGTTTGTGGATATCTGGGGAGAAGTAGCGGTAGTTATGGATGATGTGTGGGCGGTGAAGTTGGAGTAAATTCGCTCATATCTCCTTGAGGCGAAGGAGGAGCAAAGTGTTCATCATCACCCTTAGCGAAGAAATTGCTCTACATGCCATTTCACGGGAGAATATTGCTGTGCGGGTTCTCAGTCGAAGATGGGTGCTTTGAACATGGGTCCACGAGGCACTTATCTATAGACCGTACTATGAATTAAGGGATGAAGGTTGGGAGCTCCTTCTGAGAACCTTTGGTAGCAGTACATCAAGTGTTCTAACCGGAGTTAGAAATAGTGGGAAAAGATCGTGGCAAAATGCAAGGTTTGCCCCTTGCCATTGTTGTGGTAGGGGCACCTTTGTATCTGAAAAGAAGACGAAATCATTGGGAGAAAGTGCTTGCAAGCATAGAGTGGCATCTAAGTGAGGTCACGAATCTTGTATCGAATTCTTGCTTTAAGTTACAATGACTTGCCACATTACTTGAAGTCTTGTTTCGTATTTTGGCATCTTCCCGGGCTGCGAAATCAAAACAAGCAAGTTTGATTCGAGTTATGGTTGGCGAAGGCTTTATCTACGGGGAGGAGGGGAAAGAACCATTCGAAGTATTGCAGGAAGACTACTTATACGAGTTGATCCATAGAAGCATGGATTCAAGTGGCGAAAAGAAGGTGGATGGAAGAGTGAAGTCTTGCATACATGATCTCCTTCGGGACCTTGCAATTTGAGGCGGAGAATGCGGCCTTTTGAGGTGGATAAAAATGATTGATGTTAGATTTCCTACACTGTATTAAATGCGACTTAGCATTCATCGACATGATCTCATCGAGGGTAACATTTCTCGGCATTTGCGTAATTCGCTCTAGGTCTGATTTTCTTTACGGCCCCTTGAAAAGAAAAAGTTGGAGATTTTTAAGAACATGTTAAGTTACTCAGCATTTTGGATCTAGGAAGTACAAATAGAAAATTCATAATCCCGAAGGTTATAGGAGAACTCGTCCATCCCCAAGAATTCCTATGCATCGGAGGAAGGAAGGAGAGAGAAAAGAGAAACATTACATACCTACTCATAATTTCACCACCATATGAGTGTAAATGTCTTCCTTTTCATTGATAGACTTGTTAATCTCAAAGTTTAGACTTAGGGTTCCTTTGATGCGCCATACCTCTATACAATTTGGAAATTGCAAATTGAGATACCTAAATTGTTGTTATAGGTGAATTTCAAGTGATCAATTTATAAAATCAAGTAAGTGCGTCGATGGTTATTTGGTGACAGAAACTCACCAACCTTCAAGCATTGGATTTGCTACCAGGAAGTTGGTTAGAGGGAGATGGATTAGGAAAATTGACCCAGCTTAAAAAATTAACTTTATATGGGTGGTTAAATCCGTACATGAAGAAAGGGTTTTTCGAGTGTATTGCCAACTTAACTGCTCTTCGAACCTTGCATTTGAGGAATTCCAGGTCATTTGAAAAGAAAACATTGTTAAACCGTCTCATATCAGAGGTGTGGAAGGAGAAGGTTGTTGAAGAGAGAAGATTGATTCCAGGACTCATGTCTTTTTCACATCACACCAATCTCTACAAGGTGATCCTATCAGGAATGCTGGAGCTACCGGAGGAAATTGAATTCTACCCTCCAAATCTCCTCAAACTGTCTTTAAAAGATTGTAAGATACGGAAGGATCCAATGTTTATTTTGGAGAAGCTCCCAAACTTGAGGGTTCTTCGTTTACTTGCATATTCATATGTTGGAGATAAATTGACTTGCTCTTCCAGTGGATTCCCTCAACTCCAAAGCTTAGAACTTAATCAATTACGTATCTTACGGGAATTAATAATCGAGGAAGGAGCAATGCCTTGTTTGAGGACCCTAGAAGTTTTGTATTGTAATGAAATGAAAAAGCTTCCTCGTGGATTGTTACAACTGAAACATCTTGAAAAAGTGGAACCAAAATCCATGTTTGACGAATTAATTGAACAAGTTGAAGAGACCGTGGGAGAAGAAGAATAAGTATCATGTTTTCCCTTTTCTCCATTAAGTTTGTTTATTTTTATTTTTGTAATTTATGTCCTTAATTTCATAAGCTTAATTTTCCTTCTTTCTAGTAAGTTAAGTTATTGTCTTTTTCTTAATTAGTTTTATTTTCTTTTGTAATTCACTAATTCAAGTGCTCTCTCTCATAAGCTTGTTTGTCATGGAATATTGTCCACCACCCCCACTCTTTCAATTACTTTCACTCTTTGTAGTTCTAAATTCTAATCAATAAAATGGAATGCTATGCAAACCCAAAAAGAAAAAAAAAAAAGGAGATTCAAAGAAGTTAAAAAAGGGACCTGTGCTCTTTGAACATGTGACTTTATTTCAATGGATATGACTTGTTATATTAAATACCCTACCCTAATTAGCAATCTTAATCATATAATTACTTCATTGTTTTCTTCAATTATACATCTTATTCTAATTCTCAATTTACTGTCTTGAACCAAATTTCAGCCCATTTATAAGGTGCTTAATTTTCCTTGACATAATATTAGCTTATTCATCATTTCTTTATTTTTTTTTATCACAAAATTCTCCCTCGTAAATTTAAAAGTCAACTTTCAATTGGCTTTGTACAGTATTCACATTTTTTTTTAGGGAAATAAGCTTATTCATTGTTTAAAAAAGAGCAAATATAGACAAGAGGATAAGTAAATACAATAAGGACTAGCATGGAAATGTGAAGCCCTCACTATAGTGTGAGCTACAACATTAGCTTGTCTCTCAGCATAACAAATTTTGAAACTACTACTCTTACCAAGTAAAATACGACAATGATGCACGAGAATCGCATCAACTACATCCTTTGCATCTAATTCAAAAAGCACTTGAGAGGATGCCATGGAAAGAACTCAGTGTATAGCTTCAACAAGACCGATTATTTCAACCTCTCTAACCGATTCCAAGCCATTGAAATAATTTGATCTAACAACAACAAAGGAACCTATATCATCCCGTAATATCATACTAACACCAATAGAATTACTATTTTGGAAAATGACCCCATCAATATTACATTTTAGCATGCCAGTAAGTGAATATTACCAAATTGAATTATCCACAATCGAAACATAAGGAGAAAGTAGGTCTTGCCATTGTTTGCTTGCTGTAACAAAGTCAAGCGGATAGTCGAAACAAAGAAGGCAAGTTGATGGGATATATACATTTCTAAGCGCTTATGAAACCATACACTTAATGGAAAGCCAAACAATCGTTAAGCGTCGCATTTTTATTTTCTACAACCTTTTGCAAGCTATGCACACCCTTCATGGCACTAAGCCATTAGTCTGGGCCTCCAAGCCACGTGGCTAGTGCTGATTGGCCTATTTCACAAACTCACATCACGTGGGTCTTCTATTGTCTTTTATTTCATATATATAATCATGGCTATTCGATTATCAACCAATCTTAGTAGTTCAATAATTAAATAATGGGATCTACTTTATATATATTTCCACTTCATATTATAGCCTATTCAATGATATACCTAAGAAGTCTTTGCAATTTAATAATTGAATATGAGTTCTACTTCATCTTTTCTCCACCATTTTTCCATGTAAAACTTCTACCAATTTTTTTCTTACTTGCATAAAAATACAACTAAAAAGACCCAAGTTCGAAAATTATTGCAATATACCTCCACTGCTACAAAAAAAAAAATTAAAACAATGATGCTCGTATATATGATGACGCTTATAAAAAAAATGTCTTGATCGGTGATTAAATATGCACAAAACGGTGTGGCTTGTTTGCAATGGCCTTCAATAAGCGTAATTGAGGTACATAACCTTAAAATTATGATGCTTATTTTAGCATCAACGTATATAAGCTAATATATCAAACCTTCGTAACACGAGCCACTCGGCCCATCAAAGACCTCTCTCTCAAGGGGTTTTAGACATCCCCAGTTTAAAAAAATCCTTCGAATATGGTAGGTTTAAAAATATTCATAAATCTAATGTAATTTTTTTCCATTTGGGAACACTTTTAAAAAATGTCTCTTGAAGAAACACTTTTAATAAATGTCTTTTCAAAAGACAATTTCTAAAATTTTGAAATTTCTAATTTACACTGAAAATATTTTTTGAAAAGACTCATTTCCACTATTTCATTAAAAATGTCTTTTGAATAGAGCATCTTCATAATTATGAAAATTTTGAATTTATATTGAAAATGTCTTTTAAAGAGACATCTTTGCACTATTTCTTTGACGGTGTATTTTGAAAATTTTGAATTTACACTGAAAATGTCTTTTAAAGAGATGTCTTTGTACTATTTCTTTGAAAATGCGTTTTGAAGTGACACCTTTATAATTTTAAAAATTTTCAATTTACATTGAAAATGTTTTTTGAAGAGATACCTTTATAATTTTGGAAAATTTTAATTTACATTGAAAGTGTTTTTTGAAGAGACATTTTTACACTATTTTGTTGAAAGTGTATTTTAAATAAACACTTTCATAATTTTTAAAATTTTCAATTTACACTAAAAGTGCCTTTTGAAGAAACACATTTATATTATTTCGTTGAAAGTGTCTTTTGAAGAGACACCTTCATATTTTTAAAAATTTTTAATTTATATTAAAAGTGTTTTTTGAAGAGACACCTTTATAATTTAAAAAATTTTCAAGATTCAATATGACGTGACTTGATAATGTGGAGAAAACTACATTATATGTATAGTATTTTAAAACTACATTACATGTAAAATTATTTTCAAACTACATTTTTTTTAGATTTTTTTAAAATTTTTTTAAAATTTTTTTTTAATTTTTTTATTAATTTTCGGAAAGTTCCCTCTCTCAAGTCTCAAATAGGGTTAAAAATATCCGATATATTAGCTGATATATCGGATATCGATAATGTTTGACACGATATCGACAATCGATAATCGTTTGAGGAAAAAATTGACAAAAAATCGGTAACATTGGCGATATATCGGTTTCGGACCTATATATCATGGAAATATCGGGTCTATGACACACGCATGCGTTAGTTTAATTTTTCGATAAAATATCGGATATATATCGGGATATATCGGGATATATCGGGACATATCGAGGATATATTGGAAATACATCCAAACAGTCAGATTTGAAATCCTGACTTGATCCAACGGTAATGGATTGATCTCAACAGTTTAAAGAATATCTAACGGTTAGATTTACACAAAAATTAAATCCAATGACTATAATTAAATTACAAAAAAAATTTGACCATCCAACGACTATTTTGACCCAAAAAATCAATAAATACCTCTAAAATCATTTCATTTGATCACAAATTCTTTCTACCCATATCCAATATTCATTTCACTCAAATTTTTTTTTCTTTGTGATAGTTTATATGATGCTTTCATATTTTAAATTAGTAATAATATATTAATAAATTAACATTTCATTAATAATATATTAATAAATGTTAATTAATATTTAAACAGAACATATTGATGAACCCCGAATTTCCTATCCATCGAGAAGTTATGGATATAAGTCAGGATATTTATGCATGACATGTTCGATTCTATAATCAATATTATTGAAACACAATGTCTTGATATGAGTATTGTCTTTATCAAAATGGGATTTCTCTATCAAATTTTGCAATGAAACCACATCGATCTTCATTTTGTTTTTAAAAGCTTATTGTAATGTAATTTCAACGTATATATTTGATTATTAATCTCAAAGACCAACATCTCGGTATTTCCTCTAGAATCTCAACCATAACCCTAACGTTATCCCCAATGGAGGTCGTCGTCAAGATCCAGTCCCCCGAGTTCCACTCCTTGCAGGTTGTCAACTGCGCCCTCGTCTCACTCATTCAGAAACTTGGCGAAAACATAACCCTTTTTTTAACTATGCCGACGGTGAGCTTTCCTTTATTCGCCTCGTCCTCTACCTTTGATTCCACTGTGATGGGGTCTGTTTCATCTGTTTCTCTCGGGATTGCGATTTCGGCTGCGTTGTGAGTCGGGTTAGGGGAAGGCGAGGAACTTGAGCCATTGATTGGTGCGATTGCATTGTGGATCCATCGAGATCTAGGATTTTGAGGAGGTTGAGATGATTTTGGGGTTAGTACAAAAGAGGGTTTATGTGTTTTGGGTTTAGAATGTGCGGGATTTTGGTGGGGTGATGATTTTTTTTTAGTTTTTATATTTACATTGACAAGATACCCTTTGTTCGTGTGTTTGAGAACCAGAAACTCAGATTGATAGAAACATTACACATCCTTGTTGTCAATTATTAAATAATAGTGCTGGTCCAAAACGCTGGTCAACAAACAATTGAAGGCTTTGGAGAGACATAGGGAGCAGCAGAGGAAACAAAGTCTTGCTGCAACATAGAAACAGAAAAAGCGATTATGCATCAAAGAGAGTAACAAGGATATCCCCAATGCATTTATGGAAATTCTTTAATTTCAAGTCAGTTACGATTTGAGGTGACTGCTCACTTCAAACCCATGTTTGGTTTATATTCTTAAAATCTATGAAAAATAAGCAATCGTCCATGGTTTTTGTATGTTCTTTAGATTGCTTCTTTGTTTGTTTAAACTTAGTCATATTATTTTTGTGTTATTTAATGTATGGTCCAAGGTAAACAAAACTTGGAAGCTTCCATGGGCAGTGGATCTTCAGGTAACAGCCCAGTGATATCCCTTTCAGTAGATGGTAAATGCAATGGCAGAGCTCTTTCTCCCCACTCCAAAGGATTGAGAGATTTAGTTATGTATGTTGGACATAGGAACCATTCTAATTTGTCTATGTTTTAATATTCCTAAGTTATTTATATCCTCTACCTACTCATCAAAAAAAAAAATTTATATCCTCTACCTGACCTTTTTGCCACATTGGTTAGATTCTCAGGATAATGAATGGTATGAATGCTTCGAAAGTGGTTGAATGTTTGGGTTATGATGGCTAGGTAACTTGCAAAATATGTTTCGGTTTTCCTCTTTTATAGTCCATCTTGGTAAATTTCTACTCTTCATCTTTTCAGTTTTTTTACTTTTAGGGATGTTGAATCATTTTGTTAAGTTCTTTTTATATTTATATATATTTTTTAATTTTTGTGACCTCGTTGGGGTTTTTTCATTCGAGCAGGTGTGAATGTGCCTCTCACTCACATTTTATTTGATTATATGTCCTTAGTTCTCGTTTTTGGGATTCTAAAGCAAGTCCGCATCAGAAATTATTGAAAATCATGATATTATTTATTTTATTCTTTTAAAAATAGTTTTGTTATTTTCTTTTTTTTTTTCTTGAAGACTTTGTGGTGTAATTCTTTCCATTAGACATATGAATCTACTAGATATATGTGGCTTGATTAGTGAAATAGAATAAAAGAGGGAATCCAAATAGAAATAGGTATTTTGGCATTCTTGCATTTTCTTTTTCTTGAACATTATGCTTGTAAATAGTAGGAATTACAATTCAAATATTTTAACCATCTGATTCAACTGTAATTGATTGTACTGTGGTATAATTCCTTATTTGCTAACTGCTTGTCAATGTTCTATGCATTTGGAGCTATGTAGTAGAGGCTAAGTATTGATTTTTTGGTTTAAGAGGGAGGTGATTCAGATTTCTGTAATGCTATAAACTTTTTTGGATAGTCTTAGTTCACTTGTTTTGTTTTATATCATGGTTGCTTCCCTGTATGAGAATGGGTTACATAAAGCAAAATAAAATATAATAATAATAATTCTTTTATTTTCATTTTCAAAATGTAATTTTTATTTTTAAATCTATATTGAAAATAAATAGTTTTTTAAAAGAAAGTAGAAACTTACCCTTCTTTGTAGCTTTATATTGCTCCAGTGGTTCATGGCATAGGTTTTCTTTTCTTTATCTTAAGTGCTCTTATGTGCAGTGTCTATGCTTGCTTGCTTGTGAATGTTTTTTCTTCTTTATTAAATTATTGTGTCTCAATGTCTCTCAAACTACCCATAGGCCATAATACTTTTTCTTTATTATTTAATAAGATTGTAGCCCAGATTTACTCGATCATGCAGATTCTTGATATTTGATCTCACCCACCAACTACCTAAATGGATTCAAACCCTACAAGTCTTGCTTGGATTCCTCTTGTCACTCTGTGAGTTCTTATTTGCATTTGCAACTGTGAGTGCCTTTTTGTTTCAATAATTTATTAAGTAGTTATAAGTTGGTAACACTATTAACTTTTGGACATCTAGTATGGATTGGCTTGCCTTGTCTTGTATTGTATTTCGAACAATAACATTTCTTTGTTTTATAGATCTGGCTTTTTTTAAGTATGTGTTACAGACCTGGTTGGTAGCTGAGAGGAATTAAGAAGGGGAATTGATGGCACCTGTTCAATGATTGTTGAATAAGTTTTGCATGTGGTTTAATTATCTGAAGTGGATCTTGCGTGTTTTTTTATATGCTCTGTTTGGTTGTTGAGAGAACTTGCATCACAAAGTTTCAGAAAAATAAAAGCTTTGATCAATCGAGTAAAATATATTGATACCAATCAATGAACAACTTCTTTGAAAAAAGAAGAATGAAGCAAATTGGATGTGACAGTGAGAAAATGAGAACCTTTCAGCTGCACGAAAATAGAAAAAACACCTCATCAAAACGGATAAAAAAAAAGACCATGGACAAGGATGGGTGGTGAAGGTTTTGGGAGATTTATGAACATTTCCTTAGTGAAGACGCTTTATTTATCAACAGCATAAATGACAAAATGTCTGCTCCATCCCTTCTCCTTAATTTTTATCATGACAATCTCACTCACCCACATGCACCTAAAAATATTCTCTAATAATCACACTACTTTTAATTGGCTAAATTATTTTAACTATTATTTTTAGGCTTTAATTTACAATTTGCTAAAATTCAAAAGTACTTTTTAAAAAAGTTATAGAAATTTATTGAGGGCATTGGAGTATTTATCCGGTTGTTCGCTTTAGGGTCTCGTGCAATTAGTCGAGATAATGCGTAACAGCTCGAACATCGTGGTTATAAAAATAAAAATAAAAACATCTTTGATAAAATACTATCTTATTCAAAAATATTTTAATAAAACTATTATTTTAAAAATTGTTTTAAGAAAATTATTTATTAAAAAAATATATTTGATAACAAGTGTACCAAGTATTTATTTCTTTTTCGAGTGATATTGTCATTTATTTTTCGCCTCATGTTTGTTTTTCTATTCATGCTTTTCATTTATATGGATTCTAGTAAATTTTTTGTAGAAAATATTATTTTAAAAGTGTTTTAAGAGTAATTATTTATAAAAAAAAAAATCTATTTGATAATAAGTGTACCAAATATTTCTTTCTTCCTTCATTAATATTGTTACTTTATTTTTTCGCCTCATGTTTGTTTTTCTAATTATACTTTTCATTTATATTCATTCTTGTGTTCATTTCCTTTCAAATTTTTGTGAAAGTCATAGTTTCAATTATACTTATGGTTGTTGCATAATTAGAGACTTTCTATTTTTTCAAAATTTGTTTACAAGTTTCCAAATAAAAGTGGTTACAATTAAAGTCAAAATCATTATGTTATAGGAAGTGATGTCATAAAGTATGAAGACTATATCAATATTTGTTTTTTTGTTTAAATAATTAGAAATTTAGATATGACTTGTGATTATTATGTTTAAGTGGTTATATTATTGGTTGGAACCAAGTTATTATTTACAAATATTTGAAGATATTTATAGGAATAAAATTCAAATTGATTGTAGTTTCTTTTAAATTTTTATTTCATAATATAAGAATTCATTATGTTAATAACATGATATAAATAATTTTTTTAATATAAAATGCTAAAAGTTTAGTTAATAAGACTCAAACACTCCAGAGCTTGTCATTGATAAAATAGATTAACAATGACCCTTCTTTTAAGCATCATTGTTATGAGTGTTATTTCACTTGAAAATGTTCAATAATGATGCTTCTTGTGAGTGTCATTATTGCCCAATAAATATAACGTCAGCCTATGCCATGACGCCATGACGTATTAGAGAAGTGTCATTGTAACTTTTTAATGACAACCGTGTCACTATTAACTTTTTCCTTGTAGTGCTAGTTCAATTTGGACTGCTCTCTGCATACAGTCAACAATGGGCTCTCGCTAGTGGGTGTGGAAGCAGTGCCAAAAGAGATAAGATACCCCAGTTAGTCTTACTTTTTGAATAAATGTGCCGTATGAAGTGCTTTACGATAGGCTACCACCAAAGGCTCTGAGATTAATTGCTTTCAATTATTATTTTTATACCACATCTCCTCACTAAATAGATATTTTTTCACCTACCAACTTCATCGACTACCTCTTTTTATTCCTCTTTTTTTTTTTCCCAGGATAAGAATCACTAACTTTGACCTTTTCACTTTCCATATTGTAATTAAACAATGTTTTTATGCAATAATGGAAGGGGAAAATGAATAGACAGACCAAGTCCGAACACATGAAATCTATATACTATAACAGGAGATCATTGTCAAATACCGCTTTTATAGATTAACTATTTTTTACATTGTTTCAAAATTTAAAAAAATTAAAATTTTTTTTTGACATTTATTTAATTTAGATTATATCGTTGTAATATTCTGTTCCTATAAAGACTCAAACTTTGGATCTCCTGTAAACTCATTATAGCCCTTTTATCACTAAAGTCATACCTCAAGGACTACTTGATATATATTATTGAAATATTCTCTAATAACAAATTTTTATTGAATGATGGGTCTATTTTATATATATTTCCTTCTTATATCATGGCCTATTCAATAATACTCAAAAAGTCTTTCTTTTTTAAGTATACTCTAGAAGTTTTTGGAGTTCAATAATTGAATAATGGGGTCTATTTTATACATCTCTCCTCCTCATGACCTATTCAATAATTCCCAAAAGTTTTTTTTTTTTTTTTTTTTTAAAATGTATACACAAAAGTCTTTGGAGTTTAATAATTGGATAATGGGGTTTACTTTATATATCTTTTCTCCTCATGACCTATTCAATAATTCCCAAAAGTCTTTTTTTTTTTTTCTTTTAAAAGTATACATAAAAAGTTTTTGGAGTTTAATAATTGAATAATGGGGTCTACTTTAAACATCTTTCCTCCTCATGGCCTATTCAATAATTTCCAAAAGTCCTTTTTTATTTTTTTTTGAAAACATCTTTCCTCCTCATGGCCTATTCAATAATTCCCAAAGTCTTTTTTTTATTGTTTTTTGAAAAGTATACACAAAAAGTCTTTGGAGTTTAAAAATTGAATAATGGGGTCTACTTTATATATCTTTTCTCCTCATGGCCTATTCAATAATTCCCAAAAGTCTTTTTCAATTTTTTTTTTAAATGCATACACAAAAAGTATTTGGAGTTTAAAAATTGAATAATGGGGTCTAATTATGGGGTCTACTTTATATATCTTTTCTCCTCATGGTCGATTCAATAATTCCCAAAAGTCTTTTTTTTTTTTTAAAGTATACACAAAAAGTCTTTGGAGTTTAAAAATTGAATAACGGGGTCTAATAATGGGGTCTACCTTATATATATTTTCTCCTCATGGCCCATTCAATAATTCCCAAAAGTCTTTTTTAATTTTTTTTTGAAAAGTATATAAAAAAGTCTTTGGACTTTAAAAATTGAATAATGGTGTCTAATAACGGGGTCTACTTTATATATCTTTTCTCCTCATGGCCCATTCAATAATTCCCAAAAAGTCTTTTTTTATTTTTTTTTGAAAAATATACACAAAAAGTCTTTGGAGTTTAATAATTGAATAATGGTGTCTACTTTATACATCTTTTCTCCTCATGGCCTATTCAATAATTCCCAAAAGTCTTTTTTTATTTTTTTTTGAAAAGTATACACAAAAAGTCTTTGGAGTTTAGTAATTGAATAATGGGTCTATTTTATATATCTTTCCTCCTCATTCATGATAACCTATTCAATAATACCAACAAGTGGGGTTCAATAATTGAATATGAGTTCTATTTTATCTTTCCTCCACCATATTTCCATGTGAAGTTCTACCATTTTTTAAACTTGCATAAAATGACAACTAAAAGGACCCAAGTTCGAAAATTTCTCTTCAATTTGTAAAACATAAAATAATTTTTAATTTTAGAAATATTTTTAGTCAAAATGACATGTTTAAAAGATTTTTTATTCATTTTATCTATTTTGAAAGAGTATTTTAGTAATCCTTAAAAATATTTTTATACTTAATGCACATAATTTATTTATTTCAATGATAATTCAATATTCAAATAACAATGATCTAATTTATGAAATTAAAAAGCATCCTATTGCCAAATAATTCCATTTGTTTGATTTTTGAGGTAATTATTTTCTTTGGGTATGTTGGATTTTTAGAAAATGCTAAAAAAAATAATGTAATTAGAATATTATTTTTAATGTTTGAATTTTTATTATTAAAATGGAAAAGAAATCAAATAGAATTAAGAATTAGATTATGGAATTATATAATTTAAGAAATAAGTAAGGCAATTTTGAAATAGTATATTAAAGCAATTTATTTATTTCAATTATTTTGTTTTTTAGTTTTTTTTTTTCTAATTTTCTTTTGTTTCATGTTTTTGTTGTTCTTTTCTTTTATTCCATTTCTTTTCAAAACAAATATTTGGAAATCTTCAGCTTGTGATGATCCAAAGAAACAATCTCTTTCAAATAACACTGACTTAATTTACTATACTCTCATAACAATGATATTCTTCAGGATAATTTGTTTAAAAAGACTTTTGAAAGTAAATATCTAAAAATCTAACCTTTCATCCAAATTTTTATCTCATCTTGATAAAAATATAAATTTTTTCTTTTCTTTTTATAAAAATATCATTCTAATTTTTATAAGGCAAATATAAATATATGAAATGAGAAAAAACATTTTTATCCAAAATCGAGTTATTCTGAAAATTTTTGGAAATGATTAGATTTACAAAATTTGGATTATTTGGATTCTTTTTTTGTAAGGTCATGAGGGTTTGTGTACACACGGAAGACACATTTCATATGCTCAACTCCAGGGTTTTTATTCAAGCTGGATAAATTATAAAGGTCGTAAAATTACAACGCATCATATATTGTATTAACTTGAGCTCGGGGCTCAAACTTGAGATATTTGATTAAGTTAGAAGAGATTTCAACCATCTCGCCTACGTGTTTTGATAGTTTTATTCGGATTCTTTAACCATATATTTTTATTCTCTAACTTTTAGAGGACTTAAAATATATAGATTGCCATATTTATATTAAACTTATTTGCCCACACAAGATATCTTTTTTGTGAATCAAAAGCTTTAACCTCATCCCCAGAAAATGAATTTATGGGGAAATATGTAAGAAATATGTAACATATAATTATTTTTCCTTCATTTTCTCCTCCTCCTCCTAATTAAATTAACGTATAATAACCGGTGCATGCATGCAGGTGATCCTTGAGACCTCCAGACTGGCTACCATAGTCAATGGAGTACTGAGGCAGACAACCAATGATATTGAAGTGAATGGTAATTAATAATTTCTTCATGGAAAATTAATTCATCTAGTATATATCACCCAGCTCCATCGCTTTCTTTGTGCTTTAATTTGTGTAGAATCAGTTTTCAGCCAGCCAACTATATATATTAATTTGATTTCATGCAAGGAAAAAAATATCGGTAATTACGGATATATCGGTATTTGGATTTTACGGGTATATCAGAAATATTGATAAATATTGATGGATATTTAGACAAAAATATTTATAAAGTGAAAATTATCAAAAATACTTTGAAATTCATGAAAATACTTTGTTGAACTATAAAAAAAACATAAATAATCAAATATACATTTATTGAAAACAATATTCATTGTGTTTTAAGCTTATTTGCCCCTACTCTTTTCGATGGTGATACATTACTTTAATCTATCACCATCGATCACAGCAGCCCACCCCACTGCCACTGTTAACCTGACCAGACATACTTTTTCCTTTTCCTCTTAATTCTCCCTTTCAGAAGTCGCGAAACCAGCTGTATTGTATTCAAAGATTATAGCTTTTCTTTCTTACTGGAAGAGGAGTAACCCAACATGGCGGAAAGCAGTGTTACGTTTTTCCTGGAGAAGTTGAGCAACTTGGTTATACAAGAAGCTTCTCTATTTGGAGAAGTCGAAGGCCAGGTGAAGCTGCTGCGCAATGAGCTTAGGTGGATGCGCCTCTTCTTGAAAGATGCGGATTCAAAATGCATATATGATGAAAGAATCAAGTTGTGGGTGGAGCAAATCAGAGAAGTAGCCCATGATGCCGAAGATGTCATTGATTTGTTCCTCTTCAAGGTGGATCACCAGGAAGCCAAGGCTCAAAATCTCAAGTTCTGAAGTTCTTACCTACACTTGCATGGGATTTGGAGACAATTACATTTGTCCATGAGCTGGACGGTAAAGGTGAAGAGATCAATCTCATGATAGAGAAGATCATGGCCAATAGATCAAGTACGGTCTTGAAGCCCTGTTCACTTCAACTCGTCCAATCTTAGATCCTTGGTGTTTCTCGGGGAAAGGGAGAGACTCCAATATTGAAGAGACCGGCGTGGTGGAGATCAAAGCGATATGGGTACGGTGAAGGGAATCTTTGATCAAGGGAGATCGGATCTGCGAAGAGAGTGGTTTCCATTGTGGGAATGGGCGGCCTTGGCAGAGACAGCCCTTGCTAAGAATTCTACAATCATAGTGATGTTAAGCGGCACTTTGAATGTCATCTGCTTGGGTTTATGTGTCTCAGGAATTCAATCAGGGGCTTCTTCGAGACATCATCAACTACGTGATGTCCCTCGGCAGAAGAAAAGAAAGCAATGAGAGAGATGGGAGAGGGGCGGAGTTAGGTGGGAAGCTTCATGGATATCTTAGTAAAGTACTTTGGTAGTGATGAATTGATGTGTGGAGTATTGATGCTTGGGGTAGCAAAGCTATCTTTGCGATTGATGAATGGTTGCAAAGTGCGATGACCACGAAATAAAGAAATTACGCCTGAGCCAATCCACATGAAGTTGTTAGGCGAGGCCAGAATCCTTTCTATGAACTCCGGCTTATGGATGATGGTGAGAGTTGGGAGCTCTTTCACGAAGAAGACTTTTGGGTGACAAATTTACCCTTGTTTTTCTCTATCGGGCTAGATGGAGGAATTGGGAAAATTGTGGGAAAATGTAAAGGTTTGCCCCTTGCGATTGTAGTGTTGGCGGGCTTATTGTCTACGAAGAGAACCACGAAGCATCATGGGAGAAAGTGCTTGCAAGTGTAGGCGGCATTTGAATCAAGGAGGCGGAGTCATGTTTGGGAATTCTGGCCTTAAGTTCTGATGACTTGCCTTACTACTTGAAGTCTTGTTTTCTTTATTGGGATTTTCCAGGAGCTGAAATCGAGGCTAGTAAGTTGATTAAACATGGATTGCGAAGGTTTATTCAAGAAGGAAAGAAACCTTCAGGACATTGGTGAAGATTATTTGAATGAATTGATCCATAGATGCATGGTTCGAGTGGTGAAAGAAGGTAAATGGAAGTGTGAGAGTCACAGCCATGATCTCCTTCGAGACCTTGCTATTTCGGAGGCTAGAGATCTGAAGACTTTTTGGTACAAATAGTGATTTCACATCTCACAAGTCGTCGATTAAGCATTCATCAGCATCTTCTTAAGAACAACATTTCTCAGCATTTGCATAATTCACTCCTTAGATCTTTAATTTTCTTTTCTAATCCTATTGAGAGAAAGGATTGGAGATCTATACAAGAGCATGTTAAATTGCTTGGTGTATTAGATCTAGGGAGGATGAAGGGTAACTACACCCTCCCGAAGGAAATAGGAGAACTCATCCACTTGAAATTCTTATGCATAAAGGGAATTGACAGGGTAATGCTCCCATCATCCATTGATAGACTTACTAATCTACAAAATCTCGACCTAGAAGTTAATGATTCTTATATACCTCATACAATTTGGAAACTGCAACAATTGAGACATCTAAATTGTAGATTTGGCGAGATTTCAAGTCCATCCAAATTCAGTAAGTGCATGATTAATGGTCATTTGGGTGTTGAGCAACTCACCAACCTTCAAACATTAGCATTATCCGCAGGAAGTTGGTTGGATGGAGATGGCTTAAGAAAACTTACCCAACTTAGAAAACTCAAAATAAGGGGATGGTTGACTCCATATTTGAGGAAAGGGTTTTTTGATTCCATTGCTGAATTGACTGCTCTTCGAACCTTGGTTTTGAGTGACTCCAAAATTATAAAGCATTATTAAATCGTGTTGGATTGGAGTGGCAGAAGAGTGTAGTTGAAAAGAGAACATTGATACCAGGACTCATGTCTTTCTCACGTCACTCTTTTCTCTATAAAGTATTTCTATACGGAAAGCTGGACAAGTTACCTGAACAAACTGAATTCTACCCACCTAACCTCCTCACACTCTCTTTGGGCAGATGTAAGCTGAGGGATAACCCAATGTTAATTCTAAGGGAGCTCCCAACCTTGAGAATTCTTGAATTAACATGGAATTCATATGTTGGAAATAGAATGGTTTGTTCCTCTGGAGGATTTGTTCAACTCGAAAGCCTAGAACTGAATGATTTATATGAATTAGAAGAATTGATAGTTGAGGAAGGAGCATTGCCTAATTTGAGGAGTCTACAGGTTTGGCTTTGCCATAACATGAAAAAACTCCCTCATGGATTGTTGCAATTGAAAAGACTTGAGAAATTCAGGCTGAGAACGGATTGCAAAGAATTAATTGAAGAGATCCAGCAAACTGAGGGTGAAGAGTGGGATAGAATTCGGCTCATCACTTCCATAACCAAGCGGAATTAAGTTTTTGTTTGCTAGCTAGGTATTCCAGTTCTTTTCTTTTCTTTTTTTTGTGTATTTATGTACTTGCATGGAATGATATTGAGAAGTGTTAGCTTCTTAGGAAGTTAATCATTTTTGTTTGTACATGAATTAGTTTTTGTTTTTCTTTGTTGATCATTATGTTCCAACGAATAAAATGGAGATTGAAGTAGAGATTTAAAGAAGCTAAAGGAGAGGAGCATGTGCAATTTTTTTTTGTGAAAAAAGTCTACAAAAAGGAAACTTACTCATTAAAAGATAAATCGTAATAATTTTCAAAATCAAATTTTATAACGTTCCTAAGGAAATCTAAGCACCAAATTTTAGGATTAGTGCTATATATAAATGTCTTTCTTAACTCAACAATCCATTGTTTTATTTACTTTCTTGTAATAGAAACCTTTGAAATTTGAATTTATTTTCTTTACCTTTTTCTTGTTCAATAACGTTATTTTGTTTTAATGTCCGCCACTCCACCCCCGGTTTTATTTTCCCTGTTCTTTCAATTGCTTTCACTCTATGAATTTCTAATCAATAAAACGGAACCCACAAATAAAGAAAAAAAAGAAATTAAAAAAAAAGAAAAAAGAAAAAAAGAAAAAAAGAAAAAAAAAAGAGGAGATTCAAGGAAGTTAAGAAAAGAAGCCTATGCTGTTTGATGACTTTATTTCAATGAATATGGATTCTGGGTCCCTTTACACATTTTATTACATGGATGTTGGTAGTACCATCGCTCATTCTTATCCATAATAATAATTATATATTGTGAAAGAACTCTCAGACAATTCATGTAAACATGGTCAAAGAAATCCTTTTTATCTTTTTCTTAAAGAGATTGGCCATAACATGACTGAGCATTAGAGGAAGGCCCACCCATATATATCTTTTTCTTTTCTTTGTAAATTAAAAAAAAAAAAAAAGGGGAAAATATTCCAATCTTTCAACAAAAAATCTCAAATCAAAGACTCCTTTTGTATATTAAATACCCTACCTAGTAGCCATCTTGATCCTTATAATTACTTAATTACTTTTCAATGATATATCTTATGCTAATTCTCAACCTACTGTCTTGAACCAAATTTCAGCCCATTTACAAGATTCTTAATCTTCCATGAAATAATAATATGAGCTTATTCATCATTTCTTTATTTTTTTTATGTCACAGAATCCTCCCTTGTAAATTTAATAATCAACTCTCAGTTGGCTTTGTACAGTATGAACATTTTTATTTTCTGTTTTCTATAACCTTTGGCAGGCCATGCACACCCTTCATGGCACTAGCCACTAGGCCAATAGTCAAGGGCTCCAAGCCACGTGGCTAGTGTCAATTGGCCTATTTCACAAATTCACATAACGTGGGTTTTGTCTGATGTCTTCTATTTCATATCACGGCCCTATTCAATAATATCGAAAGTCTTTGGTTGATAATGGATATCTTTTATATCTTTTGCTCTCGTATAATGCTTTGATGAGATTATGGTAAGGTCTCTAAAAATCGGGAGTAGGAGGCACTGCTACCTTCGATGAGCTGCTTGACTGGCTTAGAAACGAGGTCAGGAAGCTTGGCCAGGCCATTTTAGAAGAAGTCAGGCAAGTGAGAACTGATTTAAAAGCACTATCCAGCTTTGAAGATTTGGCCCTGACCCGTGGACTTTCAAGCCTACCTTTTAGGCCTGCCCATAAGCATGTCCTTAGGCCAACCCTAATAGGCTCATCCCCTATTCCTATATTATTCTTTGTAAATACATTAAGTAACTCTATTTATAATATGTATTTTGTTAAAAGTTTATTATCTAAGTAAAATATACATACAATTAATTAGTTGATGCATTAAATTTTAAGCAAGAGGAAGAGGGTTAAAATTAAAAAATATGGTTTGAATTATTGGGTTTGTCAGGCTTGTAATACCCCAAAATATACCATAGCAGTTTTCGACATGTTTAGGGTATTTTATAAGCGTAATTTGAATGTTTCGTGAGTTAAATGCGAAACATGGAAACGAGAGACCCGGAAATTTACAAGATTTAAGGACAAATATGGAAATTGTCCAAAGAGGGACTTAAAAGTCATAAGTTAACAATATTGATGCCAAAATAGAAATTTAATAAGTTTATGGGATTAAGCATTAGAGAGAAAAGATGGAATAGAAATAATAATGAGTTAAAGGGCTTAAATTAAAAATGAGAAAGTTAAAAGCAAAAATGAGTTTTTGACTTGTGAGCATGGCCCTAAACAAACATGGATAGAAGACCAAATTTGGTCTCCAAAAGAGAAGAAGCAGCAGAGAGGGAGAAGAAGAGAAGGAGAAAAAGAAAGAAGAGGAAGAGGAAAGAGAGAAGGAGAAGAAGAGAAGCCATGATAAAAAGGTATGAAACTAACTTACTGAGGTATGGATTCATTCTTCAGATCATGTGGATTTCTTGTGGGATTACAGAAAATTTTAGGAGTTCCAAATCTAGGGTTTGTTAGGATTTCATCTAACCAAGATGTATTGAAATTGGATGACAAACCCACTTATGGTACAAGATAGTTATAGAATCCTCTCTTTTTAAATTGGATTCATGGGTTAATTGAGTAAGTTGAGTTAGGGTTTAGAACAAACCTAACTAACCATCATCATTTAGTTTGATGTAGTTATAGCCCATATTAGAATGGTTTTTTTAGGATAAATTCATGGAAAGTTTTGAAGAAGATGATGTGAAGAATGAATTGAGTAAAATTGAGATTATAAGATGAATTTGAGTGTGGTTTGAGGTGTAAGATAGAGTATATAGAGTTGAATTGGGTAGAAAAATATGGAAAAAAAGTGCAGAAAAGCCCACCTTACTGGTAAAAGTCCGACCATGCTGATGTGAGTAGAAGTCTGGTACATGTAGTGCCCTGTTTTTCTGTTTCGACCAGTTTTCGTATTTTAGCCATAACTTGCTCATTTCTTATCCGATTTGAGTGATTCAAGTTTCTGGTTAAAATAGACTTCAAGGAAAACCAAACATCCTCAAATAGGTACCTTAAAATTCTGCTTCTAAGTGGCCCAAAAATTCACTCAAAGTGGGGCCATGTACAAGCCAAATTCTGCTTCAGTTTTGATCATAGAGTAGTCCGGGTTGTTTAGGACGTAACTTGAGTTTCGGTGCTCCGATTTGGGTGATTCCAGTTGGAGAAGAACCCTTAGCACCTTAGCTTTAAAGGAGTACAAAGAACCAGTGTCAAATATAGAGTCAAGGCACTGGAAAATGGAACCATTACAGCTAATACTTAGGTAAAATCGGTAAGCAGACTAGTTGACATGAAAATGTCATAACTTTAGTTTGGTGCTTCAGTTAGGATCATTTGATTGAAGAATAAGTAAGTTCATAAAGATTAGAATACTGAATGATGTGTGAATACATAGACATCATCTTGTACAAGTATATGAAATGCCATATGGAATAGGCATGAAACATGAACATGAGCACAAAATGTGATAAAGTGAGCATGTGATCCTTTTGGAGTTTGGTATGGATTCTTGTATGGAATTTGTAAGGATCCTTGGTTTTATATAGAATATGTGTGGATTTATAGGATTTGTACCTTGGTATAGGGTTCTTCCCTCTTTGATTTGTGGTTTTGGTTTTGTGTATGGAACTTGGTATAGCTTTGTATGGACTTTGTTAGAGTTTAGTATGGTTTGGAGTATGGAAATTAGAATTTATATGATTTGTATGGATGGTTATGGGTTATTGTGAAATTGTGGACTTGCCATATGGAATTCCTCATTAAGCTAAGATTTGAGGTGTTATAGAGTGAAATTACTTGTTAGGAGTATGGAATCTTCCACTTGTGGATGAGTTGTAAAATATGTATGGATATGAGTTGGTTTATTCCCTGCTTTTTGGGGTGAATTGGGATTGATTGTAGGATGGTTTGGTGCCGTGTTTGTGGCATATCATGTGGTCGTGGGAGGATATTGTCGCGGTGGACAAGGGTTGTTAGGGATGGTTTCGGTGGCAGACCCATCTTGAGGCTTCAGGCATCCTCTGGCACGCCCGGGCGTGGAAGCCTGGCAAGTAGCGTGGCTGGTGCCATCTCTGTGTGGGGCGTGGAAGCCACCTAGCGTGGCTGGGTGCATCCTCAGTGCGGCTATGGCGTGGCCCACACTGTGTTAACCATCCAGCGGGATGCGCGTAACTTTTCGTCGAACTCCGTTTGAGTGTTCTGGGGACTCTATGGAAAGCCCTTTGAGTCTAGAATCCATCCATATATAGCTTAAATGTAATATTTGAGCTTATAATGGGGTTAAGAAAACTGACAAAAGAAAGTAGCTGCTGCTGCTTTCTTGCAAATGCTGCAAGCTGCTGATTTTCTTCGGCTTGCAACTTTGCATACTCCTTAGTTAGAACTCCGTTTTTGGAGTGTTCTAGGACTCTATGGAAAACCCTTTGGTCTCTAAAATCCCATCCATATATAGCTTGATATAATATTGAGCTTATAATAAGTTCGAAAATGACAAAATACAGTAGCTGCTGCTGCTATTGCAGGTGCTGCAAGCTGCTGATTTTCTTCACGGCTTGCAATTTGCATAACTCCTTCGTTAGGACTCCGTTTTGGGTGTTCTTGGACTCTATGGAAAGCCCTTTGAGTCTAGAATCCATCCATATATAGCTTGATACAATATTGAGCTTATAATACACCTGAAAATGATAAAATACAGTAGCTGCTGCTGCTACAGCAGGTGCTGCAAGTTGCTGATTTTCTTCATGGCTTGCAATTGCGCTCATCGTTAGGACTCTGTTTTGGGTGTTCTTAGGACTCATGGAAACCCTTTGAGTCTAGAATCCATCCATATATATCTTGATACAATATTGATCTTATAATACACAAGAGTGACAAAGATAGTAGCTGCTGCCTTCTGCAGGTGCTGTGAAGTTACGATTTCTTCTGGCTTCACAATTTGCATAACTCATTCGTTAGGACTGCATTACAAATTCTTGGATTCGATGGAAAGTTCGCCAGGAGTCTAGAATCTGCTCATATGCTATTTAATGGCATTTGAATTTGCCCACATTTTGTCTGAAATTGAATTGTACCGAGTGTACTAATCGCTTAGTTAGAAGTTAATTGGAATACATGGTGAAGGATAGATATGAGCAGAAATAGCAATATATGTAGATTTGATATGTAAAGGGTATAGATAAGAAAAGTACCTCACAGTTATCAAAGGAAGAGTCTGCGATTACGTACTCCCTACGAGGAAGATAGAGACGATCGATAAAGAACAAGAAAAATGTCTGAAGTATAGATGTATAGGTATAAAGTCATTAGATATGATAGTATGATAGAATACATGAAGATATAAGTTAACAAGATATAAGATGTTCTGAGTAGATATGACCAGAGATATGATCAGTAGGTTATATGCAAATGTTATGTACTTCAATATATGAGATGAATATATGATAGAACATGATATGAATACAAGAATTGAATAGATGGAATATGAATAGCTAAAACATAGACGAAATGCGATATAGAATAGACATATATGAAATGATATACATGTATTGTAAAGCGAAATATGAGAATGGTGATATGAAGCTACAAATATGAGCAATTTAGATTAAAAGTAATCATAGTAATATCGCATATGATTCTTAGGATAACCATAATTATTCGGGAATATGAGATATGTCTTGCGAAAATGGAATAAAACATTGGATTATCTGTATCTGGTAGGGATAGATGGGCATGCTATTAGGGAAAAATAAGTCTGCGACATCTTGATCGGTTGGCCCACGGTTGGGTCATTCTGACGCCTTGGCCCTTATAGATGGTCATTGTCTCGTACAATGATAACGACGCCTTATTGCATATAGATGGTCGTTGTCTCGCCGCGTGTCTTGGCGCCAGTAGCGCAGACAGCTGTTTCGCCGCGGTGAGTGCAGCGCCAGCCGGACCGCATGGTTTCCTTTATCCACTTCTAAGGTTTTATGCGGACATGAAACATAAAACCTGACCATTTGCATATGACATGCGAAAAATATTATATGATCACAGAAGCATACTTAACTGTATGTGATGATAGGATGCAACACGCTGAGATTATACGATCGACATGATATATAAAATGTATAAGAATGTAAAATGATCACGAAAAGTTCAATATGAATACAATATATGAAAAGTACAAAGTACGATTACACGAAAGTATATGAACAAGTACCGAGTACATGAAAGGAAAGTAATATGAAAGTATAACGGGAAAGCGATATGAAAATAATACATGAGCGATTACATGAAGCGATTACATGAATACGGTATATGATAACGGTACATGAAAATAGAACACTTAACAAGCTGGTGTAGTATAACCTTGAAAGTAATATATGTATCACGAATATGACATACGAGAATAGGATATGTAATATGAACCATTAGAAAGAGAATAGATCAAATGATAAGTACTAGAATAAGAAATAAATGATATGAAAGGTTATATGTCAAATGTCACATGATAGAAGTGTACGTTATATGAAAATGATAAGATAAGTGTATTTGTTGAGACGATCATAGTTTTTGATCGTCCCTGTATATGTTTCCCACTAAGCGTAAAGCTTAGCACGTTTTAATGCACGTGTAGATGCAGTAGAAGACAAGGATAGAGGACGGGACATCCCACATCGACGGAGCGAGGCTTGACTGGAGATAGGTACTCCAGCATTTGCTTCCCATGATCACGTATTTTGAATAGGTATAAGCTTTGTTTATTGAGAAGTAATGGGACTCGGTGTATAGAACATGAATACCCGTATGGTGGTATGTATAATGTATGTAAAAGAATTTTTATTATTACGAGAAATTGTGCATATGAATGAAATGATGCAGTGTCGGCTGCGAGAAAGAAAGGTTGAAGTGTGGGCGCCACATTTCCGACTTGGGCAAGTTTGGCGGATGCGACCGTCAGGATGCCCGCCCAAAAAATCCTTTCGATCACTCAAAATCATATCTTTGCGGAAGCGATTTACAAAATCGGGCAAGCCCATAGACATTTAACAAAATACATTTAACTTTAACAAAATACATTTACAATATAGGCATTCAAGCCTTTTCAAAATGATTTACAAAAATAGATGTTCAGAGTTCAAATTATTTTTACAAAATATCAATATCGAAAAGCGTGGAATGAATGCACATAGCCGGGCATATAGAGATTTCCTTCTTTATGACTCGGCGCTCCTCGATCTTGGGTTGCATGCTCGATCCTTTATCTATCACTCAGTCGTGCGCATTGGTAAAACAATACATTTAAGCATTTTCATGCTTAGTGGTTCTATACAAATCCATTCCTGATTTCGGTTTAAATCAAATCATGCAATTTAATAGTCGAACTCGAATCTTTTGGGTGATCAATATAAATACAATACATATACTTTGTTATATATACAATCGATTTATAGTTCATTGATCATCCCAATACACTATATTATTATTTCACAATCTCAAATCAAATTCATATATGCTCACAAATTCAATTCGATTTATGCAATTCAATTCGATTTTGCAATTCGATTCGAGTTCGAAAATCAATTCGATTATGCCGTCAATTCGGTTATGCCATAGCAATTTAACCTATGTCTTGATATCGGGATATCGAGTCATCGGCTGCGGTCATTGGCTGATGGTATCAAATGGTTTATAACGATGCGGTCCATTTGAGGCTCTTGCCCAGTTATAAACAATCAAATAGTAAACACTACCGTACGGTCCATTGTTCTTGATCGAATTATTGGCATCAATCTGATAGTTCGCTGATGCGCTGACCTGATGGTATACCCAATCCCATCCTTATCTGAACTAAACGGTTAACATTCTATTAAGGGCGTTCAAAATCCTTTATAGCAAAGTCTGATCACAATATATATACT
The DNA here is from genome assembly GCA_016808115.1 of Tetrastigma voinierianum. Taxonomy (NCBI): domain Eukaryota; kingdom Viridiplantae; phylum Streptophyta; class Magnoliopsida; order Vitales; family Vitaceae; genus Tetrastigma; species Tetrastigma voinierianum. The sequence continues at coordinate 707,163 of JAEQBH010000904.1, read as the reverse complement.
TTTGTATAAATAGTTCACTTTTCAGCAGTCATACAGATTTTCATATGACATTTTACAATCAGTTTCTTCAAATCATTTAATACGATTCAATATGCTTTCCTTATGCTTTTTAGAAACGAACTTATCTGGCGGAAGCGAGGAATAGAGTCGATTAGAACAAACATTTCAAATTTTGAAGCGAGGAATATGAGTAAAGTAGAAAAACCAAAATCTTTGCACTTTGATTCCAATCCTTGGAATCTCAATCTCGATTTGGCTTTTCCTCCTCGTGGAGTCCCTATTCGAAACCATTTAAAGAACAATATTATTCGTGTGTACTAGTAGTTTTGGTTAGGATTGATTTTGGGAGTTTAATATGAGTTCCAATTTCAATAAGATATATGTATATTGATGGATTCTTGACTCAATGGACTTTCCATAGAGTCAAAGAACACCCGAATCGGAGTTCGAACGAAGAAGTTATGACATTCCGAAGTTGGAAGTGTCTGCGGTCCAATCCTGGCTGACGGCGGCTGACTGGGTGAGCTCGATCTATCACCTCAATCCGACATCTTCTATCCTCTCGGCATATGAATGTATTCTTGACTCAATGGGCTTTCCATAGAGTCATTTTAATCGGAGTTCGAGCGAAGGAGATATGACCTTCGAAGTTGGAGGTCATGCGTGAATCAGCCCTGAGACGGTGACTGGATTAACGTCCCGACCTGACCTGGATGGGCTGGATCAACACCTCAGTCTAACTTATTTAATATCCTCTATAGGCATATGAATGGATTCTTGACTCAATGGGCTTTCCATAGAGTCAAGAACACTCAAATCCCGGAGTTGAGTGAAGGAGATATGACCTTGAAGTTGGAGGTGTGCGTAGTCAGCGAGACGAGCTGACACAGGGCGACAAGCTGGCCCTGACCTGGACGAGCTTGATCTATCACCTCGGTCAAACATCTTCTATCTTCCTCAGGCATATGGATGGATTCTTGACTCAATGGGCTTTCCGCAGAGTCAGAACCTCAAATCGGAGTTCGGACGGAGGTTATGACCTTCAAAGTTGGAGTCATACATAGTCAAATCGTGGTGTCGAGCTGGACAGGCTAGGCTCTGGAGACCCAGCCCAGGCTATCACAGGTTCTTTGACCTCTGAGGTGAGGTCTGTTGACCTCTATAGGATGAGGTCTGCTGACCTCAGTTGCATGAGGTCACCGCGACCTCTCTTTGCGTGAGGTCTGCGACCTCTGTTGAGGCTTGACCTCTATGGTGACCTCTCCCATTTGAGTTCGAGTAAAGACCATAACTTAGTCTACGAGGGTCCCGAATTAGAAATTCAAAGCCTAACATCAAGTTCATTGATCTTGGCTATAATTTGGAAGACTCACTACCAAATTCCCTTCAATTCGTACCCAAAAATCAGCTCTAAGAGTTCATTATTTGCATTACTACCCGCAATGTGGCAGCTTCCATGGTTTAAAAATGCAACCAAACATTCCCCCTAGGCAAGATAACCACCCAACATTTCTAGGGTAGAAAATGGCCAAGTAGGAAGACCTACCTCTTGGAGTTTATCGAAACTCCCCGATTCGGTCTCTACTTGTAGCTCTTGTCAGAGAGGACCTCTTGCTTCGCTGGACCCATGGTCAGATGGATTAAATCCCCAGAGAGAGTGAGGGCTTCTCACTCTAAAATATCTCCACTTTTATCTGTTTTCCTTTTCTTATGGATCACTCGTCGTATTTTAAAGGAGGAAACTCTCCCTCTTTCCCTGTACCACATGTCCTTTCCTTGATTTTTCTTTATTTCTATTTGTATTAGGTCCCTCTGTTCTCTATTATTTATTCATTTAAGTCTCCTATTATTTTCCCTTACTTATTTATTTCTCCTAATTTCTTAGACATATAAACTGCACAATTAACCCTTAGGTCCCCACTTTACAATTCATATTTTCTCTTTTTCACTTGGGTTTACTTATGAATTCAATAATCATTTGTCGATTATTCATCAAATTTCAGGAAAAATATCAGAAGTTGGCTGATTATGCAGAATATATAATAATTTTTGTATAAAAATTCTAGGGTATATTTGGGCGTTGCAACTCCCCACTTAATAAAATTTCGTCTCGAAATTGCAGCAGATCAAATAGTTGCGGATCTTCTTTGCATCGTTTCTTCACTTTCCCAGTGGCTAACCGGTCTTGTGGTTTCTCCGGCGCTTTAGTAAGCGGAATCTTCTTATTAATGATTGCTTTCATGAAGACGAAATCCTCTGGCTCTTCTTCATACGTCAATGCGGCCTCGGCTCGATTGTCTCAGAAGAGACCACATGTGACAGGTCGATCGGTACCTCAGTAGCATGGACATGAAATACATCATGGTTTTCCATGTCAGGAGGTAATGCCCAATCTATATGCTGGACCCACTTTTTCAATCACTTCATAGGGACGATAAATCTAGAGCTCGACTTGCCCTTTTCCCGAAATCCTCGCGCTGCTTCGAGGCGATACTTTGAAACACTTTTGCCGATCTCATATCGAATATCTTTTCTTTGTATCGGCGCCTGCGATTTTACTGTCTATCGGTGGCCACCTTCAATCTTTCTCTAATCATTTTCACTTTTTCTTTAGTCTCTTGTATCAGTCGGGGCGAATCACTTTCTTTTCGCTCCAGTTAGTCAACCTTGCGGTGTTCTCGCTCTCCATATGAAGCCTCATAAGGCGCCATTCAATACTTGATTGGAAGCGTTGTTGTACAAATTCAACTAAAGCAATGTGTCCATCGACTACCCTCGGTCGATCACACAACTCCTTAACATATCTTAGGAATTTGGATCCTTTATACCGGATTGTCCATCCAGTTTGTGGGTGGAAGCATCTTTTGAAATTGATCGAGTGCACAAGGCCTATTGCAAAATTTTCCCAAAATATAAGTAAACCTCGGATCTCGATTAAAAATAATGATTCTGAGTCCCATGCTTAGAATTATTTCCTTGATATCTGATTTCTGTAGCTTATCAGTGAATAGTCGGTTCTCGTAGTAGGAAGTAATTTGACTTAGTGTCGGTCTACTACGACCAGGCCGAGTCATGCCTTCTCACAATCAATGGTAACTGACCACAAAATCCATGGTGATTCGGTCCCATTTCCGCCGGTATTACGATAAGAATAATCAGAACGATGCTCTGCCTTTGCCTCTTTGACACACCAAGCACTTGGTTACAAATTCGACACATCTCTTTTCATTAGGACTATTACGAATGACATTTTTAAATCTCGATACATCTTTGTGCTCTTTTGGGATGGATAGCAAAGGTCCACTATGTGCCTCTTCAAGTATGGATTTCTCGAATCTATTACGGTCAGTTACCTGGTAGATCCTTATAATACAAAGCTCCATTTCGTTCCTTTGTGAACCTTCGGTTTCTTTACCATTCCAATCGATTTATTGTGGCGACAACCAATTACCATCTTTCTTTTGTGCCTCTAGCACTCGATTCAACAAACTCGGTCTCGCTATCGACTCTGCCTCATTTTATCGTCATATAATGACAAATGAGCGTCAGCCTTTCGGAAGCGTTAGTATTGACTTTCTGCACCAGCGTCGGCCACTACATTTGGCCTTTCACAGGGTGATAAACTCAATGCCTTGATCATAATCTTTTATCGGTTCCATCCATCTCAGTTGTCTCAAGTTAAGCTCATTGTGGGGGCAAATACTTAAGACTCTTATGATCAGTGTAGATGAAGCACTTCTCTCCATTACAAATAATGTCTCGAATTTTAAGTATGATACAATTCTGCAATTTAATTCACCATCGTGCATGGGGTAGTTCTTTTCATGCGGCTTCAAGCGTCTTGAAGCATAGGCTGCCACTTTACCCTCTTACATTAGGACACATCGAGTCCATTAGCGGCTAGCATCACTAAAAATCACATATTCTCCTACCGCGGTCGGTTGAGTAGAGCAGGAGCCTCGGTTAAAATGCTTTTCAACTTATCAAAACTTCTTTGACATTTTCACTCCATTCATACTTTACATTTTAAGGCAAGCTCCTGCGTCGCCGAGCAACGGTCATAGAAAACCCCTTACTTGAATCTTACGTAATATCCACGGTAGTCGGAAACTACGCATACATAAGCATTTCTTGGTGGCTTCCATTGACAACCATATTTTCTTTGGATCTACTCAGTTCCTTCTTTGATACTATGTGCGAAAGGACACTTCATTCTTCAAAATTCTGCCTTTCGATTTAAGCATACAAGCGCTCTTTTCTGGTCTCTAACCTTTACTTGAAGGTGTGTGTCATGACTTTCTAGATCTTTTGAATACATAAGAATGTCGTCATAAACACTACGACAAAGCCCAGTCCACATCTGAGTCGGGGAAAACCACGATTCATTAGTCCATAAGCATTGTGAACATTTGTCGATCAAAGCGGCATTCTGAGGAACTCATAATGTCCATATCGCGTCCTAAACACCGTCTTATGCACATCGGCATCTTTAATTCTCAACTAATGGTACCTAGATCGCAAGTCAATCTTTGAAAAGATGCTTGCACCTTTCAATTGGTCAAACAAATCATCAATTCTGGGTAACGGATACTTATTCTTTACTGTTAACTTGTTCAATTGTCTATAATCAATACATAGCCGAAGTGTACCATCTTTCTTTTTTAACGAAAAGCACGGGAAGCTCCCATGGTGATACACTTGGTCTAATAAACCCTTTCTAGTAGTTCTTGCATTGCAATTTCAGTTCCTTTAGCTCTAGTGGAGCCATTACATGCGGTGTAATGGATGCTAGTGTAACAATTACGGCGTCGATAGCAAAACTTCAATCTCTTGTGTAGGGGCGATCACGGTAACTCTTGGAAACACTTTGTCAGGAGAGAATTAAGCTAGCAGTAGGGATATTGGATACACTAGGCCTTGCCTTTATCGTATCAATCACATAAGCCAAGTAGGCTTCACATCCTTTCCGCACCATTGTTCTAGCAGTGGTTGCAGATATCACATTAGATAGGTGATTTGACCTCTCACCGATGAAGGTTACTTCATCTTCATTCGGTGTTCTTAAGGTTACTCTTTTCATTCTACAATCGACTATTGCTTGATGTTTGGACAACCAGTCATCCCAATATCATCAAACTCCTGAATGGCTTCAATCAAATCTCACAACAATTCATGCTCGTATTTTGATGGGACCCGATCCACATACACTCTGTTCCACAATAACACACTATGGTAGAAGCGGGTTCGTCACCAAGATGTCATACTCGGTTTCACTCCTCGGTAATTTACGAGTTGGGTAATAATAGGTGCAAATATATGAGTGGAGTTGATCAGGGGTCAATCAATGCATATGCAGTAGTATCAAAGATTTGGAAGTGCAGGGTATCACATACGGGCGTCGGTGTCTTCCAGCTACTTTCATTGCATATGCTGTTTGAGACATTCATCTTGCCTACCCAAAGTTTGTGTGCTGTCTCGAGGTTTCAGTCTTGTTGCCTTTTGTGCCACTATAGCTGTGCCCCAGGTCAAGAGGTCTTGTAAATGGGCAGGCTCTAGAATAATCTCTTGCTCTGTGCTCTTTGGATCCACCAATCAACGACACCTGTAAGTCTCAACATTCTCATGTGATTTCTCCTGATGGGAGCGGAGTGAGGGCAATCTTGTCCTCTAGAAGGACCTTACAGTGTACTCGCGGTGATGGATTGCTAGTGAGTAGTATTCCTACCGGTAGCTTGTGCTATAGGCTGATTGGAACCCTGTGGTCTCCTGAACTTCTTCCTTTCTTTGTTGTTGCGAGCTAGTGATGGGATCTTTCTTTCCTGTCTTTTATCTTTTCTCTCTCTTTCCCTCTTTCTTTACTCTTTCCACATTCAATGCACATGTCACAATTTTGGAGAAATCCTCGAAATCTTTGTGACATGGGCTTGAATATGGTCGTCAGGCGTCTTCAAACCTACGGCACTTTTCTTCCTCACTCCTGGTATCTCGGGAGCATACTTGCTCAATAGATGTGAATTCTCTTTGATGTTCGGTCACACTCATGCATCTTTAGCAGTTATGACTCAGTCTCATGTTGTTAGATAAATCGACCCACATGGTGCTTCTTGAACTCATCGAAGAACTCCCATGTAACTCTCGTATGGTGCGGTCACGGTCACGAAAACCCACCAGCGATAAGCCTTCTCGTCACATAGTAGTCGGTCGCACATTCCAGCTTCTCTTCAAGCGTACCGCCATTTGCACGAGCATACGCTTCGGTTCTCGAGGCGATTTTTACGCCATAGAAGGCTCATCCTCTTTCTTTCCGCTAAAATCTACGGTCGGTACCTTGCCATTCTCGATGGCTGATCGCTGGAGCAATTCGCATTTGGTTGCCCGGCTCTTTGTAATGCTTGAACTAGGCTGCTTTGGAGGATACCCATAGTACCTCCTGCCGCCTAATTACAGTTTCATTCATTGGTGGGGCATGGGATGCTTGCCCACCTTGCTGCCCAAGCGGGATTTGTTTGGGGCGAGTCCACATTATCTCGACCACAAGGAAGCCGAACCGTCCATGCTTATCCTATTAAGACCAACAAGATCCGCGTCGGAGTCATGTCATCCTTTATATGCCAATGAAATGCATGTTATACACAATTTCAAAATCATTTACAAACAATTTAAAAATCATTTTGTAGAACAGCCTAAACCTAGGCTCTGATACCAATAAATTTTGTGGCGCCCCTTTCCCGGCCCGACCCGTTTTGGCGGATCCGAACCGAGTCCGGGATGCCACTAAAATCACTCAATCACTCAAAATCATATCTTTGCGGAAGCGATTTACAAAATCGGGCAAGCCCATATACATTTAACAAAATACATTTAACTAACAAAATACACATTTACAATGTAGGCATTGAAACCCTTTTAAAATGATTTACAAAAATAGATGTTCGAGAGTTCAAATTGTTTTACAAAATATCAATATCCAAAAGAAAACGTGGAATGAATGCACATGTCGAACATACTGAGATTTCCCTTATTTATATGACTCGACGCTCCTCGATCTTAGGTTAAGCTATCGATCATCTATCTTTCCGATGCGTGCGCATTGGTAAAACAATGCGCTAAACATTTCATGCTTAGTGGTTCTATACAAAATCCATTCCTCGGTTTTAGTTTAAATCCGTCATGCGATTTAATAATTCAAAACTCTAGAATCTTTTAGGTGATGATATAAATACAATACATATACTTTGTTATATATATCTGATCGGCCTATAGTTCATTGATCATCCCGAAAATACACTTTCATATTAATGATATTTCACAATCTCAAATCAGTTCAAATATGCTCACAAATTAAATTGATTATGCGAATTCAATTAAGTTTGCAATTCAATTCGATTACGAAAATCAATTCGATTATGCCAATTGAATTGAGTTATGCCCATACTTGAATTTAACTATGTCTTCGATATCTGAGGATATCGAGTCAGACCTGCAGTCCGTGGTTACGGGCTCAGTAGTTTTGCAACGATGGGATGGCCGGGGTACATTATTTGGTTATAAACAATCAAATAGTGAACACTACCGTCACGGTCCGTAGTTCTTGATTGGAGTGACACATCATTACAATAGTTCACGATCTTCTTTATTTGGCCGCATTGATATCACAAATCTATCCTTATCTGAACTAAGCGGTTAACATTCTATTAAGAGCGTTCAAATCCTTGCCATGAGAAATGCAAGTCTGATATATATACTTTTGTATAAATAGTTCACTTTCAACAGTCATGCAATTTTCATATGCAAACATTTTACAATCAGTTTCTTCAAATCATTTAATACAATTCAATATGCTTTCCTTATGCTTTTAGAACAAACATGCAAAAATTGGAAACGAGGAATAGGAGTCGGTAGAACAAACATTTCAAATTTTGAAACGAGGAATATGAGTAAGTAGAAAAAACCCAAAAATCTTTGCACTTTGATTCCAATCCTTGGAATCTCAATCTCAATTTGGCTTTTCCTCCTCGTCAGTCCCTATTCCAAAACCATTAAAAAACAATATTATTCGTGTGTACTAGTAGTTTTGGTTAGGATTGATTTTCGAAGTTTAATATGAGTTCCAATTTCAAAAATATATATATATATATATATATATATATATATATATATATATATATATATATATATATATATATATGGATTGAAACTCAATGGGCTTTCCATAGGTCAAAAGAACATAGTCGGAGTTGACGAAAGGAGTTATGACCTTCCGAAGTTGGAGGTCATACATAGTCAAATCCTAAACTGACGAGCTGACCTGACCTAGACAAGCTCGATCTATCACCTCGGTCAAGCATCTTCTATCCTCCTCAGGCATATGAATGTATTCTTAACTCAATGGGCTTTCCATAGAGTCCAAGAACACCCAAAATCGGAGTTTGAACGAAGGAGATATGACCTTCCGAAGTTGGAGGAGTCATGCGTAGTCAACAGGACAATGTGACTGGCCCGAAGCTGACTTGACCTGGACGAGCTCGATCTATCACCTTGGTCAAATTCTTCTATCCTCCTCAGGCATATGGTCTTATTCCTTGACTCAATGGGCTTTCCATAGGGAGTCGAACACAAATTAGGTGAATGAAGGAGATATGACCTTCCGAAGTTGGAGGTCATGTGTAGTCAACCCAGACGAGCTGACCTGAATTGACGATCTGACCTAACCTGGATGAGCTCAATCTAACACCTCGGTCTGACATCTAATATCCTCTTCAGGCATATGAATGTATTCTTGACTCAATGGGCTTTCCATAGAGTCCAAGAACACTCAAATCGGAGTTCGAACGAAGGTACGGCCTTAGAGTTGGAGGTCATGCGTAGTCAACTCGGACAGGGTGACCTGGGCCCGGCAGGCTGACCTGACCTGGACAGGCTCAATCCTATCACCTTAGTAAACATCTTCTCTTCCTCAGGAATATGGATGGATTCTTGACTCAATGGGCTTTCCATAGGTCGAGAACACTCAAATCGGAGTTCGGGCGGAGGAGTTATGACCTTCCAAAGTTGGAGGTCATACATAGTCAAATCTTGACGAGGTGATCGAGGCTTTGGACAGGCCCCGGGCTCTGGGGACTCAGCCGACCTCTACGGGACGAGGTCTGTGGGCCTCTCTGAGAATGAGGTATGTTGACCTCAATTGCATGAGGTCTGCTGACCTCTGCTGCATGAGTCTGCCGACCTCTGTTGCATGAGGTCTGTGACCCTCTGCTAGGCGACCTCATGGGCGACCTCTCAACCATTTGGTAATTTAGAGTAAAAAGACCATAACTTGGTCTCACGAGGGTCCAGTGAAATTCAAAGCCTAACATCAAGTTCATTGATGTGGCTAAAATTTACTAGAGGACTCACTACCAAATTCCCTTCACTTCATACCTAAAAATCAGCTCTAAGGTTCGGCTAGCTGCGCACTACCACAATGTGGCAGCTTCCCATGGTTTAAAATGCAACCAAACATTCCCCTAAGGCAAGATAACCACCCAACATTCCTTAGGGTAGAAGATGGCCAAGTAGGAGAAGACCTACCTCTTGGAGTTTGTCGAAACTCCCCGATTCCGGTCTCTACTTGCAGCTCTTGTCACGAGGAAGGACTTTCCTTCTTGCTTCGCCTGGGACCTATGGTCCGATCGTTGGGAAATCTAGAGAGAAGTGAGCCTGCAGTAAAATATCTCCACTTTTCTCTGTTTTCCTTTTCTTGTGGATCCTCATCTCGTATTTTAAAAGGAGGAAGCTTCCTCCCTCTTTTCTACATGCCACATGTCATTTCCTTGATTTTTTTCTTTATTTCTATTTGTATTAGGTCCCTCTGTTCTCTATTATTAACTGTTTAAATCACCACTGTATTTTCCCATACTTATTTATTTCTCCTAATTTCACTTAGACATATAAACTTACTTACAATTAACCCTTGGGTCCCACTTTACAATTTCCATATTTTCTCTTTTTCACTTGGGTTTACTTATGGATTCAATAATCATTTAATCAATTATTCATCTAAAATTTCCAGAAAAATACCCAAGTTGGCTCAATTATACCCGGAATATATAATAATTTTTATTATAAAAATTCTAGGGTATCTTTGGGGCGTTACAAAGAGTCCCAGTCCCGAAGTGTGACACCCTCGCTTGACACCCCATCGGGTGCCGGGTTGGGGGCGTCACAAGGCTCACCCCCCATGGGCCTGTCAAACCCGCCCATCCTGGGCTCGTCAGGCCTCGCCCATCATGGGCCTGTCAGGCCAGCCCATCATGGACCTTTTAAGCCCTGCTTGCATTGGGCTCACTAGGCTTGTCTAGAGCCACGAGCCTTAAAAAACACCATGTTCGGCCCGACCCGATCAACAGGCCTATAGGCCTGGCACGAACCAGGTCATGGGCCTCATTTCTTCGGGTCGGGAGGCTTGGCCCGGCCTGGCCCATTGGAGACTCCTAAATAATACCCAAAAAAGTCGTTGCAGTTCAATAATTGAATATGAGTTCTACTTTATCTTTCCTCCATCACATTTCCATGTGAAGTTCTACCAAATTTTTTTTACTTGCATTGACAACTAAAAAGACCCAAGTTCGAAAATTTCTCTTCAAAATACTTTTGTAAAAATTAAAATAATTTTAAATTTTAAAAATATTTTTTTAGTCAAAATGACATGTTTAAAAATATTTTTTTATTCGTTTTTATCTATTTTGAAAGATTATTTTAGCAATCTTTTAAAATATTTTCATCCTTAATTCACATAAATTAATTATTTAAATGATAATTCAATATTCAAATAACAATTATCTAATTTATGTAAATTAAAAAGCATCCTATTTCCAACTAATCCCATTTGTTTAATTTTTGAGGTAATTATTTTCTTTGGGTATGTTCGATTTCTAGAAAATGCTTACAAAAAAGTGTACTAAGAATATTTTTTTTTAATGTTCGATTTCATTATTAAAATGCAAAAGAAATCTAATAAAATCAAGATTTGATTGTAGATGATGTATTTTTGAAATAAGTGAGACAATTTTGAAATAGTATATTAAAGCGATTTAATTTTCTTCACTGATTTCTTTGGACCTCTTAAATTAATTCTTTGTGATTAGTTCTCGTACAATTTCTCAAGTTTTTCCATTTTATTTTACGTACAAAATCAATAGAGCCTCCAGATTAGGCATTACTCTTTCATCAACTATAAATTCTTCTATTAGGCATTGCCCTTTTAACCAAATATCCCTTCTTCTTATTCATCTAAGAAGCACAATTCTAGGCCTTCAAGTTGAAGAAATCTTCCAATGGAACAAACCATTCCTTTCCGACATATACGTTCACGATAATTCAATAAATTTCAACATTTAATACGTGTTTTGGGAGGGAAGTGCAAGGTCCCAGTCCTAGTGAGGACAATTTACTATATTGTAACTAAAATATTTAATTATAAAAAAAGAACAATGTTACGATCCATGACACAATAAAGAAATACGAAATAAAGAAAAACACTAGATTTATGTAGAAACCCTTGAGGAAAAAACCATGGGAGGAGGATAAAACTTAACTATGAATTTGAAAGGAAATTACAAAGTACATTGAAATAGGAGATAAGCCCTAATGTGTTGATAAACCTTAATGGCGTAGCCCCTCTTCTACTGCAACATATCCCAATTTTTTTTTCTTAACTTTTTCTTTTTACAAAAGTCGCACCACGAGCCTTTGGGTTGGACATAAGCTCAAAACCAAATTCAGGTCACAAATCAACAATCTCAACCTTGATACGAATTCCCGTCATTAGTAGAAAACGCCAACGAACTCCATATCTAAAAAAAAAAGATCAAAACCATACTCCTCTTCCACAACAAAGTCCCATAAGGCAAAACCCAGCAACCAAGTCCCACTAAGTTTGAACAATGTACAAACTTGGCTATAGTAAGTGACTTAGTCATCATAGCTGCAGGATTGTCTTGGGTTATGACTTTACTCACAACAATGTCACCATGACCAATAATCTCATCTGAAAAAATGATACTCCCCTGTGATACGCTTTGTCCTCTCATAGAGGCTTATATGATCTTTGATAAGAAGAATAACACTTTGGCTATCACAAAACAATGTGCGATATGCAGCGATCCCTTAGCTCCCAAACTATCCGCTAACAAAAGGGCCTCTTTACAGATTATGGCTTGCCATGTACTTTGCCTCGCCAGTTGTAGAAAGCTATTATAGACTGAAGAGTAGCTTTCCAACTAATAGCACAACCTCCAATGGTGAACATGTATCCTGTAAGGGATCTCCTTTTATCGAGATCTCCAACATAATCAGAATCTACATACCCTATAACTCCATCTCTAGTCTTACTGAACTACAATCAAACACTACTGGATCCACACAAGTATTGCATGATCCATTGAACTGCTTTCCAATGTTCCTTGTTAGGTTTTTCCATGTACTGCTGACTGCACTGACTACATAGGCCAAATCTGGACGAGAACACACCATGGCATACATCAAAGAACCCACAACACTAGAATATGGTACTCTAGATGTGTAGTCAATCTCCTCATTTGATTGTGGACATAGGGTAGTTGAAAGTCTACAATGAAATTGCCAAAGTGGAGTAGTAATGGGTTTAACGTGCCGCGTAATTTGGAGCACACGACACCTTTCATTATATCCTTTCTGACTCAAGGATAATCTTCCTGCCACTCTATCCCTCAGAATCTTCATCCCAAGTATCTTCTTGGCTACTCCCGGATCTTTAATCTCAAACTCATTATTAAGTTGCGCTTTTACAGTTCTTATCTCTTCTTAACTCTTGGCTGCTATTAGCATGTCATCAACATATAAGAGTAGATACATAAATGACTCATCATTGCATTGTTTGAAGCATACACAACTATCAAAGCTACTCCTCTTAAAATCATGAGAGATAATGAATGAGTCAAATCTCTTATACCATTGTCTAGGAGACTATTTCAAACCATAAAGGGACCTCTTAAGTAGGCAAACACAGTCCTCCTTACGTGAAACTGTAAAACCCTTTGGCTGCTGCATATAGATGTCCCCCTCAAGCTCCCTATGTAAAAATGTAGTCTTCACATCCAACTGCTCAAGCTCATAATCATGAAAAGCCATAATCTCAAGCAAAGCTCGAATTGAGCTATGCTTCACCACTAGAGAGAATACATTTGTGAAGTCAACACTTGGGAATCTAGCACATGCTTGGCACAGAGCTAGTCTTGCCTTCTACCTTACATTCTCAACTCATGTTGTGCCTCATTTCTTCTTGAACACCCATTTGCACCGAATGGATTTCTTCCCTTTAGGTAGCCTCACCATGTCCTATTTTTATGAAGGCACTCCATCTCTTCTTGCATAACAATCATCCACTTACTTGAATCACTGTAACTTACTGCCTCTTCATAAATGGATGGCTCTTCACTGGACTCAATATTATCTACTACACTCAAGGCATACGCAACTAGATGAGCTTCACCATATTTCTATCGTGGATTAATGGTCCTCATCTCTCTATCTCTGGCAATAGAATATTGTTGCATTGGAATTGAAGCTGTAGGAACACTTCGCTCATCTGAATTAGGAGCCAAACCAGTTTGAAACTCCACCTATTTATCAACTCTCTACATGGTCTCAACACTAGAGTCTTTAGGAGCCAAGACCTGAATCATGGAAGTCTCATAAAAAAATCACATCTCTACTAATTACCAATTTCTTGATTTCCGGGCACCACAATTTATAGCCTTTCACATCAGATTTATAACCAAGAAATATACACTTAATTGACCTATAGGTTCTAACTTCCCATTATCAACATGGGCAAATGCAGGGCATCCAAATAACCTTATTCTACATATGGCCGAAACGGTTGATCAAATAACATGTAGTGATTTTAACCTCTACCAAAAGACTTCGACAACCGAGCATTAGAGAGCATGCATCTGACCTTCTCCATCAAAGTCCTATTCATACGCTTCGCTACACCATTCTATTGTGGAGTATGACGAACTATACGATGTGTAACAATTCCCTCTTTCTTGCAAAGAGTGTTAAACTCATCAGAACAAAACTCTAACCCATTATTAGTGCGAAGACACTTCACCTGCCTCCTTGTTTGCTTCTCAATCATTGTCTTCCAATTCTTTAATGTTGAAAACACATCACTTTTCTATTTCAGGAAGAATACCAATACCTTACATGAGAAATCATCAATGATCGTCAGCATATAAGTGGTACCTCCCATAGAAGATACTTTTGCAGGTCCTTAAAGGTCTGAATGTAGATAGTCAAGCTTTGACTTATGAATGCTTGAAGAGAATCTAACTCACTTCCATTTCCAAAAACACAATGCTCACAAAACTGTAACTTACTTGTTTTATGCCCTATTTATATGTCTCTTACCTTCGACTATGCATGCGTTTTCCTTTCATGTGCCCAAGACGCATGTGCCAAAGCTTCGTAATATCATCCTCTAACAATGAATGAGATGCAATAGCAGCATCTTCATCACTACTAGGGCTCATTTACTAGTCTTCAAAACTCCACCTTCACTAGTGTACTTGTACCCTTTTGTGTCAAGAGTACTTAGGGATATCAAATTCCTTTTCAAATCAGGAACATGTCTGACGTCACCAAGAGTACGAACTACTCCATCAAACATCTTAATGCGAATTGTCCCAATACCTGCTACCTTACAAGATGCATTGTTACCCATCAAAACCTCACCTTTATGCATAGCTTCGTAAGTAGAGAACCAGTCCCAATTAGGAGTCATGTGAAATGTACAACCATAATCTAAAATCCAATTCTCACCAGCTCTTGAAACAACATCTAACGCAACTAGAAGTTCTCCATCAGTCTGATATGATTCCACAACACTAGCATCACTACATTTCTCTCCTTATTTATTCCCAAATTTCTTCTCCTTATTCTGCAACTTGAAACACTCCTTCTTGATGTCACATTTTTTCTTGCAGTAATTGCAATTTTTATTAGAATTCCTGGATTTTGACATTTTCCTTTGTTCTTCACTATAATTCTTCTCTTCACGCCTATGGGTGTACAATCAGGCTATACATGACGCCCCAGATCCGGTCCGTTAATGACCCACGTGGAAAACACAGTATTGTCTCGTATCATGAGACCCATACATAGTAAAATGGCCACTTGGGCCCATACATCGATACTCACCCAAAATCTAACCAACTATATTACAATAGTTTAAGAGAGTTATTACATCACTCTTAACACAACATATATTAAAATTTAGAATTTCTAATACATGTTTTACAAATTACATATCAAAGCCACAATCCGGCTTTCTTCTCAAAAGCAGCCTCTAATGAGCGCCATCTTCCCAAACACTCCCTGTACCTGAAATGATGTTCCCTCGATAGGGTGAGCAATGGCTAGTAGTGATAATTTCCTATATGGGTTACTCTCCACTTAAGTGCACATGTAATGGCAACCAAACACACTCAAGCAAAAACATGATCCTACTTGAATGTCTACATGATATGGATGAGAATGCGACTCACCCTTTCCTCTTTACCGAGCCCTCATGACTCCCTCACGCATTACTAAGCGAATTTGAGAAAAACCTTTGTTTTCAAAACAAAAGGTTTTTGTTCTCGAAAACATACTACTGAGTTTCGGTAAAATCCTGTTAGACTGACCCTCAGGTGAATTTGTTGGATAACTCTCAGAAACAATTCATGGACTCTCAGACGTGAATTGTTGGACAATCTCTGACCAAATTCTCAGGACAATCTTCGTGAAATTCCTTTCACAACCATTTTCCTTTCATTTTCTTTCATGTCATGCACTCACACCTATCGTTCTAGGGTGTCCCGGTGCATATGGAATGCATTATGTCATTTCTAAACAATTCATGACAATATATCAATTATGTATATATTAACAAAATTTACATACCAACCACATGTTATTCAATTCTTAGCAATAAAATCAAAATTAGCTCACATGGGCTAATCAACAATCCAATTTAATTCCAATGGCTCTCACACAATTATATTTTATATAATTCAAACACTCATGTTAACACACTAAATTTTCATGCATTAACAATTTCTTTCCATACACACTCCAAGCCATTCATCTTAAGCAATATTTTGCTTACAACACACATGGACCATTTTCGGTCCAACAAGCAAACAAGGACTATTTTTAACAGTCCCACATCCGTCTGATGGGTTGTGTGGGCAGCCTCTCACCAAGCTTGTCAGTTCCACTTTGTGGGGCGAAATCCATATTACTTCGGCCCAATAACACTCAAACCATAATTTATTGCATAAATTATAACAAAATCCACCCAAACAGTCCGTGGACTATCCAAAACGACTCCCAATTTCCAGAATTTTAGTCCCAGAATTTTTGGAATTTGATCAAATATTTCACGGCCTCATATCATCAAAAGCATTTAAATAACAAAGGATTAAATCAAGTAGGAGAAAAGCCCCTACCTCCGGGTGTGAAACTCCCGATCGGTGCTTAGTAGCCCTTGCCGCGTAGAACAACTTTGCTTCTTGGCCCGACGAGAACCGACGGTCCGAAAGCTGAGAAATCTAGAGAGAAGTTGGACTTTCTCTCTCTAAAAACCCTCCATTTTCAAAATCTGTTCTCCACTGCACGTTCCAGCCAAAAAAATGGAGAAGATGAAGTTGTCTTCTCTTTTTCATGCCACTTGTCAAGTTCTCATTGGTTGAGAGGTTTTCTTATCCATTGTCGCTGACTTGGTTCAAGCATCCAATTAGGAGGTGCCACATGTCCACATGGGCCCCACACTTGAGCTCAAGTTGACTCATTCTGCACTTGACACATGGCACACTATGAGTCACTCAAAATGTGTCAAGTGTCCCCACGCTCTTTGTTGCCTTGAAACGTGCAAATTAGTGTCTCAAAGGTCGACGAAGTGACGTCGTAGCTAGATTTAGCGAGATAGTTCAACAGTGAAGTTCGTTTTGTCATCCGAGATCTAGAAAAATTCCGGATTTTGACCGAAATTACCATTTTGCCCTTTTTCAAAAAATTTGATTTTCTCGATGTTTCACACTATCTGCTTGTGCTTTAGGCCCTACAATTAATTGCTTCATTTTCACCTTAGAAAACAGAGCCTCATAGACTTCATTTAGGGATAAGGTATCACCACTATACAAAACCATATCTTTGAAAGTCACAAACGAATTAGGAAGCGAACACAACGACATTAACCCTAGATCTTCTTCTTCATATTTAACCTCCAAAGTTTCTAAATCCGCAACAATTTCTTTAAAGGTCGTAAGATGCTCTTCTAAAGACGTACCTTCTGCCATACTATACGAATGTAATCACTGCTTCAAATGCAACTTACTCGTAAGACTTTTCGTCATGCACAGTTCTTCCAACTTCAGCCATAATGCATCGACAATCTTCTCCTTTAGAGCGTCTTACAAAATCTAATTCGATAAATGAAGGTGAATATGAGATAGTACTTTACGATCCTTACGTTATTTCTCCTATTTTGTCAACGATGATGACATCTTGTCAATCCTTAGCAACGCATCATCCAGATCCATCTATGCGAGCACAACGTGAATCTTAACTTACCACAACGAAATTCTGGCACTGCGATCCAACATGGGAATTTCGTATTTCATGGTTGCCATTGACAAGATTGGAAAAACCTTATGGCTCTAATATTACTTGTTATGATCAATGGCACAATAAAGAAATACAAAATAAAGAAAAACACTATATTTACGTGGAAACCTTTATGGGAAAAAACCACGGGCTGTGAAGAAATCTTCACTATGAATCTGAGTAAAATTACAAAGTCTACGTGGAATAGGATAAACCCTAATGTGTTAATATGGCGAAAATACCGAGGCGAAGGTCATACCACGGGGTAAGCCCTTGCACCCCTTGGGATGGAGTTGTGGAGCTACGGGCACGGGCGGTGCTCTTTTAACCAAATCCTATTTTCTCAACTTTTTCTTTTCACAAAAGTCACACCACGAGCTTTTGGGTTAGAGATAAACCCAAAACCAAATTCGGGTCACAAATCAACAAAGATAACTATGGTGTGAAAACTACATAAGTCATGGTATCAGTGTTTTCTCTTCAATAGCATTCTTTTGCCACTCCAATCCAACACTATATAATAATGTTTTTTTTCTTTCTTATATTCCTTTGAATCACTCAGAACCAAATCTCCCTCCAACAAACTTCCTGCCAATAATACTAATGTTTGAAGGTTGGTGAGTTGCTCTACACCTAGATAACCATTCATGAACTTCCTCAATTTGGATGGACTTGAAATTTTTCCATAAGATATCACTTTAAAATGTCTCTAATTTTGCTGCATTTCCTAAATTGTATGAGGTAAGTAGGAACTGTAAGGTCGATGTCGAGATTTTGTAGATTAATGCTTCTTATCAATGGATTTATAGGAGCTGATTTTGTCAACTCCCTTTATGGATAAGTTCCATATGGATGAGTTCTCCTATTCCCTTTGGGAGGGTGTAGTTATCCTTCATCCTCCCTGTATCCAACACACTAAGAAATCTAACATGCTCTTGTATGGATTCCAATCCTTTTTCTCAATTGGATTAGTAAAGAAAATTAAAGATCTAAGGAGTGAATTGTGCAAATGCTAAGAAATGTTGTTATTCAAGAGATGTTAATGAATGCTTAGTCGACAAACACAACTTGGAAATGTGAAATTAATGTTTTCTTGTACCAGTAAAAGTCTTGCATATATAGCCTCTAAAATAGCAAGGTCTCGAAGGAGATCATGTATGTGACAAGACTACACCCTTACATTTACCTTCTTTTTGGCCACCTGAATCATGCGTTTATGTACCAATTCATACAAATAATCTTCACCAATATCCTCTAACGTTTCTTTTCCCTTTCTTTGAATAAAACCTTCAACAATCCACAAGCGAATCAACTTGCTAGCCTTGATTTCAGAGTCTTCTAGGAAAATCGCACAATGAGAAAAACATGACTTCAAGTAATAAGGCAAGTCATTATAAATTAAGGCTAACATTCCCAAACACGATTTTGAGCCTCCTCGATTCAAATGCTTGTCTACACTTGCAAGAACTTTCTCCCATGATGCTTGTGTCTTCCCTTTCATAGACAATAAGCCTCTTAACACCACGATTGCAAGGAGCAAAGCTTTACATTTTTCGACAATTTTCCTCCCCAATTCCTCTAATGACTTTGATTGAGAAACAAGTCTAATATCTTTGTCTCCAAAAGTCTTCTTTAGAAAGAGCTCCCAGCTCTCACCATCATCCATAAGTCGAAGTTCATAGACAAGTGAATGGTTGTGATCGACAACTTCATGTGGATTGGTTTATTATGTGATTTCTTTATTTCGAGTGGTCATCAACACTTTGCTACCATTAATAGACTCGGGCAGATGGAAGCTTGAGCCACTTTAACCATCATTACTCCACACATCATTCACAACTACCAAGTACTTTTTATTATTGAGTTATCCACGAAACTTCCCATCTAGCTCTTTCTCTCCCATCTCTTATCGCTTTCTTCAAGGTTTATGGACATCACAGAGTTGATGATGTTCAAATGGATGCCCTTGGCTTGAATTCTTGAGACACGTAAACCCAAGCATGACAGTCAAAGTGATACTTAACATCACTATGATTGTAGACTTTCTTAGCAAGGGTTGTCTTGCCCAAGCCGCCTATTCCCACTATGGAAACCATCTTTCTCCACATTTGACATCCTTTGATCAACATCTACTTCACCGCCTTCAATGCCCTCTTTGATCTCCTCCATGTCGGTCTCTTCAACATTGGCGTTTCTTCTCTCTTGATGATTAGAAACACCATGATCGGTACTGGACAAGCTGAAAGTAACCAAGGCTTCAAGACTCGTATTGATCTATCGCCATAATCTTCTATCGTGGAGATTGATTTCTTTCACCTTACTATGTAGCTCATGGATGAATAGTAATTTGTCCTCACATGAACTTACAAGTAGGTACAGCTTTAGGAACTTGAGATTTTTTATCAGAAGATGAACAAATAGAGAACATCTTTGGTGATCACGGATCACCTTCTTTGATATGTGCTCCACCCATGGCTTGATTCTTTCATCATATATGAATTTTGAATCTATGTCCTTCAGGAAGAGGCACATCCATCTAAGCTCATTGCGCAACAACTTCACCTGGCCTTCAACTCCTCCAAAGAGAGAAGCTTTTTGAATAGCCAAGTTGCTCAACTTCTCTAGGAAAAAGGTTACTCTGCTTTATGTCATTATGGGTTACTCATCTTCTTCTATTGCACCTAAATTGCTCCTAAATTACACATAGATTGCACATAACTTGCTCAGGAGTTGATTTTCATTTTGAGAATGGGTGGCCTAAGCAAAGTGGAAGAAAATTAGAAGAAATAACAAATGCTAGCTAGATTCATATATTAAATCAATCGGTTGCGGCGTATCGCCCACACATTTGCGCGATCGCCTTGTTTAGATCACTGTACAGTTGTCGATACCTTACTGCCAACCACCATGAGGTTGGTCATTTGCACAGTGACCACAAATCTTTCCTTGTAAATGTCGACCTTCACATACATTATCAATCTGGGGGTCCAATCACGTTTGGTAACCGTGAGTGAATGCATGGCATCTACGATGATGGTGTAGTTTCCGGACCCATCTTTGGCCATCGTAATGTCGGCCTTAGAAGTCTTCGGATTCCACCGCCAACAATCCTTCTATTCGCTTCCTTCAAGGCAGCGACGCCTGAAGGAATGAGATGACAAAAAGAAAAAGCAAACAACAATGTCGTATCATGGTATATAGTGGAGTATGAGAAAGAGACTTCTACAAAGAGTGAAGAAGAAGAAGGTGGAGATGTCTAATAAAATTAGGGAGTTTAAGGAACTCTGCTTACTCCAAGATTCGTGTTCCAAGAAACAAGAGGAAATGTGAAAAGTGATGTTTTACATTGTGGCAAAGGAGAGTGTGAGAGGCATAAAAGCATATGTGACAGAATTTAAAGAATGGGTGGCCAAGCTACAAAACCAAAAGAAGCTACTTGTTTGCCAGATGTCTAAAAGTGGGGGGATTTGTGCACCTTATGGTCTTATCCCATTTTCTTTCATTTCAAAACTAAAAATAACCTAAATCAACTAGTTATTTTCTATCTATTTTTTCTTTCTCAGAGTTTCTTCGGGTTTTCAAATAACCAATGGATTTTCGGATTTCGATTAAAGTATGATGCAAAAGAAATGCGAGAGGCGTGTGATAATGCCAAAGATTCATCTATCAATATATTTGGAAATGTGCTATGCATGTGAAGGCTGAATAGGCTTTAAATTTTTTGGTAGTTCAGCGAATTAACATGCATGATTTGAGCCACTATGACACTACAAAGGCTCCCTTTGCAAAGCTGCACCACATGGCCTCGATTCAGTACACTGGGCTATTTTGTCCCATTTGGTTAAACCGATGGCATTGTTTCTACTCCATCGTCATGGGGTTTGGGAATGTATATAAAGAAGCTTAATTAATTAGCTATATAAGTTTGCAGGTATACACTCCTATTTCCTTGTGTTCCAATTTGCTTTTGAAAATTTCTTTTTCTAAATTTAGTAATGCTTTTAAAGAAAGACTAATGAAGGAAAATGAATTTGAATATGTCATTGTTTCCTATTTCAAATATGTCACTGTTTATGCATTTGATGAGGGTAAAGCATGTTTTCTCATGCACCCATCTTTTATGTTTTTTCATATCTCATCCCCTCCCTCATCCATATTCTTTAATTAAGCATACTAGTTGTAGAATATTAATTTTGATTGGAACTTAGGTTATGAATCTTGATTCTTTGGGTATACGTACGCGCTTTAATTTTCTTCATAAAGTTAGTAAATACTAAATATTGTGTGTTTAACATTTAAGGTTTGATTGAATATATTTATCTTTTACTCAATTTGTTCCAACTAGTGGTTTCCATTTCTTATGGCTCTTGTCTTTTCTCATACAGGAGGGTCATAAGGAATGACTTGCACAAGTTCAATTTCTCGTTGGTTGTTACTATTACCCAAACCTTTTTAAACTTAAACACATTCCCAAAATATTTTTAGAAATGTTTCAAATTGAAAACTTTTTTGTAAAAAAATCTCATCAACATGGAGATCAAAAATCTATAAAAGTATCTTATGATCTACCAAAAGGAACTTTGGCATTTTATATTAAAAAATCAACATATCATTTATTTTTTACTCAAGTATTTTAATGCATGGGAGCTTCATAATAATTTATTCTATTGAATATTACCAAAATCACAATATTTAGTAATTCTTAAAATGAAATAATCTCTTATGAAAATTCTAAAATGTTTATTTCCTTAAAGGAATTAAATGAATCTATTTCAAAATATTTTTATTTATGTTAAATTAGTAAAAATTTGAGAAATATTTTACTAACAATTCTTACAAATAATGAAAGAACAAGTATTCCTCTTCAAAAGCAATACTAAATTTGAAAAAGAAAATAGTCCATTTGTTTTTAAAACGTTTCAATCTTGAGATCTATCAATGTAAAAAAACTAGGGTACGGTAAGTGGCAAATTTGATCAACCTAAAAAAATCATTAATAGTGAAAGAACGAGTACTCCTCTTCACAAATGCCTAAACCATAAAGATTAGTTTCATCTTGAGACTTTACGGTTAAAACTTAACACACCATGGCTATACTAGGCTTGTTTCCATGGTTCAAAACCTTACCATGTTGTAGATATAATAATACATCTCATGCAAAATTTTATCTTTGTATAAAGCAAAAAATTAGGTTAAATAAAACCAAGTTAGACCACAATGGTTAAATAAAACCAAGTTAGACCACATTGGTTAAATCAAACCAAAACTTTTAGATAAATGTATTCTCAAATTAGTAATACTCACAAAGTTGATATTTTTTTATCCACCTTATTAATAACTTAATGATGTGTTTTATTCAAAAAAAAAAACTAATGATGTGTTTTGTAAAATTTGCTTTAGGATATATTAAATTAATAAACTATGCAATTAATATATAAATGTGCAAGTACATTTTTATAATCATCAATTATCTTTTCCTTAAATTGAGGAAATAGAAGAGTGTAAAGTGCTAAATGTTGGGTTGCAAATCTTGAACTAAAAGGATATTAAGTTAGAGTCACATTGGTTTTAACTGGATCAACTTGCTTGAATTGCAACATTATTTAATTATTTTAAAGAAAAGAAAATTTCCAAACTAATGTGTTCAATTTTTGCCATTTGACTTTTTCAAAAGTTAAAGTTACATATCCTATCAACCACCATAATTAAAATGAATTTGATAAAATGTACGCTATTTCCAATTATGTGGTAGATGACTAGATAGAAACTCTTATGGGAAAAAGCTAAAGCAAGCAAATTGGTTCATTTTATTTTATTTTTGGAAAATATTCATAATCATCCATTTCCCCCCTAAAAATTCATATTTACTACTAAAAGTGGAAGTCTTCTTTCTACAACTTTACATGTCTGTTAATCATGGTTTTAGTTCATATCTACCTTTTTGTGAATCCTAAGCAGGTAGGTAAGCACTTTAGAACTTGAGATTTTTTAGCCTTTGAAGATGTACAAATAGAGAACATCTTCAGTATCATGGGCTACCTCTCTCATATGTGCTCCATCCATATCTTGATTCTTTCATCGTATATGAATTTTGAATCTGTGTCATTCAGGAAGAGGCACATCCATATCTAAACTCATTATGCAACAACTTCACCTAGCCTTCAACTTCTCCAAAGAGTGAAGCTTCTTGAATAACTAAGTTGCTCAACTTCTCTTGGAAAAAGGTTACTTTGCTTTCTATCATTATGAGTTACCCATCTTCTTCCATTGCACCTAAATTGCTCCTAAATTGCACATAGATTGCACATAACTCGTCACAAAATGATTTTCATTTTCGAGAACGTGCTGCCTGTGCAAAGAGGAAGAAAATTAAAAGAAATAACAAATGCTAGCTAGATTCATATTAAATTTCATCAAGGTGGAAAATGCGCAATATCTCGTACATCGTTTTGTTTAGATCACTGCAAGTAACCGTAGTTATTTGATATCACCGCCAACCACCATGAGGTTGGTCATTTGCATAGTGACCACAACTCTTTCCTTGAAAATACCAGCCTTCACATACATTATCACTCTACAAGTCCAATCACGCTTGGTAACTGCGAGTGAATGCATGGCATCTCCGATGATAGTTTAGTTGATGGACCCATCTTTGGCCATCAGACGTCACTCTTTGGGAAGTCTTGCTAATTCCACTGCCAATTTTCCATTTTCCTTCAAGGTTAGTGATCACATGAAGGAATGAGATGACAAAAAGAAATACAAACAATAATGTTAGCATTTGAACAGCATAACGAAGAAAGATTCACAAAAGTGCAAAGAATATATGTGAAATGTCTCATCAAATTATTGAGTTCAGGAACTGGTTGGTCTAATGTTCAATGAATATCAAACAGTAAAAGATGTTTATATTATGGAACAGAGAATGTGAGAAAGATAAACACAAAGACACACAGATCTTGGTGATAGAGAGTCGTTTACAAAACGTACTATACTATCATTGTCGGATGTTCAGTTTCGGGGACAGCAACTGTCCTGATTCCATTTTCTTTCATTTCAAAACTAAAATTAATCCAATCGCAGTTATTTTCTATCTATTTTTTCTTTCTCTTGTAGTTTCCTTATTGGTTTTCAACAACCAATGAGTTTTTGGATTTTTGGACTAAAGCATGATGCAAAGAGGCATGCGAGGTGCTAATAATGCCAACATTCATCTATCAATATATTTGGAAATGCTATGCATGTAAAGGGTTGAATAGGCTTGAAAAGTTTTTGCTAGTCCTAGTGAATTAACTTGACAAATAGGCAACTTAATTGCAACATGCTATTACATTTCACAGTATTGCAAAATTTTTCACTAGTCCATGTGAAATTACCAAAACATGCATGATCTGAGCTACTATGACACGCATAAAGGCTCCCTTTTGCAAGGCGTAACTGCATGGGTGATTAAGGTAGAATTAGCCATTTTGTTCTATTTGGTTAAATTGATTTAGTATTGTTTTCATCTGTTGGCCATGGGGTTTGGGAATGTATATAAAGAAGCTTAATTAATAAGCTATATATAAATTTGAAGGTATACACTCCTATTTCTTTGTGTTCCAATTTGCTTTTGAAATTTTCTTTTTCTAAATTTAGTATTGCTTTAGAGAAAGACTAATGATGAAAATCAATTTGAATATGTCATTGTTTTCTATTTCAAATATGTCAATTGTTTTTGCATTTGATTGAGGCAAAGTGATGTTTCTTTCATGCACCCATGTTTTTTGTTTTTTCATATCTCATCCTCTCCTCATCCATATTCTTTAATTGCCATAATTAGTTTCATATGATTGAATTTTTTGTGATGTATAATATTAATTTTGATTGGAACTTAGGTTATGAATCTTGATTCTTTGGGTATACGTACGTGCTTTAATTTGCTTCATAAAGTTAGTAAATACTAAATATTGTGTGTTTGACATTTAAGGTTTGATTGAATATATATCTTTTACTCAATTTGTTCCAACTAGTGATTCCGCTTTCATGGTTCTTGCCTTTCTCATACGTGGAGGGTCATAAGGAATGTGACTTGTACAGTCTAATTTCGCCGTTGTTACTTATCACCTAAACCTTTTAAATTTAAATACATTCCCAAAACATTTTTTAGAAATGTTTCAAATCAAAAAATTTGTAAAAAAATCTCATCAAGATAGGAGATCAGAAAATTCATAAAAGTATCTTATGATCTGTAAAACCCATGCAAAATTTAAATTTAAAATTTCTTAAAAAGCGGCAAACGGTAATTCATTGAATAGTCCCTGAGGAAAAGATGGATTTTGGACTTCTGATGACAAAACGGATTACACTGTTGGAATTGTCTCGTGAAATCTAGCTACCTAGACATATTTCATTGGATTCCGAGATAGTCGAAATTTCACGTATTTTGAGGCATCGGGTGTCGAATGACACATGACAAGCCATGTGAGTGACACATGGCAGGCCATGGGTGTGACACATGGAAGGCTATGGGTGTGACACATGGCAAGCCATGTGTCTACTTGCATGGAAGGTGCAAATAGTATAAATAGGTCACAAACAATTTGTAGGAGAGGGGGGAGGGAGGAGGAAAGGAAAAGAGAAAGAGAGGAAAGAAGAAAAAAAGAAAGAATAAAAGAGAAGAAAAAAGAGGAAAAAGAAAAGGAAGTGAGGGAAAGGAAAGAAGAAAATGAAGAAGTGTCACATAGTGATAAGACCCGGACGACGAAGAACCCGGAACTGCGCTACAAGAGGTAGGTTTTCACCTACTCAGGTTGTTTTATGCCTAGGGGATTTCGCCCAATTTCAGGGCGAATTTAAGATGTGTGTTGTAACGCCCCGTCCCGAGAGAGTGTACAGTACATGATACTGTAGGGGTGTATAAGAGTACCAAGTGTCATATTGTAGTATTTTGGAGACTAAAGTAGGAAATGATACTTTGGTAAAAACCGACCACAGATAGTTAAGTGGTACAATTGTCATTTAGCAAAAGGACATGTACGCTAATTAAGTTAGACGCCTACACACAAATAAATAGTTTACAATTGAAAAATTAAAGAGATGGAGGGCTATTTGTAATTAAAGGAAATGTTAAAATATAGAAATGGGAAAACAAAAGCCAAAATCACATTCTCGTCTCCCAAAAAGCTAGGTCTCACGTAGGAGAGAGAAGAGAGCCAAGAGGCGAGGGAAGAAGAGGAAGAAGAAGCTGAGGAGGAGAAGTCCAAAAATCAGGTATGTCTTTGCCTCAGAACTGCACTGATCTCTGTGACTCGGGCAAGGAGAATGGGGATGCTCATTTGGTCTTAGGTTTCAGGCAAAGAGCACACATGAACCTTGAATGGTTGGGGCTATGAGAGTAAAACCCCAATTGGGAGAAAATAACCATGAAATCATCACCATGGTTTTATAAAGAATTGGTGGACCTTAGGTAGGGTTCTTGGATTTTCACTGGCTAAGCCTTGAGGCTCGAGGTTCCATAGCACCTCAATTCTTAAGTGTCATGGAGTTGTTTTTAGATGAATTCCATGTAAATTTTGAGGTATATGAATTATAGAAGTGTATATGGACTATAGAGCTGAATTGGATGGAAAACATATGGAAAAATGGAAGCAAAACACAAAATTCGAAAATTTCAAGGGACCAGTTCTCAGACAGAAATGCCTCGTTTTCCCGTTTCACCATTTGTCGATTTTGACCATAACTTGCCTACTTCTGATCCGATTTGAGTGATTCAAGTTGATGGTTGTCAGGGACTTTGCTGAAAATCAAACATATAGAAATAGGCATCGTCAAATTCTGATTATAAGTGGCCTAAAAATTTACCTAAAGTAGGGCCATGTGTGTTTCACTCCGTCTGGTTCTCAGACAGAAATGCCTGCTTTTTCTGCTTTCACCATTTGTTGTATTTTGACCATAACTTGCTCATTTCTTATCCGATTTGAGTGATTCAAGTTTTTGGTTAAAATAGACTTCAAGGAAAATCAAACATATAGAAATAGGTATCATCAAATTCTGATTATAAGTGGCCTAAAAATTTACTCAAAGTAGGGTCATGTGTAAGCCACTGTCTGGTTCAGTTTTTGAATATAGATTAGCCCGGTTGTTTTGGACGTAACGTGAGTTTCGATGCTCCGATTTGGGTGATTCCAATTGGAGGTGCCAACCCTAGCACCTTAGGATTTAAAATAGTACAAAGAGATAATGTCATCATGAAGTTAAGACCCTGAAAAACGAGAGTGCACACAAACTATCCCTAGTGTAATCTGTGAAATGGACTAGTTGGCATGAAAAATGTCATAACTTTAGCTGGGATGATCCGATTGATTGATTCCAATTCCTAAGTAAAATAGATTCATAGAGGAATAAGAATATAGGAATGGAGTATGTATGGGGATTAAAATGGAAATTATGGTTAATGTGTAGCTGTGGTTTTCTTGAAAAAGGTGAAAAGGACTACTGAAGGGAAACTGAACTCGACGAAGCAAGCTGATTGAGTGAATTGTATGTAAAAACTATTATTTTGAAAATTGAGTTTAAAGGTAAATTATTTTAATGAGAAAAAGGAAAAGTGATTAATATAAATGCTTATATATGGATATCCATAAGAATGTAGTAAATGTATAAATGTTTACTTTTTGCCTAAATATATGTATTTATATTAAATGTTTATATATGTACGCATATTAAGGCATTATGAAGTTTAAAATAAGAAGAATGCATAAATGTATAATGATAAAGTAAAGTTTTAAATGTGATTTATAAATGTATTTGGAAGAAATGTTTTATCCCGATGGTTACCCTAACCCCATATGACTGTTATGACCGGAGCATCTACGAGGTACCTTAAGCGCAAGGATTTAGAGGGTAAAGTTAGTATGTTACTAATCGAGGGAGGGAATTAGGTGTCTAGAGTAACATCCTTACACGTGATAAGGTGTTAAGTGACTGAAAACCCTATGCAAAGCGTGAGTTTCTCCGCAACGTAGTGGTTATGACTGGATTGAGACTATCCCTCACCGTCAAGCATTCTGAAACTGCTCGTATGTTTATTTCCGGGTTCCATCGTAAAAGAAAGAAAGAAATAAAGAAAGAAAGTTTAAGGTATAAATGGATTTTAATTGTATAAGTATTTATTATAAAGAAAGAAAGAAAGTTTAGTACTAAATGTCTAAGGCATAAATCGATTTTAATCAGATATAAGTATGTATTACTTTGATATATACTCGAAATGTTATTTTAATGAAATGTACACTCACTGGGCTCCTTTAGCTCATTCTTTTCCGTATGTTTCAAAAAAATATTTTCAGATCGAGACAAAAAGGCCATAGAGCAATTCCTCTCAGGCAAAGTGAGTCGAGCTTATCGAGGAGACGACGATCAGGATCAGATTGTATATACATTTTGCATATTGTATTGAATATTTTTTATTATGTATATATGTATAGATGTATATATTTTGAAAAGGAACTACGTGGGCTTTGATCCTCAGCTGATCTAGGTATCGTAGCTGGCTTCGCTTAAGTCCCAGCCAAGCCCAATCTTTGATAAAAAACAAAATGCATGGAATTGGTACAGTTTGAAATGGTTTTGATGGGATTGAAATGAATAAATGTATATATGTATATATTGTGTTTCGATTGTCAGGACTAGGAGTCCTAAAACTAAGTTGAGAAGTTGAGGATTTAAAGATTAGAAGTGTTTTTAAATGTTTTCGTAGGTCTTGTAAATTTAGGAAAGTCCGAAAAACATAGGGAAACTTCCGCCAATTTTTCGAAAAACTAAGTGTTTGAAAAGGAAAGAAAAAAAAAAAAAAATTTTACACTTCGCTTCCGCATTATTTTCTAAAGATATGTTAAGGACTATAAAGGGGTTCACTTTACGGATTTTAATTGATTGTTTTAAGGAAATG
This sequence comes from Tetrastigma voinierianum, assembly GCA_016808115.1. Taxonomy (NCBI): domain Eukaryota; kingdom Viridiplantae; phylum Streptophyta; class Magnoliopsida; order Vitales; family Vitaceae; genus Tetrastigma; species Tetrastigma voinierianum. The sequence continues at coordinate 677,564 of JAEQBH010000904.1, read as the reverse complement.
TTTCTATATCCGTTGGAGTGCCGGGAGGTCCCCTCGGGTTCATGAGGTTAATCCGGGTCGGGATCCTTCATGTGTGGTTTGGTTATTATTGTGTGACCGTCAAAGACCGGTTTCACGGGGTTTCGAGACTGTCCAAGACCGAACATTGTGTTCCGGGAAGGCAAAATCCCGAGCAGAATGGCAAACGGGGGTGTGCCCAAATTTCCACACACCCTTGCGAATCAGCCGCAACAACTTCGGACGGTCATAACTTTCTTGTCTGAACTTCTATTCGAGCGTTCTTAGACTCTGCGGAAAGCTCATTGAGTCTAGAATTTTATAAGATAAAGTGCTCAACCAAACTCACCTGTGGCTAAACATCGACCTGGCCGCCGATAGTCGAGGAATGCTGGTCCTTCTCGTTTCGGAACTCGTTGAACCTGCTTGTATTTGAAATGTCGCTGTGCGGCCTGAGTAAAGAATTGCTTGTTGGATGTTTTGTGTGGTATTTACAAAAGCTGGACTTTCTGGACTAAGTCCAAATTATTTCCGAGGCCAAGCATGGCCGGATTTATGGTCGGGAATGGCTAATGTGTGTTATTGTCAGGAATAGAATAAATATGTCGAATATGTGAAATTATGTGATATATGTGTGATAAAAATGGAAATAATTATATGTATTAAATATAATTTATCCATGACACTTGACATGTAGTGTAATAAATATGTTGCATGTGACACGTAGCATACATGTAGGCATGAAACGGCATGCAATAACATTTGCATTGCAGTTATGCACGGAACATCACATCGAGTCGGGTGTGAGTGCATGGTTGGGGTCTACACTGTGTTTGGTGTTCAATAATATGGTAAATCAACACTGTGTTTTGGTGTTCATGTATAAGCTGTGAGAACATGCGAAATCAACACCGGTGGTCGGTAACCCAATGTGGCGTCATGAGGATTACGGTTAATCGACACTGTGTTTGGTGTTCGATGGTGAGCTCAGTAAAATGGGACAACGTCCAAATCGAGGCTCACTGTTGAATGGCATGAAAAGTACATGTGTAAATGAGTGAAGCAAGTAGGATAGACATCCTCTCAGGTGAAAAACCTGGTATATGGTTTAGACACGAAACCCTGGGCGAAAAGCCCCTGTAAAAATGTTAGAGAGCACGTGCTATTCCGCCGTGAGAACCCGAAAATCCATGGCCCACAAATGCATAACACATAGTACTTGGTATGAAATAAGGTGAGGGGTACTGGGGATATCCAATGTGTCTAGAATTACAAAATAAAAAGCTTTTGTTTTGGAAAAAGTGTCAGGGGCGGGACGCCCCTGACGCTTTTCACACTTAGCATATGCAGGTGTGAGGGAGTCAGTGAGGACTCAGATTTGAGTCATGAGGGCATACCGTATTCATGACATGGTAGACATTCAGTACATCAGTATAGGTACTTGAATGCGTGTGATTGTATATTGGCATTGCTGCACTTAAGTGGAGTAACTCTCGATAGAAGATATATCTATCTGCTGCCAATCCCATCGTGGGACCACCCTTTCTCGTGCAATACTCCAGAAGAAGGCCGTGAGTACCGAAGAAGGCCTGTCATGGGTCTAGAGAAGTATTTTTATAAAATATATTAAAACAATATAGTTTTAATATACTTTGGCATGTAAAAGAGTTGTACATCAAACTCTTGTAAAATATTATAAGAATTTGTATATTTGTAAGAAAACATACAGAAGGCGACCACGAATATCTCCGCTGCCGACTTTCGCCTTGTCGGCTTGGACCCCCGTGATTTTGGAGTGTCAGCTGTGATGATATCCGAGTATACGACCCCCTGGGTTTTGGGGCGCTACATGATCTACCAAAAGGAACTTTTAGCATTTATATTAAAAATCAACATAACATTTATTTTCTAGCTTAAGTATTTTAATGCATGGAAGCTTCATAATAATTTATTCTATTGAGTCTAACCAAAATCACAATAATTAGTAATTTTTAGGGATGAAATAACTTCTATGAAAAATTTCTAAAAATGTTTTTTTGCTTAAAAGGAATTAAATAATCTATTTTCAAAATATTTTTTATTTACGTTAAATTTGTAAAAATTTAAGAAATATTTTACTAACAATTCTTAAAAATAATGAAAGAACGAGTACTCCTCTTTAAAAGCAATACTAAATTTGAAAAAGAAAATTGCCCATTTGTTTTCAAAATGTTTCAATCTTGTAATCATTTCAATCTTGAGATCCATCAATGCAAAAGAAATCAGGGTAAGGTAAGTGGCAAAATTGGACGACAAAAATCCTATTAGTGAACAAACGAATACTCCTCTTCACAAATGCTTAAACCATAAAGATTAGTTTTATCTTGGGACTTTACGGTTAAAGCTTAACACACCATGGTCATACTAGGCCTGTTTCCATTGTTCAAAACCTTACCATGTTGTAGATATAATAATACATCTCATGCAAAATTTTATCTTTGTATAAAGCAAAAAAGTAGGTTAAATCAAACTAAGTTAGACCACATTGTTAAATCAGCCAAAACTTTTTAGGATAAATGTATTCTCAAATTAAGAATACACAACGTTGATATTTTTTATCCACCTTATTAATAACTAATGATGTGCTTCATTCAAAAAAAAAAAAAAAAAAAACTAATGATGTGTTTTGTAAAATTTGTTTTAGGATAAATTAATTTAATAAACTATGCAATTGATATATAAATGAGCAAGTACATTTTTATAATCATCAATTATCTTTTTCTTAAATTGAGCAAATAGAAGAGTCTAAAGTGTTAAATGTTGGGTTTCCAAATCTGGAACTAAAAGAGATTAAGTTAGAGTTACATTGTTTTTAACTAGATCAACTTGCTTGAATTGCAACATTATTTAATTATTTTAAAAGAAAATTTCCAAATTAAGGTGGTGTTCAATTTTTGGCTATTTGACTTTTTCCAAAAGTTGGTAAAAGTTACATAATCCTATCAACCACCATAATTAAAATGAATTTTGATAAAAGGTACGTTTACTTCAATCATGTGGCAGATGACGAGATAAAAACTCTTATGGGAAAAAGCTAAAGCAAGCAAATTGGATCAATTTTTCTTTTTTTTGGAAAATACACATAATCATCCATTTTCCCCTTAAAGTTCATTACAACTACTAAAAGTGGAAGTCTTCTTTCTATAGCTTTACATGTCTGTTAATATTTCTCTATTTCTTTATTGTTGACTATTTCTCTATGTTCTCAATATATGTGAGATCTGAAAGTTCATAAAAGTATCTTATCGACAAAAGGGTTAAATAATTATTATGCATACTTTGTTTCTTAAACTCTAATACAATATTAAGTTGAACAATTTTTTGCACATTATTACTAATTGATTAGTGTTAGAATTGTATTTCTTTGAAATATTATTTGTTTTGTATGTGTAATTTATGGTTATTACATGCTATATTCACATGAATGATCAATATAGCTTTTACGACTTGTAAGTTGTTTGTATGTTGCTTAGCTGTTCTTATGCAATAATGCAAGCTTAAGGAAAATAAACAATGTTATGTGATCTACATTTTAATTAATTAATTAGGGAGTAGCGAAAACATCCTTAATTAGTTAAAATTATGTATTAAGGTTTTAAGATCACATTTGGAAAGATAATATTAATTGTAATTAATCATATGAAATATAATAAATCTTCTCCCACATGAATTTTTATTATATTTTTGTATGATTAATTAAGATAAAATATCAAATTATATTTTCTAATCTACTCACAATGGGATTAGAAAAGGAACATAACTTTTTTAATAGTTTTATCATAAAGTTGAGATGAATATAATAGAATTAGAATTTTAGTCCATGTAAAATTTATGTCACTACGTATTATTATGCTCTTTTAAAACATGATTTATATCAGGCGATGTTATATAATTTATCAGCCTCAACTTTCGTTATATAAGCATGCATATTTAATTTTGCAGCAATTCAACCTACTAGTTTCTCTGATATGAGATGCCATGTTCATGAGCTTAAAAGGGATGATTATAAGGTTTCAAAGGAGAGAATTGTCCTTATCTGGGTGGATGCATATCGACCAAGCCATTGAGAAAGTCAAACCCAACAACCATAATCTGGTAGCTCTCATATGCGTATAAGCCTTTACGAAAAGTGAGCGATCTAATAGCCTCTTCGTTATGTTCATAAAGACCAAAATATCAGTTTGAGATATGGAGTTCACTTGTGTAAAACCCGGGAAAAATTCAATTTTTTTGAAAATGGTAAAACGGTAATTTCGATTGGAAACCGGAAATTTTCTCAATCTCGGATGACTAAACGGATTTTACTATTGAATTCGTCTAGCGAAATCTAGTTACCTAGTTGAATTTTGCCTGACCTCAGACGCCTAATTTCAAGTTTTTCGATAAGACCGATGTCTGGAAAATACATGGAGTGGTGTCATATGACATGTACCATGGATGCAACATTACACGACATAGCCATGTAGCGAGCAAAGGATTACACGGCATCTCTGTACGAACGACCATATCGGAGCCATGTGTCAAACTGAGAGAGTTAAGAAAAAGAAAAAGGAAAAATTAAAATGACGAAGACGAGAGCAAAACAAAAGAAAAGAATTCGGTGGGATAAGACCAAAAAGAGAAAAAATAAAGAAAAGAGAAAAAGGAAGAAAGAAAATAGAAAAAGAAAGAGAAATCAAGAAAATAAGGAAAAATGTGAAGAAGACATGTGGCAAAAGAGGAAAGTGGTGGGAAGTTTCCCCCACTTTTGATGAATTCGAGAATGATAATCAAAAAGAGAGAAGGAGGAAAAGAAAAGAAAAAGAGGGGGGAAGAAAAATCGGATAGAAAAGGAAAAGAGAATGAAAGGAAAAGGAAAAATTTCCCGACGTTCCAATGGTCGAAGCTTGACGGTCCGAGAACTAAAGTCAGTCCACACAACGAGAGCTACGCTTGGGTACTAAAATCAGGGAGTTTCGTCAAACTCCAAGAGGTAGGAATTTTCCTACTTGGGTCATTTCTAGCCTAAAGGCCATTTAATGGCATGGGCTTTCTTCAGGGTCATGATTGGTAAGGATTCAAATTCCTAAGATTTGGATCGACTATTTAAAAATTTCGGGACCTGTTGGCTGTAAATTTCGACTATGTTCGGTGGCCTGGTTTTGATCTCGGGACTGATGTCTTTCGGTTTTGTTGTGTGTTGTTGCTGGAAAATGAATAACATGTTGTTTGTATGGTCCGGGACTGAATTTTCAGACTGTTATTTAGTTTCTCATGGGAACAGATTTATGTGGTATTGTCGAAAATGAATATCCCACAAGCCAGGTGAAAATCATGTTAATATATGCTTGTTTGATGTACTGACATGAGATATATAGTGAATGAAAATTATATGTTGAAAATATAATTATCCATGTTTTGGTAATGTTGCATGTAGCTCTAATTATTCATGTAACATGATATGACATGAAATGACATATTTGCATTTCATATGCATGGAGACATCGCGCTGAGCCGGGAAGTGTGTGCATGGTAATCTGCTATTCACCATTTCGTGAATGGGTGATGAGCTCGAAAATGGACAACGTCCAAAATCGAGTAGACTCACGATTGCATAACATGAAAAAGATATCGCCATGTCGCAGATAAGACGTATCCTCCCTCCCCAGCGGTGAAAACCCAAATTATTCAAGGCGTGCTAGACATGATCACCGGCAGCGTTGAAAGACCATAAAAATAAGCTGGTGCAGGCGCCGACATCATGTCAGAACCAAAAAACTGCGTGGCTCTGCCAAAATGCATAACACACAGGATTTGATGAAATCAAATGAACATTGGAGGATTTTCCAATGTGTCTTAAGGTTTAAAAACAAAAAGATTTTGTTTGAAAAAAGAGTCATTGGGTGAAACACTAATGACAGGTTTTCACACTTCAAGATTCACAGCGAGCTCCGCCAGACTCTGGTTATGGGTATGAGGAGTTTCATCTCATTCATGACATGTTTATTTTATTCCATGAAGGATCAGATTTTCTCAGATGGAATGTGGTATGATGCGTGGTGTGCTATCGCATGTGCATTTAGGGTGGAGTAGCCCTCAGAGGGAGAATTTCACTGCACAAGTACTTCGTCAGGTGGGACCCTCGTGTACAAGGAGTACAAGGAGACAAATACCAACGAGTCATGATTATGAAGGAGGCCAATGTGTGGCCTTGATATTAACTTTGTAAAATGTATTTTGTATAAAAGAATTATAACTAAATCTGGGACTATCAATAAATACAGATGTAATTATGGTAAGCAGGTGGTCGTGGATCGACCCCTTACGATTGTAATTAAGTGTTTTATTTCATATTTTTAGATTTAAATGTGAACGATCGAGTCCCAAGAAAGGGATGTATATCGGGGATATGGATTGTGGATGGACTGTGGTTATTACTATCATTTGAGACCTTGGATGGTTTATGACTATATCGTTATATGTCAGATGTCAAGTGTAGCCCTCGAACAAAGGAGGTTCCATTCCTTTTTTTCGCGGAAAATATGGATCCCTATAAATGGGACACAACAAGGTGATACTCCGTCACCCGAACCATAGGAATTCGCTGGTCGACCGGGCTGTCAACCCGGACTCCCGGGCTCAGTGTCACAAAGTTGAGCATTGCGATGATGTTCGAAAGCATTACTAAAGGTGGCAGAATCGATCACTCAGGACTCGACAAGGCAATGCCAGACTCCTAACTATGCAACTCACGTCCTTGAAGCTCATTGGGATTAGAGGTGTGCATGAGCATATTATGGGCATGAGGGATATAGCAACGCAACTTGGAATGTTGGAAGTTAAGATGTTAGAATCTTTCCTAGTTCACTACATTATACTTTCATTGCGGGCTATAGTCTCTTAAGATTTCTTAATACACATAAAGACAAATGGTCAATTATCGAAGTTGTCGACTAATGTGGTGTTAGAGAATAGAGAAGGTTGGCAATGGTACAGGGTGAGAAAGTGATTTGATGACTCAGAAAAAGAAAAAAGAAAAAATTAGCCAAGGATAAGGGAAAGGGCAAAGCTCCTCCCGAAGGACATAAAGAAAGAGCATAATCGTTCTTCTATAAAAATAAGGGGTATGAAGAACGAGTCCTAAGTTTCTCCACCGGGGTTTTTGACAAGAAAGGTACTCAACTCTTACTTGTATGTTATGAATCTACAGACCGGGATGTTAATCATAACACGTGATGGATTGACTCGATTCTATTAATCCATGTTACCAATTCTCGATAGATTGGTTAAACCTATGGAAGCCATGCATTGGGAAGTGAGTAAAGCATTTACACAGGAAATAAGATGGCCTCACATGTGGAGACTATGGGAACGTGCAAACTAGTTTTAAGTAGTGCTCTCATTTTGCAATTAGAAAGGTCCTTTATATTCCTAGTTTCAGAAATTCTAATTTATGTTTCCCTAATTGTATTAGTTGGATATTCCTTTAACTTTTCAAACTCTGGTTTTAATTTATCTTATAAATTTGAAGTTATTGGATATGATACTTTGTTTGATGGTCTTTTTCATCTTAATTAACAAAATGATGACAACTATGCAATAATGCACGTTCATGAATATATTGCTATTAAGTGATGTGTCATGGAATGAGGACTCTTCAGGTCGTGGCATCGTAGATTATGGTTATATCTCCATTAGTAGAATCAAAAGATTGGTAAATGACGTGGGGTACTTTAGTTTCTAGATTTTTTGGCACTAGACTTGTATAAAATGCATTAAGGGAAAGCAGACTAACAAGTCAAAGAAGGGTGCCAAGAGAAGGTTTGAATTATTGGAAATCATTCATACAGATATTTGTAATCCGGAAATTGATGAATATCGCGGATAAGTATCTTCGATATGACATGAATAATCATCTCTTTTATAGATGATTATTTACTATACATGTATTCTTTACTTAATAATGAGAATCAAGCACTAGATGCTTTTAAAGTCTTAAGCTCAAGTAGAGAAAAAAATGGAAAGCAAATTAAGATCACAAACGCCATGTAGAGGTGGTGAGTACTGCAGATAAAAAAATATCTACTGAATTGCTTCAAGAACTTTGTATTATATTTTACAAATAACATATAATTTAGATTATCAAAAAATCCACATAACTCTGATTTCCATATATATAAGCTAAAATGAAAATAAATAAATTAAAACAACAAGCCTTGTTATCAATTCTTTAACTTTATGAGGCCTCTTGATTCATCCTTTGATCTTCTTGTGCTTCCCCAATACTACGTATGCATCTAACACTATAGGAAAAATAAGACATAGTGACATAACTTTAGTAAGGGTCAATAAAATTCAATACTGTAGGTAAATATATAATCACTTTTAGTCAGGGGAACCAATTAGCCGCCACTTATGAGTTCTTTCACTTAGATGAAGGAAAAACTCCTAGTGCATATATGTTAATAGGGACGTTATTTTAAGATCGCGACTATATATTGCCCAATAGACACATGAGTGAGCTAGGAAACAGGCCAGCCAAGCCCATTTTAGCCCGGGCAGATCGAGCCACAAGCCAAATAGGCCCACTTTTGTTCGGGCCACCTAAAAACTGGCCTAACTTGGTCCACCTAAAAACTGGCCTAGCTCGGTCCTATGTAGGCTTCAAGCCAAAACGAGCTAAATGGGCCAAAATATTTACAAATATTAAAATATGTAATTATTTAAATTATTTGTCATTTTGATTAATACGAATTATAGTATAAGAGAAATTTATAGACCTAAGAAATAAATACTGATAAATGTTTTATATGACACTTTTTAATTCAATGGAATGTTCATGGTTTTTTTTTTTTTAAATAATAATAATTTTTCTTCCTCCCCTAACCTAGCATTGGAAACTCAAACTCCTTTACTTTGGCCAAAATGAAAATCAGTTATATATGTTAGATTTTTAAATCATTAAAAATTTGTTAGATTTAAATTTATATATTTTAAATATATTATTTTTGTTTAATATTTTTATTTTTAGTCATTTTATTTCTCATTAGTATAAATATTCTTTTACAAAAATATTTAATAATAAATGAAATTAGATTTTGACAAGAAACATATTTTTCCTATCTTTTTTTATTATTTATTATGCATAATAAATAATTCTCTAAAAAGTTAAAAAATTCTATGTTGAAATCTCACTAAAATACACACTCAAATCCAAAGATATCAATATTTCCGGCAAACGACAAAAAAGCCTAGGGTTTTTCTATTTTTCTTCTCCCAATCTTGAAACTTGCAGTCGAAATTTGAAAAAAAAAAAGTTGAATAGGGAAGAACGACTTAACGCCTTCATAAGTGATTGCAATCAATCAAAGCAAAGGGTTGAAAAAAGTCAAGTAGGGAATGGTATCAGAAGATGTACCAAAAACAATGTTCCGGACAAGAATGGATTCAACTGCCAATACATGAGCGATTTGAACCTGATAGATCATCACACTAAGTTTCCATTCAAAAATTGAGAAAAGTAGCATGATCTAAACTTGACTCCTCATTAAGCTCCACGGCTGGAAGAGTTTCCTTCATTTTAATGGGCTTCTTCTCATCGTTGATCATGGAAACAGCCACCATAAAACAAAATAAAACAATGGAAGACGATGCGAAGTGCACAAACTAGATTGGACAATGTGAAGACAATGAGAAGAGAGAGAGGTTCATCCTAGGGTTTTTTCCTTACTTATTCAAGGGGGATCAGAAGTAGACGCATCCGCCCCATTTCTTTCTCGTTTTGTTGTACTTAGCTGATGATATGGTAATATGGCTAAATTTTATATTATTATTTACACTAAAAATGAAATTTTTGGGTCTAAATGGTGTTTGGATAATTATTCGGCCTAAAGGGTAGTGAAATGGGCTGAATAGATAAATATCAAGCCTAGACCAAGCCCAAACCGAGCACAACTCAATCCGAGAAAGCCCAAGCCCATGATAATTAGCCCATGAAAGGGTTGAATGACATTTATAGAATTTTTCAATTTGTCAAAGTGGCTAGCTCAAAATGGTGAGACTTTGTCTCAAAAGCAGGTGGAATGAGACTTTTTCTCCAACTTAAGTCATGAACATGAGCAGTTATTATTACTAGATAAATGACTTGGAGAACAAGTTGTTAGTGGATAAAATGACTGAAAAATAATGTCAGAGTGGGTACGTGAGTGCTATTAGAGAAGGTGGGTTGCGACAGTTATTCAAAATGCCTATAAAAGGAAGACTCAAATTCAGAGCAAGGGACCACCAATCAACCGATCAACCAACACTCAATAGAGCATTTCAATATTTTCTCTTAGTTTCTACAATTTCATCAACAATATTTCCAGATTTCTAGTTTATTTATTTCCAAGTAGTTGTTTTCAAAGCTTTCATGCTTCAAAGAATCGATTTAGTCGATTCTCTACAATAAAATTTATTACTTTTTCAGCTTGTTCATACAATTTTTCTCTCAGCCTTCAATACATTCCAATTTTCAAAGCATTTTCCACTTAGACTCTAAGGAATCGTCAAGGGAACTAGGGAATCCAATTTTTGTTTGAGCAGAAGTTAGATTCGATATCATTTCAGTTCGGAAATACTATAATTTCCAGGCATGCCCGCTCATTCACCAACTCTCATGCTTTTGTATGTTTTGGACCAAAATCCAAAGATAAACATATTTTTGCATGATTCCCATGGGACACATATTTCAGGGAACATCGGATGACATCTTTGTTTTCAGATGTCCGCCATGCATATTCCATGATGGGACATGCTTTTTGCTGAAGAATGCCACTAAAATTGAGGAGTAAGACAATTGTAGAGTATCCGAACTTAGTATCTGATGCTAGAGAAGTAGCACAGAAGGAAGAGTTCCATCCTTGGTGGAACAAATAGAGAACCTGATGAATTCTCTAGTGCGACAACAGGGGAATCTATCTAACAACCCAATTGAACAAGTGGAGGGAAGAGGTGCAGGTAATGTGGACGTGCCTATTCTTTTCCCTAATAATTCTAATGAATTTCAGGCTTTCATGCAAGAATTAAAGAGCCATCAAGTGATCGCCTTTATGGAAGAAATGAAGTAGCAATCTCAGTAAAACCTAGAGAACCTTAGATAAAGGGGACATTCAATGCAAGAAGTTGCTTTTGAAAGACAATTCTCTAATGAACTCAGGGGACAGTATTATGATAACCTACGGGGGGCTGGTGAATTTCACCTTTTACCTATACAGACAGAGGTTAGATACCTTCCTCCCCATAGGAGAGATGGGGGGGTACTCTCTAGGAGAACATAAAGTGGAAAAAGACCTACTGTACCAACCATAGCCTCTCAAAGGATTTTTGCTCAAACTAATCCAATTACACAACTTGGAGTGTACAAAGGAGGCTTTTCTTTCAAAGGAGGCCCGGGGGGCATCATGCAATGATTAAATGGAAATTGGGGACAACAAGTACAACAAGTTCCTTATGTTCTTCAAAACATATAACAAGTTCCTCAACAGCCTCAACAAATTCCTCAATAGCCTTTTATGCAACCAAATAGTACCGCTTTAGGGTAACTGAGAGGCAATACTAGCAACTATAATGGGCCAAAGCCCTCAGAAAATTGGCCGCCCAGAGTTCTACAAACCTTATCCAGAGATGATAGATAGGGAAAACCCCAACCCAATGGGGTACAAGATCCTTGATTTCTACTTGTTCTCTAGAGAAGATGGTCAATCCACCTTTGGAACATAAGCAAGGATTCATCGTGCAACGTGGCTGAAGGGGTCAACTATGAGAATTTCTATCATTTCAATCTTATATTGTTTCCTAACTCTTTGACAGGGGCAGCATTCACTTGGTATACAACATTGCCATGAACTCCATACAAAGCTGGAAGGAAATGGAAAGGCGCTCCACACCTCGCCTTCGTGGCCGAGCTTGAAGTGTACATCACATAATTGTCCAGAGTGACTTAAAGAAATGGGGAGACCACTGATTTGTTTATCTCCCGTTTCAAGAAGATGAGAAATAGATGCAAGATCCATCTTGTAGAAACAGAGTACGTGAAAATGGCACAAAGAGGTTTGGACATTGAGTTGAGGAAGAAATTCCAAGGTATAGAATTTAAAGATTTTTATTAACTTGCAGCTAAGGTGACAGAATATGAAGAACTCCAAGCCAAGGAAGAAAAGTTACCGTAGGAAGAAGTCCATAGAACCTTATTGTCAAAGAGGAAGAAACCAAGAGGTAGCAAAGGAAGATTCATCTACTACAGTGGACATTCCACCGTCCTCTTTGGTAGAAAGGTACCTAATGTGTGTAAGAAGGCACAAATTGGCTGATACACAAGTCCAATATACTTTGAGGTAGGCAAAGACTAAGGAACATTTTACTCTCGGTGAAAGAAAAATTCATCACCTTCCCTAAAGACCACCGGACTCCAAACAAGTGACGAACTAAGGGAAAAGGCTTTCATCGTATACCATAATTCATGGAACCATACTACTAATGCATGTCAGGGGTTTCGTAAATGTCACACAGGTGGGATCAACAAAGCGGGAGATGTACCAAGTTCCCAACAAAAAGAGACTAAGGCATCGGCTACAGATCCTTTCCCCACCGCTAAGTGCACAAAAGTCCTTTCATGGGTATTAATACCAAGATTGGGCAATCGTGGCCGAATCTACGCCATCACTCACCATCTAAAATAAATTCAAACCCTCAACTCCTAAAATTTTTCTTTCATCAGGCGTAAAAGACCATAACTAACATAAGATCTTTCCCGCAGGAAGTCGTGGTTCGAAAAACCCGGATTACAATATACACCGAAATACCGATTAGAAAATTCCACTCAGAACCGCAATCGAACCGGGGCAACGAGTTCCGCCTTTTGTCTGTAGTTCATTGAATTCAAACAATAATAGTAAATGAATTTCCGTGGATTTAAATTCAACTCAAAACTTTGAACAATTTAACAAGCCAGATCCAAGAAACAAATTAAGCAGTCCTACGCTAATTCTAATCTACGAAGAAAAGAAAAATAAGAAAAGTAAAAGAAAAAAAAAAAAATAATACAAAAGAGTCCCCGCCCCTGTGTACTCGTTCGTCCGATGTCGAATGACCGCCTCGCTTCCATAGTAGTTTCTATTTATAGTCCTTAAAAGTTCAAACCACAACGTGAGGCTATGTGAATCCCTAAAAATTACGGCCCGTGATTTGCCTTCTCTATCGCCACCTAGAAGTTGTGTCGCGACAGAGTTTTGTGTCTTTGTTGCAGGTTGCAGTCGTCTGTCACGACTTGAAGATCTTGTGCTCCTTCTTGCTTCAATTGCGACAACGTATTTTTGTTGCGACAATCTTCTTTCTTTCAGCATGATAACTCTGTCGCAACATAATTTCCTTTGTCACGACAATGTTTTGTGCATTCCTCAAATAGTTATATCGCAACATCGATAATCATGTCGCAATACGCTTCGCAAGGTATTCTCGTAGTGTTGCTGCTTAATTCAAGTTTTCATGTCGCTGACAAATATCTCTCGTTCGTGTTATGTCGCGAACACTCCTCAGATATTCGCGAGATTTCTATCGCGGACCCGTAAGTCTCCGTCACTTACTGCAGGCTTCGTTGCCACCGGTTTGACTTCAATGTAGCTTTGTTTTGACGCTGCGACATGACTTTTTGGTGTTGTCAATATTTTCTATCGCGACCCGCTTTCTATGTCGCGACAAGACTTTCTCGTGTTCAAATTTTTATTTGTTTCTTTACGCGACCCGCTTTTATGCGTCACGATGTAACTTTCGCATTGTGTTGAATTATTTGTCGCGACCTAGAAAAAGTCTATTGCGATCTTGTTTCTCTCTGTTCAGCTTATTTATGTGTTGCGACATTAAGATCCATGTCGCGACATAGACTTATCTCCTCAGCTTAAAGTATGTTGTAACGTTGGGTTCCTTTGTTGCGACCAGGCCAGTTCAACAAGTGAGTGTCATTTGTCACGACATAATTTTTCTTATTGCAACTGAACTTCTTCTTTCAGTGCTCTTTTGTGTCTCAACTAGCTCCTCCATGTTGTAAGAGTCAGTGTTGTGACAGAGTAGATTCTGTCGCGACATAGATTTTTCCTTCTGATATCTCATTATGTCGCAACATAATTGATCTTTATCTTAGCTGGCTTCTTCCCATTTCCTATCGCGACATGCTGTCTTTTGTTGCGACATAGCTTATCTGCCAATTTTTAGGATCTCTTGGTGGTTAAGTGAATAATGCGCCTTTCTGTAGCCATTTGTTTAGATGTTTGTCACGACACTGAACTCCTGGTCACGACGTAGACAATAAGTAATTGCCGTTTTCTCTTTCTTTCACAAATCTCTCATTTTTGAATAAACTCCTGCAAAACACAAAGTTTGTAATTATTCCATAATTTAGCATTAAAACAGCTCTGAAAATACTAAAATCAGGCCAAAAAAATGGATTAAAAATAGATGAGTTTAAGACTTATCACTCGTACAATGATTATAGCACCTCGGTCCCTATAGCCCCATATCCACTTCTAAGATTTCATAGCGCATGAAACATGCATAAATGACAAGAATATGGGCAATGACATGACATGATATGAGAAGCATAATATCGTTATGTGATGATAATGTGATATAGTGATAAGTACAAGAAGAAAAATGTACATGAAAGATGATATGGAATGAACATAATAAGACGAATAAGTATGATATATGTGAAGCATATCTTATAAATGATATGTTCAAAACATAAATAAGCATGTGTGTAATCAAATGAATGTTTAAAGTTATATGCGCTATCTAGCAGGATGACCCTTATTAGAGGTCGTCCATATGTATTATTTCCCACTAAACTATAAGCTTAGCACGAGTGTTTCATCCTCTCGTGTAGTACAAGAGAAGCATGAACTGGGCCTAGGATAATCCACATCAACAAACTTTCAAGGCCAATACACTACTAGCAGGCCCACCGCACCTTTCGTCTATTTTTGTATATGTTTTACTTTTGTAAGCAATGTAAAAATTTTGTAATCCGTTGCTACTGAATATTTCAAGTTAAATGTTTAACAAGCACACGCGAACGAACAACTTACCGGGTATGGTAAAAGTAAAGATAGTTGCTGGGGCAGTGGCACGTGAGCACTCTTGCTTGGGGCGTCACAAGTTAGATGGTAAAAGAGGCGTGACAATGGAAGCCAGGTATTATGATTAAGAATTCAATCCTATCAAGTTCACTAGTAGAAGGAAAGACGAGATCCAAAGAAAAGCATACATGGACTAAAAGGGTTATGTGAAAATCCTAAGGGAGGTAGCCAAACTCCTAAAGGTGACTATAATCGTGCCTTATAGACTGATGGGAGGCCCAATCATCAAGGAGATCGATGATGACTAATTACTCTCAAGAAGAAAATGCAGTAGCTGCAACTGCCATATTCAAAAGGAAAGTGCCATAGACTGTGGAAAGGATTAAAGAAGAGAACCTCCAGAATACTTATGGGGCTGAGATAATATTTGAAGAGGATGCATATGAAGAAAATGAAGAAATACAGATGGAGGATTTAGAGAAAGCCCCTCCTAAGTTCGAAGACACATAACCTCAAGTTCACGACCCTATGGAGGAGTGAACCTCGGCACTGTGGAAGAGCCGAGGATTGCCAATTTTAGTTCCTTGCTGCCTTATGACTTCAAAGAAGGGATTATTGGAACACTACATGAATTCAAAGACTGCTTTGCTTTGAATTACGATGAGATGCTAGGATTGGACAGAAGTTTGGTTGAACATCGCTTGCCTATCAAGCCGGAATTTCACCCCTTTCAGCAACTGCCTAGAAGAATGTCCAAGGAGGTAGAGTTGAAGCTGAAAGAGGAGATTGAGAAGCTTTTGAAGGCTAAATTCATCAGACCTACAAGGCAATGTGCAGTGGTTAGCAACTATTGTTCATGTGATGAAAAAGAATGGGAAACTTAGAGTTTGTGTAGACTTTAGTGATTTAAAATTTGTCACTCCTAAAGACATGTATGTATAGACATATTACTGACATGTTAGTTGATTCTACTGCAAATAATGAATTATCATTCGCGGATAAGGTTTCTCCGGGTATAAACTAAATCCTAATAGTTGTTGATGATATATCTTAAGACAACATTCGTGATGTCTCTCGTTCCTTAGAACGTGTGGGAATGGTCGGGTCATGCCTTTCGCTCAAGAATGCCGGTGCAACTTACCAAAGGGCTATGAATGCCATATTTCATGATATGTTAAGCCACCACATGGAGATTTATATCGATGATTTTGTGGTTAAATCTAAGAAGGTTACAAAACATGAATCATTTAAGGAAAAGTTTTGAAAGGATGAGACTTCATCAACTGAAACTCAATCCACTCAAATGTGCTTTTGGAGTTCAAGCTGGAAATTTTCTAGGGTTTCTGGTTCACCAAAGAGGAGTGGAAGTTTATCAAAACAAAGCCAAGGCCATTATTTCGGCCAAGGCTCCTTAAAATAAGAAAGAACTTCAAAAGTTCTTAAGTAAAGTGAACTATTTAAGAAGGTTCATCTCTAATATGGCAAGGAAGACTACGGTATTCTCTGACTTAATCAAGCTGAAAGAACTGGAAGGGTTTAAATGGGAGAAACAACAATGGATAGCTTTTGATGAGATCAAAGGTTACCTTTCTAAACCCCTTGTTTTAATGCCACTATTGAAGGGTCAACCACTCAAACTATATCTATTAGCTACAAAAGAGTCTATAGGATGCCTTTTGGCACAAAATAATGTTGAAGGCCATGTTTACTATTTGAGTAGAGTCCTAAATTCAACAGAGAAAATGTATACACCTATTGAGAAGTTGTGTTTAGCGTTATACTTTGCATGTACAAAATTGAGACATTACTTGATCAAGTCTTAAGTGTATGCGGTCTCTCAAACCGACTTGATGAAATACATGCTAAGCTGACCCTTAATCACTAGATGAGTCGAAAAATGGTCCCTTTCTTTGTCAGAGTTCATCTTGGTCTATTTTCCACATAAATTAGTCAAAGGGCAAGCTTTGGCTAACTTTCTAGCTTATCATCCTTCGTTAGAAATCCAACCATAAAAGTATATGGAATTGGGAATATATGAAGTAGAAAGGCGGCCATGGATTCTTAAGTTTGATTGCTTTAGCACAAAGAAATCCGCTAGAGCTGGGATAGTAATCATTTCACCAAAAGGGATAAAGACTACCTTATCTTTCAATTTGACCTTCAAGTGCACCAACAATCAAGTTGAATATGAGGCTTTAGTGATTGGCTCAGATCTCGATGGAACCGAGCACAAAGAGGTACACATTATTGGGACTCTCAATTAGTACTTTGGCAACTAACATGGGAATATTAATGCAACAGCTTATTGTTGGCTCCTTATTATACTGCTTCCACTCAATTGTTAGATTCTTTTCATTCTATGGATTTTGAATATGTGCATGTGGGAATCTAATCGAGGCATGAGCTACACAAGTATTCAGTATTGTAACACCCCGTCCCGAGTAGAAACAGACAAGACATGATACCGTGCCAGATAAGTAGTTACTGCCACATCAGAAGATTGCATTTAAATTGTAAATTATAAATTCTCGGAACCCGAATTTGCAACACTTAAAACAAGCTGCACAATCATTATTTAATAAAAATGATAATGTAGCGCATAATTAAAGCTTGTAGGATAGCCATAATAGAATTTCAATGATTCAGTAATTGGCTTAGTTTCGAAAAGGAAGATAATTAACTGTGTTTTTAAATAAGAATTAATAATAATAAATCGCGTAATAATTCGCAGTTTAAAATTCTCTGGTATCCTGACGACCTTAAACCACTGCGCCCGTTAAGTTCTGCCTCTCGAAATCCAGCCGACCTGTAAAAGTTTCGCGACCCAGATGTCTGAATATTTTACGAATTTCTGGAGCGACGAGCCAGAGCTGAACCTCGAAACGATTTTAAAAAAATTTCAAAACTGGCGAATGCTTAAAGAATATTTAATTGTGATGTTAAAATCAAACCGGACAAATAAATCGTTTTAGACCGGAACCACCGTGCGGGACAGTGACACATGTCCCATTATCAAAAGAAAAAGAAAAAAAAAAAAGTTAAAAATCAAATGGAAGCAGCGGAACGAACAGGGAAGGGCGGGAGTGAGAGAGAAGATATTCATCTTTCTTTCTTCTTTCTTAGCTTCTTTTCTGATTTACGAAAATCGACCGCCGATTGGCCGATAAATGACGGGAAGCGCTCTACGATTTGAGGCTAATACGCACGAAGACTAAAAACACAGATTTCACCTCAGCATCTGTGAAATACGCGAAAAACCCAAATTTTGGGCTTTTTTCTCGCATCTATCGGCCAATTCCAAATTTCTGGGCCGACCTTCTGACCAGTTTTTAAAGTTTTTACTCTACGGACGAGAACCACGTACTTGGACACCGCCAAAATCTTCGGCCACAACCTCGAAGAGAGGAATTTTCCTACTATTAAGTATTTTCCGGAAATTTTTAAAGACTATATAATTCATTAATATTCTTAGACTGATAAATTTAGTCCAAATCTTAAATTGAATAGGTATAGAATTTTTGAAATGACTTTGTGAATTCTTGTGAATTTTCAGACTATTTATTTAAATCCCGAATTTCTGACTGCTTTCTGGACATAAAATTTCGTGATTTTATTCAGACAGCTCTGATTGCACTTTCGTAAACGTTCATTGCTTTTAGACTATACTGAAGTTCCCTCAGCCTAGACCCGGGCCCATACGCCTGAATCTGCATTCGTACTACATATTTTCGAAATTTTAATCAGAAAGACCAAGCTGCGCAAATCGCTGCCATATCACGCACATGATCTAATATATCGAGCTACAGAGGGCTAAAAGCAAAGCTTTTGAAAGCTATGAACTCCACAAGCCAAGCTTTGAAGAAAGAAAGAGCTGAATGTTTAAACTCATTTTCCAAATACTAGCCGTATTATTATTATTATAAACTGGTTAAGACTCAGATTTCATTGCCAGCATAAACCATCTTTCATGCCAGAAAGAAGAAATCTGGCTAATAATTAAACCATTTTGAAAGCTGTGCCAAACTGCCAAAGTCAGAAACCATTTTTATAAAGAGCAAAGTATACAAAAAAGAAAATTTTAAGAAACAAGGCCTTCCCAGTTTTAAGCAAGCAAAACCTAAGCCGTGAGTAGATTGGGCACGCGTACCCATGGTTATGAAGATCTCATACATTTATTTGGCCATTCTGGCTTCAAGAAAACTCAGACATACATCACGCATTTAGTGCCGAGACTCCACACGTACGCGAAGATATAAGCGCATGAAATCTTAACTAAATTACGCGACTGGCGACCCAGTCAATTCCACATATTCACCCTGAGTGACGCGACCCGCGGCCCTCCACCCAAGACGGTCGCCTGCGCTCCGCTGCTCACTGCAAGACAAGAAGAAAATAAAGCCTCTGCTGGCTGATGTTTTATAAAGCGATAATATACGCTTGCAGAAAATCAACCATTTTGGCTCCCTGGGTCGCCCAGTTTCTCCGAGAGCTTTTGAAGAAACTAGCCGAGCCAAGCTCCCGCTTAGATTTCAAAACGACGGCCAGCCTGTGTCCCGGATTTTAAAGCACAAACCACGGTTCCTGCGCTCCCGCTTTATTTCAAAGAATGCTATTGAGCCTGCATTCCGTTTATGAAAAAGTTGGTAAACTTTTAAAGAAAAGCGTTTCGCAAAGCGTTTTAAGAAACTTTTCAAACAAGATAAAGAAAGCTTGTGTTAGCAAATTGGTAAGCTTTATAAACTTCTAAGCAGTTGAAAACAATAAGAGTTTTATGTTTTTGAGTTAGTGCTGTTGGTGTTGTGTTTGTAAGTTAAGTTTTAAAACTCTTTAAAAGAAAGAGTTCTTCCTGAAAATAATCAGAAAAGAAAGTTTTACACTGGTGACAAGCTTTCCTGGAAGTTAAAAACATTTTTTATAAAACACATACACTCACCGAGCTGCTTAGCTCATTATTTTCCATTTTAAAAACTATTTTCCAGTAATAAAAATGCAAGACACAGCATAATGTGGTTCTCATTCCGATATCACATAAAGTTGTCGCTAAGTGAAGAATAATATTAAGTAAGAAAATACTTTAATACGTGATAAATTCGAACATATGTAATGCATTACGTAGCATTGCGGAGAATGTGTTGGTACGCCTATTGCCATATTTTGACATAAGGTAAATCGGAGCGGTATGCCAGATTCGACTGACTACGTATGCACTGCTATGCCGCCGAAATTTTATAAAATCATACTGCTGTAGTTAAAAAATTATAGAGGTTTTAAGCAGGCCAATACGGCCGCTCACGCGAGTTTCTAAATGCTGTGGCGTAACGGCCGGGGATTTCGTGTGGAGGCGGCCGCACGCCCGCCACTCGGGTGGGCTGGGTGTCAGCCAGATCGAGCGGCGTCAGAGCACAATAACCCAGACACGAGGAGAGAGTATTTGCATACCACAAGGTGGTATCAAATACATAAGTGGTTATTAAGCATCGTAGTTTTCAGATACACTATTTTACACTACTCAAGAACTACGCATTTTCCAATTCAGCATATACTGATATGAGGTGATTCCAAAGTATTAAAACAGCTATTTTTTTTTATACAAAGACTATAAATGTGCGGTGAGGACGCCGAGGTCGCCCTAGGAGAAATATTCCGTGGCTGCCCCGAGCGCCTGGGTGCATTCGAGAGGATGGAGCACATACTGGTTCCACTACCGCTATGAATCAAACCCAAACAGTTCGGGGGCCTGGACCATCCGCCACCGTATGAGCTCATGCTGGATTGTTTACAACCGAGCGTGTGGCACGTATCGCAAGAATACACCCATAGCGACGTCACAATAAGTAGCCTCCACCTCACCACCTGGTAGAGGTTATCAAGAACCCCGGGAGGTCGACAGAAAGTACGTAGTCGGGCGCCAAGCCATATGACTAAGAAGCCGTGATCCGCAGGCACCGTTACGGCTGTAATCGCAACAAGGTTTTACTAGCTTACGGGTCGCATTAAACGGAGTTAAAAGCAGAAATTTCCTGCTTTTCCGCTTTTCTCACTGAAGATGTGGCTAAGGATTGGTGGGACGCCGTGGCAGTGAGGTATCCCAAATTCACATATCATGGGACCAATTTCAACAGCTTATCACAGATTTTTTCCCCGTAGTCATAAGGGATTCAAAAAATCGGCGAGCTTCGCTGAGCGCAAAAACATGTCCGTGTCGAATATGAGGTTAAGTTCTCACCGCTAGGATCGGGTTCTCATATTCGCGATGAAGTCCCGGGCGCAAAAGGTTTTATCAGACTGTGACGGATCGTGAGTGCATTTATCGCTGGTTCCTCGACATTCCTCGGGGGATCTCTTAAGTAGAG
Source organism: Tetrastigma voinierianum (assembly GCA_016808115.1). NCBI lineage: Eukaryota > Viridiplantae > Streptophyta > Magnoliopsida > Vitales > Vitaceae > Tetrastigma > Tetrastigma voinierianum. Next base: position 656,086 of record JAEQBH010000904.1, on the reverse strand, counting down.
GCCGCTCCGAGGTCGGGAGCAAAGCACTACGCCTATGTATCGAGCATGTGAAAGTAAGAGAGTAAGAGGAGTGCACCGTGCACCTAACAAATGCGACAAGACAAAGAGCAACAAGGGCGTATATTATGAGGCGAGGTGGGTCGAGGTGAGAGCTATCTCTAGTCGTGGATCGCGAGGCTCCCTTGGCCAAGCAGCAAGGCACTCTGCAGTATTCCTCCCGTTTTGTCATATGTGCCTGCGACACCATGGGGAGTGCAAGAGATCCAAGACAGGCTTCCACCGGTGGGCCGTAGAAGGCCATTTTATTAGGAGTGCCTCACCGGGACAGGCGTGAGACATCAAGACATCCTGGGCCACCCAGCATCAGAGATCAAGACACAAAGTCGACTGGGGAGAGGTTTCCCAAGTGAGGGGCTGCCAAGATGTACCAAGCAGCGTAGGTGGTCAGGGTGTAGGCAGAGGCGCCCCCCAGTGATACGTAGGACAGAGCTCGCACTGTGCCGTAGTGCATATGCTGATCAACAAAGACGCTGATGCAAATCCGTATGTGGTCGGGTATTATTTATATCCTCGATCATGATGCATATACCTTAGTGACCTAGGAGCCATGATTCAATCGCATCCAAGCCATTCTGGGACGGTCGATGTGAGACCCACCCATTGGGAGGGATCAGACAGAGTTTCCTCCAGCCGGAGATCCGTTACTGCATGCAGTAGCCGAGATAGTAGAGTTCCGATTGAGGGACAGGAGTTCCCACCGACCAGAGCTTAGATATTTAGGGACTTTGATGTGGTTCCCTAGACGGATTGGCTATCTCACATGAGCCACATTAGATTGTTATAAAAAGGAAGTAAAGCCGAACAGCTGGAAATGGAGTTAAAGTTAAGATAATAAGTAGAGCGCTATCTTCCAATATGATCTCCGCCATGGCGTGAGCAAAGAATGCCGCTAAGAAGGGTCGCTGTGGTTATCTAGATTATGCGCGGTGGCATTGTAGGCCGAGGATCTGGGTTGATTTAGATTCCGCGAGCTGTAGAGTTCCCGTGTATTCCCAAATGATATCGGGCAGATTTCCTCCTGCAAAGAGAGGTAGTTCACCATTTATTTCATCCCGTGACCGGTTCTTCATTTCCATTCCTCCTTATGATGGTTCCTCAGAGTCAGAGAGCTAAGGCCCGCTTAGAAGAATTTGCTGAAGGGATTTATTGTGACTGCTTATTGTCCCCACGGGGAGCTCTCTAGTTCTCTTCGTGAAAAGAAAGACGGAGCTCAAGTACGTGTATAGGATTATAAGCAATTAAATTGTAGTTACCATCCGCAATCGCATTCACTCCCTAGGATCTGATGAGTTATTCGATCAACTCCAGGGGTCCCAAGTGTACTCCAAGATGATTCGAGGTCGAGGTATCATCGAGGGTGCGTGGAGGGTGATGTTCCTAAGACTCCGCATTCGTGACACGCCACGACATTGCGAGTTTCATGATGCCGCTTGTCACTAATGCTCCAGTTAGCCGCTTACGGATTTGGATGAATCCAGTAGCCTCCGCACCCGTATTTGATAGGTTTGTCATAGTTTTTATCGATGATATACTAGTGTATTCGTAGTCTCGTAGGAACATTCCAGCACCTAAGGATCGTATTACGACCCTAAGTGGAGAGACGCTTATATGCCAAGTTGAGCAAGTGTCGCTTGCTCGACAAGGTGGCATTCCCAGTCATGTCATTTCAAACTCGACTTCGGGGCGAGTGATCCCGTAAAATGTGTCGTGGTAAATTGGAAACCACAAAGAATGTTGGCCGAGGTCGGGCTTCCTGGCTTAGCAGGTATTACAGAAGTTTGGCTGAGGGGTTCTCCAAGATAGCAACCCCACTGACCAAGCTGACAAGGAAAGATGTTATATGATCGGGTAGATGCCCGTCGAAGAGTTTCAAGAGTGAAGAGTAGATTGACTCAAATTTCAGCTCTAGCTTTACCCACGGGAGCATGGATTGCGGGTTTTATATGATGCTTCCAGCAAGGCCTTGGTCAGGTTTTGATGCAGAACGACAGGGTGATCAGATATGCCTCTGCATTTAAACTAAAAGAAGCATGAAGAGAATTACCCGACACACGACTTAGAGCTAGCAAAGAACAGGTTTCAGACCGAAAAATTTGGAGACATTATTTATATGGTGTTCTCGTAGGATCTTTACAGATCACAAAAAGTCTTCAACATATTTTCACCCAAAAGATTTAAACCTGAGCATAAAGAAGATGGCTTGAGCTGATTAAGGACTACACCGTACTATCGAGTACCATCCAGAAAGCTAATGTCGTAGCGTATGCCTCTGAAAGTAGCGACCAGAGAGTTCTTCGTCTCTCATACGTATCAAGTTATCTTCCACCGGTCGTGGATCTAAGAGCTTTAGGGGTGATATCGAGGCCGAGGATTCGTGGAGCTCATAGCCACATTTCATGTTGGGACTTCCCCAATGGATCAGATTCTAGCAGGCGCCGCAGGATCCACAGATGATTGGGCTTTGCCAAGAGATGTAAAATGAAAGAAAGAAGAGTTTCAAATTGGGATGATGGCATGATAAAGAAAGGACAGAATGTGCGTGCTTAGTATGGCGAGCTGGAAGAGAGACATTATGGAAGCAAGCACATTCATCTCGCGTATGCTATGCATCCAGTAGTACCAAGATGTACGTGTGACTTCAAAGAACATTACCGGTGGAATGGGATGAAGAAAGAGATCGCAAGTTTCCTGGCCTCCAGATGTCTAACCTGGCCGCCAGTGGAAGGCAGAGCACCAGATATACCGCAGTGTAAGATACGCTACTTCCTATTCCAAGATAAAACTGGTAAGATCACTACGGATTTTCATGACGCGCCTTCCACTGGACTAAATACAAAGATGACAAGTTATACAAGCAGATACTGATCGATCGGACGAACCGATCATTTTCTCTACCGCTTAATACTGAAAGGATCCATTGGAAAAGTCAGTCTAATCAGATGTGGATCTAGATACTGAGACTTCAGGTTCTAGTTTCTCGATGGCCAGATCGAGACCCCCGTGTTCACATCCGTGTTTTCGCCTGGCTTGCAAACGCCTTTTAGGTACTCGCCTTCATTTCAAGACAAGATTTCATCCTCAGATCGATGGTCAATGAGAGGACTATTCGGGACGTTAGAGGATGGGTCGAGAGTCAGGCGATTCTGAATCCAAAGGAAGTCGATACCATCGGGCACTAATGGAGCCTCGCCTCACAACACCATCAAGCCAGATAGAAATGGCTCCATTCGAGGCGCCAGATGGCAGAAATGTGACTCAGCAGTCGGGATGAGGTCAGGAAAAGAAGACTAGTGTCCTAACCAAGACAGATCACTTCGTGAGAAAGTGAAAGTTGTTCGCGATAACTCAAGATAGCAAAGAGATAAAGTAAAAGTTATGCGCACAACCGTCGTAGTAGACCCAATTGAGATAAGCGACCAAGTATTTTTGTAAAGATTTCACCTCGGGAAGGCGTCATTGAGATTCGTAAACGATGCTGTGCTTAAATTCAAGATATATGCGGACCTACTAGATCGTGAGCAAAAGTAGCCGTAGCTTACAAGCTGAAGTTACCCCCCCGCAGTTATCGATCTACGATACATTCCACGTATCGACACAGGAAATATATCCCGATCCTTCACACAGACGTAGGTAGAAGAATGCGGCAGCTTAAAGGAAAATTTGACTTATGAGAGATACATGCGCAGATCAGGATCGTAAGGAATGTGTGTCAGAACAGCGATTCCATTACAAAGTTTTTACTAAGACCATGAGAGGGAGGTGAAGCACTCGGAAATTGTGAGGTTTCAGATGCTACCAATAATACCCTCACTTATTTTATGAGGCATTTTCGTTTCCTTCGAGTTTACTTTATTCATTTCGAGGATCGAAATGTCTTGGGCGAGTGAGATTTTGTAACACCCCGTCCCGAGAGAAAAATAGCACATGATACTCGTAGTAGCAAGATAAAGAGTTACTGTCACATCAGTATTTCTCGGTATTTAAACAGAATTATAAATTTTAACCCTAATTTTGGGGATTTAAAACAAGCAGATAATCATTATTTGAAGAAAATGACATGTAGCGCATAATTAAGTTGTAGATGCACATAAGTAGAATTTCAAAAGTCGGATTTGCAATTAAGGAGCTGAGTAAAGGAAGATAATTAACGCTGCTTTAAATAAGAATTAATAATAATAAATCACAGAATAATTCAGCAAGCTCGAAAATTCTAGATCTCATGATCTAAACGGATCACGTTGTTCGTCTCTGCTGAATCTAAGGACTCCAGAAAGTTTAATTCCGAGACACAATTATTTTATCAATTTCTGCGCGACGCAGCTAGAAAATAAACTAAAACCATTTGTAAAAATTTCGAAAAACTGGCAAACGCTTAAAGAATATTTAATTGTGACAGTTAAAATCAAACCTATTAAAATAAATCGCTTTCTTATCGAAACGACTAAGCGAATAAAGTGGCATGTGGGTCCCACATCAAAAGAAAAAGAAAAAAAAAAGTTAAAAATCAAATGGAAGCAGCGGAACGAACAGGAAGGGCGTTGGAGGAGAGAAGATATCGATTTTTTTTCTTTTCGCTTTTCTGATTACTGGTGGGTCTGATCGCTGATTTCGTCGACAAACATCGAAAGCCGTTTCACGCGACGGAGGCACACGCGAAGATCAAAAACACAGATTTCACCAGTTAATTGCAGAAATACTAAACCCAAATTTTTAAGCTCAGATCGATCGTCATTCTTGAGCCGGCTCCACTTTTCGACCGTTTTTATTATTTCATCACGACGGAATACGCACTTCGACACCAAAATCTCTCGCCACAACTCAAGATGCAGGAATTCTTCCTACTCATATATTTTCCTGCCCTCTAAAGACTATAATTCGGGCTTAATATTCTTAGAGAATTATAAATCCCAATTCCAAAATTTTTAATCAATGGTAATTTTTATAATTCTTTGAGAAATTTGGTGAAATTTCGATTCATTTTCTGACAAATCACTGAATTTCTTCTGACCGCTTCGACACTGCAAATTTCTCGCGATTTTATCCGCACAACCCTAGACGTAATTTTAAATGTTTCTGGGTGTTTTTAATTATATGTTCCTAGCTTGGGGACCCAGCCCATATGCCCGAATTCCAGATTCGGGCCCAAGATATTTGGTACTTAATCAGAAGCACCGCCAGGTAAATCGCTGGTCATACGACGCTACATGATCTAATATATCGAGCGCGAGTTAAAAGCAAAAGGGCGGAAAGTTTCGAATCGCAATGCTAGCTAAAAGTTGAGTGAAACAGAAATGTTTCTAAACTCATTTTCCAAATACTAAACAGATATTATTATTATTATTATAAACTGCTAAGATCGCAGATTTCATTGGCTAGTGACAAACCATCTTTCTGGGTTGAAGAAGCAGCAAAAATTGTCAATAATTAACCATTGGTGTTAAAGAAATTGGGTTTCAAACAGAAACTATTTACAAACAAAGAAGTAAAGTTGAAAAGAAAATTTTGGTTAAAAACAAGGCCTTCCCTAGTTTTAAGCAAGCAAACCGGTCGAGGTATTCAGACGTGTACTGCATAAGTAGGATCTCATACACGCATTTTTTGGCCATTCTGGCTTCAAGAACCAGACATACATCATGCCGAGCCGGTACCACACGCATGCGAAAGATATAAGGCATGAGCTCTAACTTAAACATGCGACGGCGACCTAGGTCAATTCCACCATTCACCGGAAAGCACACCTGTGTCCTTCCACCGGCACGGCCGCTCGTGCTTCCGCGCCACTGCAGATAAAGTAGAAGCAAAATAGCCCCAAAGGGTCGATGTTTTATAAGATAATATACGCAAAAATCAACCACGTCCCTGGCGCCTGCGCTCCCGATAGCTTTAAAGAAACTGTCGTTCGTTCCGCTAGATTTCAAAACGATCTATTGAGCCAAGCCCCGTGGGATTTAAATAAAACTAGCCGAGCCTGCGCCCCATTTTCAAAGAACGCGGCCGTACCCTGCGCCTCCCGTTTTTACGAAAAGTTTCGGAGAACTTTTAGTTAGAAGCGTTTCACAAAGCGTTTTAATAAACTTTTCAAACAAGATAAAGAAGCAAAGAAAGAAATTCTGAGAAGCTTTTATAAACTTCTAAAGTTAAAGAACAATAAGAGTTTTATGCCTTAAAGAAAAGCAAAGCAAGCAAGCTAAGAAAAGTTTTAAACTTTAAAACAAAGTAAGCTTCGAAAATAATCAGAAAAGAAAGTTTATAGCCGAGATGCTTTTCTCCGGAAAAGAAAAACATTTTATAAAACATACACCAATTGTACCGTTTAACCTATTATTTCCATTTTAAAACTATTTCCGTGCACAGTAATGCAAGACGTCGAGCATAATAGTGGTTTGTCCCCGATTATCACATAAGTGCCGTTAGTAAGAATATTAAGTAAGAAAATACTTAATATGTATAATGGAACATATGTAATGCATGCAGAAGTTTTCGCGAGAATGCGCTTAGTATTTCGCCTGGCCACATATTTTAATATGCGGTAAATCGATTTATACAGGATTTCACTGACTATGCGCAGTCAAGTATGCCGAAATTTTATAAAATCATAAGGTTAGAAAAGAAAATTTTTATGTGAGTTTTAAGAAGAATAATACTTCGTCATTACGTAGCTTTCTAATGTTGTATGAACTACCAGGATTTCAGGCTTCTGGCCAAGACGCCCGCCACTGGCGGGGGCGCGTGTCGTTGAAGATGAGCGAAGAAATGACTCATAAGCTCATTGTGATAGGAAAGAAGAATCACCCCTCAATTTATGAAAGGAGAATTAGATTAGAAGTTGTTAATACATATGCAAATGTTGCAGGAGATTGGAGAATTAAGATCATAGAGTATTTAGAAGATCCTAACAGGCAGGTTCCCTATAGGGTGAAAGTTCAATCGCAGAACTTCGTCCTAATGGAAGGGGAATTGTACAGAAAAGGGGCTTGATGGGTTGTTGCTTAGATGCATATCCTTCCAAAAACATTATGGAAGTAATGAAGCAAATTCATGAAGGGGTCTATGGAGCCCATCAAGTCGAGATAAAAATGCGATGGCTGATTAGGAGACATGGCTATTTCTGGCCAACCATCCTATGACCGCATCAATTACTCCACTATTGCCAACAGTAATAAAAAATATTACAAAGATACGTAAGATACCTGTTGTGGAACTCCATTCAATTGCGAAACCATGGCCTGTAAGAGGATGGGCCATAGACTTAACTGGGAAAATTTTCCCAACTTCATCAAAGAGACACTACTTCATCTTAGTTGCTATAGACTACTTCACCAAATGGGTAGAGGCAGTACCCTTGAAGAAAACAAAACAGAAGGATGTGATCTAATTCATCAAGAAATAGATCATTCATAGATCCGGAATTCCTCAATCCATTACAACCGACCATGTAACACCCATTTCCGTCCAACTATCATGGGATCCGAACCGGATCCGGACAAGCCATGACTCTTTATTTACCTTTTTATTAAATTTTCTTTCAAAATGTCACACCGAATCCCCGCCGACTAATGAAGGATCCAACCGAGCTCCTACATCTCAATCTTTTCATTTATCTTATCAAAACATTTTATATAGCGTCATTTCCTTTTCGAAGTTTTCAATTGCTGAAGCATTTTCAAATGGTGTGCCCAGAAACATTTACTCTTATACACCCGCTTACAAAATGGCGTGATTCTTTGCCTTTACAAATGATATACAAAACAAATTTACTCGTAGCTTAACTCTTTGCTCAACAACATCACACGTTAAAAGAATGACATGCATACGGGCGGGTATATACTATACGCCGCAACTTTCTGGCGACTCAAGGCTTCGATTCGCTTCTTCTTTGCTTACTAAACCGCGCATATATAAAAACTACACGCTAAGCATTTTCTACGATTCATGGCTCTATACGCTCTATTCCACTTTTCAATTTAACATGACATGCATTTATCATAAAACCATGCCTTTATATCAAACTATACTACGCCATTCAATTTCACATACTTTCGCTTTTACAAATCATCATCATATAAAAATACGCATTTCTACACGTTAGAACAAATCATTTAACTCAAATCATGAGATTCAAACATGTACTCTTAAGGACGATGAAGCTTTACAAATCTCATTTAATCAGCAAAGTTTGTTATTTCACTTTGTCTATACACCACATTCATGATGCATTCCATTCTGAATCCCATCATTTTATCATTCTAATGTGCTTACACATTTAACAATTTCGCCCTCCATCACGATGGATGCCGATTGGTGCACCCCACCACGTGGTCACTATAAATTCATACGCCATCAAGATCTGGGATGCCGATACGTGATCCCGCCGTCGACACGGACAATTTTAGTCGCTTCATGACGTATTCACAAGTAATCCCGCAATGCCGGCTGCTCCAGATATCGATTCAATTCAAGATGTCAAGAATTGACCAATTCGCGATAATTCGATTAATCACCATCGTAATATCATTTCAAAGATATACTATTCCATATAATCATTTCATATTTATTTAAGAAACTACCAAAACACTTGAAATAAGTGATAGAGGGTCGCGAACAAACCGAAGCCGTCTGGCCAAGCCTCTTCCTTCGATCTCTGGCCCTAGTGTCACGCCGGTCTGATCCCGATCCGACCCGACAGGGGCGGATCCGAACCGAAGTCCGTGGCAGCGATACTATCTATACTATATACCGGGACTCTTATTGATCTCGTTTGCCGAGTCAGACTGCACTGTGAGATACAAACAATTTCGAATAACAAAAATCATTTATATATATACAAAAGAACTACCACCGAGGAAGTCCATAAAATCTATACACATTTCCGTAGTCCCATTTACTTATACATGTACATTTTCTATTACAAAACATCGAGATCATGGTTAGCCTACTGTGAGCACCTATCTCCTCGATGGCCTGCGGCCGTTGATGTGGGATGTCCCGTCCCTACCTCCTTCTGACTTACACAGACACACCCGCTGCCTTTACGCTTAGCTGGAACATAAGTACTGACAACCACCAATGGTGACCATCACAAGCTTATACATATGCATTTCATATAACTATACATATTCATATAACTTTCATTACTTATCATCTTTACATGCTTATTGCATGTCAACCTTTTTCCCGTTACTGCATCTCATGTCTTTGGCATATCTTTATCTATACTTCTACCGTATTCCTATACTTCATCTTTCTCGTTCTACGACTTATCGTATCTCCATGTACTATTCATATACTTCACATACATTTGTATGTTCTTATTCTATCATATACTTCATATTTTCAGATACTTTCTCGTATTTCTTTTCTTATGTCGCTTAAAGCCAATACTTTCATATCATATCTTTTTTATTTTTCATACTACGTGAATTTCATTCATCTTTCATATCTCCCGTAGGAGTATAAGACTTATACTTTTACTATCATATCATATACTATCATATGTTTTCACATATGCTTTCATGTGTTTTCATATACCTTTCTCTTTTATCTACTTTCTATCCTTTTCGTGTACTATACTTTCAGACTTCCATATACCGTATCTACGCATCGCTCATATACTATTTTCATATATCTATATTCATGTAATCGTTTCATTTCCTATACTATTTTCTCATATACTTTTCATATGGCTTTCTTTCATGTGTAATTTGTATGTCATTACATACTTTCATATGATATTCATATACCTGTGCTTTTCATATGCTTTCAGATACTATGCTTTTTCATATACTATACTTGTTCATATACTTTCATGCATCTACGACTTTCTATACGCCTTATACTCGTATTTCTTTTGTTCTTGTAACTCAGATACTATCATCGCACAATGTTGTTATGCTTCTCATATCATATCATATACTTTTTTATATACATTTTGTATATACTTTCTTTCATTTTCTTTTATGTTCATGCCTAGCAAATACCTTAGAAGCGGATACTGAAATAATTATATGTACTGGAAAGAAAATTACTTCATCGTACAAGACAAAGGATTCTATCTCGTATGTGTACCAAGGTACTATCACCGGTACGAGACAAAGGATTCTATCTCAGAGCAAATCAAGGTACTTACTCACCGGTATGAGACAAAGGATCTCATCTCTGGTCAATACCCGATGGTATCATCACCGTACGAGACAAATGACCTATGTGAGCGATCTCTTTCGGGGCCATCGGATCTAAACTGATCTATGTCATCGACCAAAATCCAGGGCCTTGATATCCGTTCATGTATCTCGTCGCAAAGAATCGTGATCTTCCCATGCACGCCATCTATCCCTCTACCGTGCTCTAAGCGCATAATCACTTTATTACTTTTTCTATACATATCTCATAAGCACGAATAACTATCAAGTATCATAATTGCTTACGCAATATATACTATCATTACTTTAATCAGATTCGCTCATATCTCAGCTTCATATTATGGTTCTCATATTTATAGTACATATATTCGCATCTTTTTCATCATTTAGTTTTTGTCTTCGTATCATATATGTAATCCTATCATATATCATGAATGCATCTATGCACTCTCAAATTATATATATATATATATATATATATATATATATATATATATATATATATATATATATATATATATATCCTTTTATATCATTTATGCATCATATCTTTGATGCTTTCTATCATGATGCATTTATTCATGACTTTCTATATTTCTATCACGCATGCTTACTCATTCATATATTCATATATGTACCTATCGCTTGTGTACTTCAGATTCATTCCCGTGTTTCATTATCTTTTACTTATCTCTATCATGCTCTTAGCATTTTATTAATATTTCTATCATGTGCTCTAAAGATGTTCCATCTTATTCATTTTTGCATGTCTATCCTATATTCATAGATTACATAATAAAGATATAACATTTGCATATAACCTATCTGATCATACTGTCATCTACTAGAACATCTTATATCTTTTCACTTATATCTTCATGTTCGACACGTCTCTTTATACTCGCTCTAAGGCGCGTTCTTTCTCCAACCTGGAATCACCCAAATCTGAAAGACCGAAACCCGAAAGCATGCTCTCTAAACAACTCTGACTACTACGATCAAACTGATGCGCGACCACAGACATACTCCACTTTTGAGCTGAATCTCGCCACTTATGCTAGAATTTGACGATACCTATTTGGATGTTTGTCAGTTCTTGAAGTGTAGTTTAATTAGCCACTTGAATCACTCAAATCGATAAGAAATGAGCAAGTTATGGCTAAAATAATGCAACATCAGTCAAAACAAAGTAGGTAATCAGACCTGCACTTCCATTGTGTTCTATTTCCTGAGGGTCAGACCTGCATTTGTCCAAAGGTGTACCGCATTAAGTCTCTCGGAAATGCCCAAAATGCGTGTTTTTTCTTCCATTTTTCCATACGCCATACCCAAATCAACTCACACTCCATATACACGCTGCCACCACTCCAAATTCATCTCAGACCCTTTCTACTCAATTCATCTTTCATTACATATCTGTGACTCTATCAATCAAACATGTTTTCTATTCATCTCTTATACAAGGCTCAGGTTTTAATTTCAACCCTACTTTCAAGAAAAACTTTTGTTGTGATGAGTCCTAACAAACCCTGTGTTCGGGGGCAAGCTAATAACATGTAATTGTATGGAAATTCATGCACAATTCATAGTTCCATACCTTTTTGATCTTGGCTTCTCTTCTTCTTCTCTTCCTCTTCCTCTTCTTCTTCTTCTCCCCTTCTCTTCTCTCCCTCTTCTTCTTTACGTTTTTGGTCTCTCAAAATGAGAGACCATTTGCTCTTATCCCATTGTATTGTTAAGGCCATGTTTGGCCTTTACATTTTAAATTCTTTTCCCATTTTTTTGCTCCTTGGTCCCCCATTTCTCTCCTATTTCGCACTACAACCACTCAGCCTCTATTTCGCATCCCCATCTTTCATTCCTTATTCCATAATAGCATATAACCTTATCAAGTTTATGCTTTTTATGTCTCAAAGGGTAAACGACCACTTCATCTTGTCTCTATTATTCATTTCTGCCCTCGTTTTATTTTCGAAAAATTCCTATTGCTTTTAATATACTCCTGAAACAAGTCCGAAACTGCAGGTATTTTTCTGTGCCACACCTAGGTTAAGTATCCTCACCTGCCTTAGGGGTCAATAACAATCATGTCGCTCTTAGCATAAACAATTATTATACATTTTTAAGTGAGATGATGATTAATTGCTAATCTGGGCTTTAAGTTAAGACACTGTCTACCCAAAGATCGACCTCCACTCGCCTACGCATGGGGACAAGTATTTTATTTCGAGATGATCCTCATTACACGATGTCCTAATGTCCCACATATTCTATTAGGTCCCAACCATCTAAGATACTATCACTAGACTTTCGAACAAAACTAAATTTGTTCCTACAGTGAACAAGAGGCTACGCGCCAAGATAAAGACTCCGCCATGACGTAGCAAAGCTAATCGTGGGCGCACCCGAGGGTGCCATTTTGGCACCTCACCGCGAGGGCATCCCACGCCATGGCATGGGTTCCTACTGTGGCGAGGGTGAACCCGAATGCCAGATTTTTCCAGCTTTCTATTTTTGCATTTTTCTCCAAAAAATCACTTAAAAATTCAAACAAATCGGAATCACTCCCAATAACATTCTAAAGTCATCCTAAACCAACCATGAACAAACCCATGGATGGATTTTTAGGTTTTTCTAACCCAAACATCATTTGTTAAATATAGGGTTTGGTTCTTACCTCTCAAATTCTCGTCTCGTGCTCTTATCCTTCTTCTTCAACAATCTGCGAAAAATCTTCGCAGACAAACACGAGGTCACACTAATCTCCAACTATTTCCAACCCTAGCTCTTCTCTCTCTCTTGTCTCCAAATGCTTTTGGCTCAAATGAGCTCTAAGACCAAAATGTGGTCTAGTATCCCTTATTTCTCTTAAGGCCATGTTTGGCTCTTTCATTAAATCCCATTTTCCATTTTTCTCACTTAAAGCTTACTAGTCTCCTTATTTGCGCATTCACTTATCATTTCTTTCACATTAACATTTAATTCCATTTGACCCTGGTGGCCTCATTTTATAAATTCCAAATTTTCCCTTTTTACACTTGGGTTTTTTTCCGGGTTCAATCAATTCTCATTTAGCATATAATATTTAATCATATGCTCACATATTCATTTCACATTTCACTATTTAACAATTTATCGGGCCGTAAAACCTGTTTAATAATTCATACCCGAAATATATAATAAATTATTATAAAAATTATAAGTGTGATTTTTGCGTGTTACAAACCAAGGAACCATGTTCACTGGGGATGAGATGACTTATTTACCAAGGACTATGGCATTCAACTCATCAGATCTACTCCATTTTATGCTCAAGCAAATGAGCAGGCAAAAGCTTCTAATAAGGTGTTGATAAATATACTGGAGAAGATGTTAGAGGACAATCCCATAGATTGACACAGAATTTTATCTGAGACCTTATGGGCTTATATAACTTCTAAAAGAGATTCTATAAGGGTAATTCCTTACTCTCTAACATATGGACAGGATGCGTTGCTTCCACGTGAGGGTAGTTCTTCTAAGAGTATCCATATTGTGTAATGGCCTTAATCCTCAAGAATACAGTGAGGCTATGATGATGGAACTCGAGGCATTGGATGGGAAAATATTACAATCGCTTGACCACATCATGATCTAGAAAAAGAAGGTGGCTAGGGCCTACAACAAGCGAGTCAGAAGAAAGAGTTTTGAAGAAAGAGAGCTGCTTCGGGAAGGTGGGTGTCGCCATCTGCTAAAGATAGAGAATTGGGGAAATGGTCTCCTAATTGGGAAGGAACATTCAAGGTTCACCAAGTACTGCCCAAAAATGCCTAATAGCTATCAAGCCGTGAAGGAGAGCCACACAAAAGGTTCATCAATGGGAAGCACCTTAAGAAATACTTCCCCATAATGTGGGAAATGCTGGATACTGCCAAGAAAAACTAAGATGGGGAACGAAGGAATAATAAACAAAAATAGGTCTCATTGACCATTTTGTTTTGGGGAAACTATTCTTAGTAGTTACTTTGGTTGATGTAGGCAATTTCGCCACTCACTACTAAACTTTTGTATTCCTCAATGTCATACTTTTTATACCCTTGATTGTTTTATGAATAAATAAAGTAGGTCCCACAACCACTTTAAACCTAGGGAAGTAGATACATATATTTGATTAGAAGGTTAAAGTAGGCTTTATGACCTCTATTGATTTTAAATAAGCTTTTCCCGTAAATGGCTTGTTGTGTTATCACCCCTCCAAAGGTGGGTTCCTCGACCACTTTAAACCAGAGAAATGTGGGACGATTTAGTGATAAATTGGCTTCTTAGCCATTGCATTCATCAATACATTAATATTTCCAACGGTGTTCTTGTTCCCTCTTTGGATAGGTTCCAAGATTATTAAGGTTATTGGAGAAATAGATATGAATTGTAATTCCAATATAGGATTTGAGGCAATAAAGATGGTGTTTGGCCACTTCGCTTAAAAACACAAACTTTTCCGTTGTTCTCACGATTCCCAAGGAGCACTTCTTGACTATTTCAAGGTTAGGGAAATAGGAGTGGAAATATCCAAGTTAAAAAAGGTAGGCCTCAGACCACTGGATACACATTTTTCCCAAACAGAGCACCTAGACAAGTTCAGAAGAGTGTATCATAATCATCCTTGAGGAAATAAGCCCTTAAGAAGAAAGAGAAGTCTCGGGTTTGCCATAGCAAAACAACCTTTGCTACGACAAAGAGGTTTGCCACGACGAAGTATGTCGCGACAAAGAGGAAGTTGAAAAAGATTCTCGGGTTCACGTATTAGTTAAGCCCTTGCCTCGCAAAAGAGGTCGCCACGAAGAAGGATGTCTCTTCTGTCATGCAGGAAAATGTTTGAAATACCATTCTCGGTTTTGCCGCAGTGAAGAAGCCCTTCTCCGCAACAAAGACCTTTGCCACAATGAAGATATTGTTCGCCGAGGTGGAGATATAATATATGTTTATATCCTAGTTTTAAATCAAATCAGACTTCTTAGCCACAGTTCTCAAGCATGCAAGTTTTACCCAACACACAATGTACTAATATATTTATATTCGTGAATAAATAGTGAGGCTTTAGCCATCGTTTCATCAATTTCTCTGTAAAGAAGCACCGATGCACTCCAACATATCATCGTACACAAGCAAGCACACTTCCAAAGGTAGGCCTAGTGTCACCTTGGTCCACTAATGCAATGTCATGGCTATAATTGCATGTGTGCTAGTGTTCACGAATCCGCTGTACAGCATACACACAAAGTTCATCACATCCAAAGGTAAGCCTAGAGCCACCTTAGTCCACTAATGCAATGTTATGCTTATGAATGCGCCTTTGCAATGTCAAGTGAATTGACATCAATAATCTAAGCATAAAAAATCAAATATCTTAAGAGCACGTCCTTAACTAATCTACGCGTTGGGGCGACTCACTAAAAATAAAGTATGTTTTCGAGTTTTGGAAAATTCGTCCCTCGTGAGGAACGGTTTTGTTTTGGAGTCGCAACTTACTTTTTTTTTTTTTTTAATGGGAAAAATTAAGTAAGAACAAAAAAACCCCAAATGACTCTACGTTTGGAAAAAGCGGTCCATGAAACTAGACTTTTGGGTCCGGGGAAGGTACCTCATACAAGGTAGCACCCCTCAAGGCCTAAAACATGATCTCTAATAATGAATTGGGTACGCTGGAGCATATGGGTCGAATATCATTTAACCGTAGGCTAAACAGATGGTATGATTCACACAAACCTAGGTGGCATACAACACACATTTAATCTTGACAAATTATAATCAAAGGCACATACAAGTGGTCTCTAGCCATGCGCTGCAAGGGAAAGTTAGTCACACATTTCTGGCATACAAAAAATTTTCAAAATTAATTTTCAAAAACAAGAGAAACAACGAGAAATCAAGCTTTGAATTCCAACCACTAGTGCTCTCTAAACCCTTTTCACCCACGTAGCCCATAGTTCTCGTGAATCCAAATTAGGCCCATGTGAATTTGATTCGAACCCCATTTCATAACCTAAACATATCCTTACACTAATCTGGAGCGAACGGGATTAAACCACAAAGGTTATAAGCTTCAATTAAACTGAAATCAGACTACCCTTGAAAAACCTGATGAATTGGTCGATCGTGGGCCTCCCAACTCGGTCAAGCCAATGATAAAAGAATCTAAATTTTTTTTGAACATTCTTAAAGAGTAAGGAGCCCAAACAAAGAAACTGCGTGTATGACTTCGAGTCCAAATGGAGTGAGAATCGACCTAAACAAGGCAAAGTGCTCAACTCCGCTACCCGAAAACAAAACTAATGAATTGGATGATCTGGTTCCCAACTGGTCGAGCTGGTTGAGAACAAATCTCAATTTTTTCAAAACATTCCTCAAATATTAGGAACCCAACAAAATAAACAGTGTATGATTCCGAGTCCAGATGAGTGATAACTGACCTAAACAAGATAAAGTGCCCTAAAACGAGGTTGCAACCATGCCACCCCATCCTATTAAAATGAATGTAGTGAAATACTAAGATCTTATAAAAAGGTGGCTACTCCAACCCATATCGTAATGGGAGTTTCAAACTCCAAACCGTAAAGCCTATAGGGTCCCCTCCTTTAGCGAAAAATGAGGCTACTAAGACCTCCATCCAAAATCAAAACTAATGATAATGGTGACCTCAACACCCAAAAATCAAGGGTTGGCTATCTTATCCCTGATTAGAACTAATTTAGAACACGACCCGAGCAGACTGAATGCCTTTAACATCTAACAAGATTACACCCATTTCCATGCCCAAAAGAAACAAATACCTATGATAGCCATGATAGATATATGAAAATAACAGAGGCAAAGACAAGTGTTGTCTAAAAAACCCAGGAGAAGCATACAACGTTCATATCAGAGGATACACGACCACCCCTTTGTCTTTCTTATTTGCCTCAAAAACCAAGTATCACCTTCTTCAAAACTTTAGGAAATCCCCTTCGAATGAGAGGGACCACTCAAACCCGGATATAGAGAATCTATTATTCTCTTTTTTTTTCTTCCTCTCCTCTCCTCCTTCTCTCCTATTTTTTTCTTCTCCCTTCTCTTCTTTTTCTTCCACAGTTTTTTTTTATGTATTTTTCCCTTCATAAAAATCTAAGCCCACTCCATTTCCCACACCTTCAGTCCTAGGAACTCCCCCAATCAGTCTCGGACTTGCCCAGCTCCATAAATACTCCTCTATTCACGAGGTCAGCAGCTGGCCACATTTACTCATTTGCTTAACCACCAAGAACTAAACGACTCAAGGTCAGTCAAGAAGAAAACTCAAAATGACCAAAAACTGAACCTAAACTATGCCTAGGACTGATTTGGAGTGAATGGGCCTGAACCATAAAGGTTATGGGATCCAATTATACCAAAATTAGACTACCCTTGAAAAACTTGATGAACTAGCTGATCTAGTTCCCAACCTGTCGATCCAGTTGAGAAAAACTCTCAATTTTTTCTAAAACACTCCTGAAAGAGTGAGGGACTCAACAAAAGAACATGATTTTCAGTTCTGATGTAGGGAGATATCACCAAAACAAGCTTGGGTGCTTTGAATTTGAAAGTGCTGCCATAATGAACTTTAACTGAAATCCAATGAACCGGCTGAGCCGGTTCCTAATCAGAAGAGCTGGTTGAGAAAAATTCTCAACTCTTTTCAAAACATTCCTCAAAGAGTAATGAATCCAACGAAAGAAACGGTGCATGATTTCAAGTCCAGATGAGGGAGATATGACCAAAACAAGCTTGGGCACTCCGAATTGGAAAGTGTTCCCATAATGAACTCCACCCGAACTGAAACTTTTATAGAGGTCTCATTTCTATCCTGTAGCAAAGTACGACCCAAGGATTTGACCGTGATGGTAATTCAATATGGACCGAATGTAGAACCAAACCATAGGTGAGCTCATGCGAGGTTTGAAAACCAACAAAGCTAAACAAAGGGGTCCTGAGCCCATGTCAATCAAAATAGGTGCAAGTGACACCTTTAGGATGCACACAATAATCATGGGACAAAATTAGGGGTCTACAAATATGCCCCTCTCCAGTAGAGTGAATGAACAAGTGGTTCGTAGGTGCATAGTATGTACGATGAATAATTGAAATGAACTCTAGTGAAGAAATCATAAGACCAATAATTTTGTCCCCACAAAACTACGAAGGAGGCTAAGGGAAATGGGTTACAATAACCGAAAGGACTAGGGGGTCCAATCAAGCATCGGAGAAAGGTCTAAGTGTGTACCAGAGAAGGGTCCGATCGAGTACCCGAGAAGGGTCCGGGCAAGTACTGGAGAAGGGTCTGGGAAAGTACTGGAGAAAGGTAGAGTCCGAGAAAGTACTAGAGAAAGGTAGAGTTCAAGGCACCAAGAAAGGGTCCGTGAGTACCAAAGGTCCTATGGAGTACCGAAGAAGCGGTCTAGGCGCAGTGCCTGAGAAGGGTCCGGCGAGTATCAAGAAAGGTCCGGGAAGAAAACCCGGAGAAGCGGTCTAAAGTAGGCCGAGAAGGGTCCAGTGAGTATCGTGAGAAGGGTCCCGGGGAGTACCTGAGAAGGTCTCTGGGGCGAGACCTGAGAAGGGTCTAAGCGAGTGTTGGAGAAGGGTCTGGGTGAGTACCAAAGAAGGGTCCGAGTGAGTACCGGAGAAGGGGCCGAGAAAGTACAGGAGAAGGGTTTGAGTGAGTACTGGAGAAGGGTCTAGGTGAGTACTAGAGAAGGGTCTTAGAGAGTACCGAAGAAGGGTCCTAGCGAGTTCCGGAGAAGGGTCCGAACTAATACCGGAGAATAGTCCAAGTAAGTACCTAAGAACCCAAAATGAAAGGAGGCGGTCGCAATGACTAGAAACTTCTAATAACTAGCAATGGAAGCCATCTCAATGAAAGTGGGGGTATGTACTAGTATGAAGTCAAGGGAAAACCACTAAATAACTTGAAGAAACAAGAAGTCGACAAACCTGCGTTAAGAATGTGGAAAGAAGAGAAATGCCCTTGCGCATTTACATGCAAACATCGAAGACCAGAATGAATGGAAAGCAAGGGGGTATGCCTGAGTCCAATATATTAGTGCCAAGTTAAAAACAAAAAGCTAAAAGCATCACATATGATCCTCTAAAAAAAGAATCAACCACTATTTCCCATAAGAAACAATGTTCACAAAAACGAGTAGGAGGAATGCCCCTGTATGTATATATGCCATATAAGCATCACGACCAAACAACTCTAAAATATATCTCTAATAAACATCGTCTGACTAAACACATAAACTTGACAATGTATGGCCTATGCCCCAATATACCCACCTATCACACGGGCATGCACGAACCTCGACCAAAACCAACTCACTATAACACTCGTCGTCTAAGAAACAAAGTCGAAAGTGTATTCACTCAAACTCTGGATGCCAAACACCCCTCGGGTGAAAATCCGGGCCTCAATCATACAGGTAAAATCCGATCCCACCACGCTAAGGATTCGGGGTATATCCTGTCATGAACATGTCACATCAAAGCTAACGATCCCAACTCTTCTACAACATCCATCTCTCGGGTCGCGGCCCAGGCAAGATGACTTATAGAAACAAGCAATGTGATCCAAAACATCCCAGCAAGAAATAGAAACCCATTGACATTCCCGCTGCACTCTTATTAGTGGATGGAGCCCGTCTCAATGAGACGCGCCGGCAAAACATGACTCATGGTCTCAGGGTGGTCTAACGACTCGGACCGTAATGAAGGCCAGAGGTAAACACAAGTGAATGAAACAATGGGAAACAAGGCCAAAATACCCAAAAGATAATACTATGCCTCTATGTGCGTGATGTCAATTGTTAAAGAATTAAGTAAGCAAAGGCACTCACGACACTCAAATGAACAAGGATAGATGACAGGTGATATGCATCAAAGAACTTGTCGTTCATGAAGCTTCGAAATGACAATCGGGCGATGTAAATGAAAATGGAAAGTGGTCAGAGGAGGATGAAGATGCGGTGGAAAGAAAAATAGCACATGGACTGAGATAGAAACAAAGCGACGCATGATGATGAAGAACAACATATCCCAATAATGTCAAATAGAAGCATGCCACTACAAGATGGGAGTGGTGAAGTAGATGATGATCTAGAAGACTCGGTATAAAAAGGGCACCCAATCCTCACTCCTAGTGTGCCTCCCAAATCCATGTAGAATTGGATCGTAAAATGCTCTCACCCAATTCTCAAAAAATAAATAAGATTCTAACACTCATAATGACCCCTAATGTCCGAGCTGTGATACTGACAGTTAATAAGGCCAAACTCAAATATCAATGAATCGAATATCCAATGAGTCTAACTCTTTTTTTTTTTTTTAAAAAAAAAACAACACACAAAACAAGAAAAAGGCCGACGTGACATGATCCAACAAATAATACCCAGATCCTAAACCCAAATGGTCCCCTTAAACTAAGACTCCTAGATCAAAGCCTGAAGGTGGAATGAAAGTGCGGCATGCTTGAACCGATGGGAGGCCAGATAAGATCGCGCCATCCGAGAGAGCGAAAGAAGACTAACATGACACGATAAGAATGAAACTCCAAGACAAACAAGATGAAGATACAAAATGGAAGACAGAAGAACCATGAATGTCTTGAAAAAAGAACAAATGAATAATGATACCATGAGTTCACAATGCTCACAAATCAATACAATAAATGCAAGACGCACACAAAGGGGTCCCCTAACCTAGGTGAAAAAAAAGGGTATGGGAGGCTTAGTGAATGAAAAGGCCATAACAAATCATGCGAGGCTCAAAGGGCTAGCAAGTGGATATATCAATGTATGGATATGCCAAAGGGATATGGCTACTCAAAACGATGGACACCCATCCTCTGACCATGATCTCACAGAAACTTCTTCAAACGATCCTACCGATGTGCTCAAAACTATTTCTTCTAGATCTCGCCAACCAGCGCTCTCTTCGAAGTCAACCTGATAACATAAGGCCCGCTCTAACTCTACTTTCTAAATCCGCCTGTGTGGTCACAAATCAATCCCTTGAGAGCCTTAAGACTAAATCCCTTTCTCTGGAATTTCTTTGGTTTAACTCTCCTCTCGAATGCCCACCATTCGCTTTTCTTTGATAAGCCCGCATATGTCATGTACTCTCAATTTCTCATCAATGCAAACATCATAAAGAGTCACCCACCACCC
The DNA here is from genome assembly GCA_016808115.1 of Tetrastigma voinierianum. Lineage (NCBI taxonomy): Eukaryota > Viridiplantae > Streptophyta > Magnoliopsida > Vitales > Vitaceae > Tetrastigma > Tetrastigma voinierianum. The sequence continues at coordinate 634,674 of JAEQBH010000904.1, read as the reverse complement.
TAAAGACCGAAACCCGAACAAGTCAAAAGTAGAATAAGACCTATGCAGAGCTGCATCGAGAATACGACCAATACCTACCATATCCATCTCATCATCGTAAGCATCACGAGGAATCTCATCATCGGTACCATCTCTAGGATCCATGGGCATATCATAGTCAATGAACTCCTTCGGGAAGCATATAGAAAACATGTCGGTCCGGGCAATGCTGACGGGGCGCAACTACAGCACACACCTGAATCCACCCAAATGTTTCTATCCCAAGGCCTACCGTGATGTCCTGTCCAACCAAGCATCGAACGAACAACTCGCTACGCGAGGTGTATTCTCCGAACTCGATAAAAAGAATGGTCAACTAAGGTATAATGGGCGAGGGATTATCAAATGGAATGCTGCATACGAGGGTCCTCACCTTATCCCTGAGCAATTGTGTCATGTGTTGTGCATCGCCTCTATAGGAGTGTAACCCAATTCGTAGGGTATGTCATGGTCAATCTGCAGCGAATCATAAGGTCCCAAGCATACTAATCCCATGTTAGTAGATAAGATATGCCTCAATTGGTTCAGCGTCAAGCCAGGTCGGGTCAAATGACATAAGCACCATGTCTCCACTGTCATCCCTAGGTTACACCTGAACCTCATCAAACTTGAACCTAGTCAAATGTAAGTCATCCTCACTGTGGTTAATCTATAGTATTGGGTCAAAAGAAGTGATGACATTTTGGTTAGACTGTATTGTGATGACCCATCCCTTATGTATGAACTTCAACTTCTAATGAAGGGAAGATGGTATAACATCGACTCATGGATCGAGGGTGGTAGAAGCGGTTAAGGTCGGCCCAGATCCACGAGCACGAATAGTATGGAATATCGGCGGCCCCGATCATAGCATGTGTGGCGAGTGTACCCATAACGGATCTACGTGCCCCGTTATAAGCCCTCCCACGGTTTGTGTAGAAGGCGAAAATCAGTGGAAAATCCGGGGCGATCATTTGTAACGAAGACGAGACATTGAGAGCCGCGGTCGTTGTCAGAGTAAGACTCCACGATGCACCGGTAGCCTAAATATAACAATCTTTTGATATATAAGGACCGAACATGATTTAGACTCTGTTTGGCAAGTCATCATCGGCTTTCCTATTACATGAAGACTTTGCTCCGGCTACCAAAATGTGAATAAACCCTCTGGGGTGGTAGTAGTATAAACCTAATTTAATTAGTCTACGATTGGGTATCTCTATCTGATTCTAGACGGCTAGAGAGCTCAATAGATATGCGAGCTTTGAGTAGTGCAGTTGGCATGGCGCCCTCATCACCCTCTCTATGAACCTCCTCCCTAGCGGTTGTACCAGTAAATGGCCTATAAACAGGTGGAAGTTCGACCATTCTCACTCAGGTGCTATTTGAACATCTCATGAATGGGCCCATACCCGCTTTAGGAGCAAAATAAAGCAGGTGTGAAGGTGGCACTGCGGCAGACTATGCGGTCTTTAAGGTTGTCGAGGAATCTCATTGGGGTCGATGCGAATGGCCTAGGGATCTGCACGGTGTATCCATTGAATGCGGGCCTCGTAAAACTGTCGGCGAGGAGAATTTCCATCCCTTCCCCATCGCATAAATATCCTCTTACATCTATTTGTGCTCGATCAAATGTGGATCCCTAAGAAAGGAGGGAGTCTGACTCTAGTATCATGGTGGTGGGTAGCGGATGCGTGGTCACAGCGGGCGTCACAAATCCGGCTAGGCACGAAGTCGATCAAATCCTCGAAAATAGTGTGCCTCGTGCTACTGTCGTGCATATCATGACGCTCGGTGGTAAGCCACGTCGAATCGTCACGAGATCTCGTTGGGGTCGTACCTTAGTGGTGAAGTGCAGGTGTCAATAGAGATAATTAGTCCCCCTTAACCAATCTACGAGGCTCGGCTCGATGGCGTCACAGTGTGTAGGCTATCCAAATAGTCCCAGATGGAGCGGGTTCTATCGGTGATGGGATTGCATGGGTGGGCTGGGTTGCACGTAGCATATCTTGGGTGGCTGACGGGTGTAGTCAGTACCTTGTTGGCTGAGTGGGGAAGTAACCCCTAGTATGTCTTTGATCACGTTGTATAATCGATGGGAATTATCGAAAAGCGTCTCTACAAGTCGGAGCGATGTGGAGACTGTGTCCCATCATACCGATATCCTGAACGTCGATGGCACGGGCTTAACCCCGGAGCTTCTTCCCTTTGGTCTAAAGGGGAAGAGTGCATATCCTCACAGATATACCCTCCTCAAGCTTGTAGAGGGCTTGCAGCAATAGGCAGATTTATGCAGAAAACCACATGAGATGTCTAGCAAAGCGGGGTTGAAAAATTCACGTAATCATCTTTTGATCTAATCCCTATGCAGAAGGTTTATCAACATCAAATCTACATCTTTTCCCTCCGACGGGAGATAAATGGGGTGATTGGCTAGAAACGGCCTTTGTTTGAGGGCCCTCATCTCTGGTTATTCATCTATTCAGATTGTTAAAGGAATCTTGTTTGAGGAACTCACATTGCGAATCGATGCATGTCTGCGTCGAAGGGTCTGAGTGAAGCAAACCAATCTTTGAATTAGCCGTGGTGACATCAGGAAACAACATAATCATTTACAATGCCTCATCTAATTTGTGCTGTGCCGTGACTGACGTGCTATAGCGTAAATGAATACGGGCATGATCCTCCTTATACCTCTGTGATATCGCATCACAGACTCGACATACCGAGCGACAAGCTAGCGAATCATCATATCCATCTCGACTCCTTGACTCCATCATAAACATGCGATGATCTCATTTCTTTTAACGATCCTGCGTGCGGGGATCTGGGGTATCATCCTGACATGTGCGGGTATCACGATAGAATCACGGCGTGGCCTCGATGCGATTATCGCAAAAACAAATGCCCCTTGCTTGTGAGTTTTGGCCCCAACTAGTGGTGGGAGGTAGAACAGTATAGTCTTGTTGTATGGTAGGTCCAGAGGGTGGTGGTGGCGGTGGCAGTGATGTAGAGTCCAATGGGGTACTCCCTGGAATCGATAATGATAGGGCATCTTTGCACAGTCGATCCTCCCAACGATCCTAAGATAGCGTCCTGAGTGATGCCGTAGGTATCACATGATCTCAATGGGCGGCAGCCCGTGCTTTGTGTAAGGTCCATGTCTCTTTAAAGCGATGTATGCTCTAACTAAGCTGTTCGATCGATTCTCTTAGAAGTGCGCCTGCGACCTTGATCAAGCTACAGAACCCGGGTCGTGTGTCAAACGTCTGTAAAAGGAAAAGGGGCATGTCAGTCCCTGTGATTACTAATCCTGAAATCAATCCACTAATGTAATCCCATAACTAAATCCTCCGAGGGAATGAACTAACATTTGATGCTTATAGCTAATCGATATATGGCTCCATGTGAAGGAGCGAGATTCTGACATGGCAATATCTTAGAGGTAAGGTGGCTTTAAAGGAAACAACGGGAAAAGCAAGTCTAAAAATTTGGATAGCGAGTGCAGCAGAGGATCTGTGACTAGGGTCCTAAATAACACCTTTGTACATTATGTATCCATAAAATCCAACTTCCCGGGGGCTATCTAGTGGCACCTTTGCTCGAATAATCATCCTTCTCCCGGGGTGCTCCCGAGCAGTGATGCCTATCCCACTTTTGCTGGGCTGCTCAGGCCCCTACCTTGGTTGAAGGCCGAGCAATTAGGAATGATTCCCGAAAAAAAAAAGCTTGAGAAATCGATGAGAATAGTCGACCAAGACTAGTGATTCGGGTATAAAGGCAATCATGCGCAAAGAGATAGCCTACCACACAATCTAAACACAAACTAACCATCCATGACAATAAGAATCACACAGCTAGGTATCAAAATCAAGGCGTGATCATGCTATATCCCAATAAGTGAACACACAAGCATCAACAAACCACAAGTGCAATACAAATACCAACCAGGTAGGTGATGCCATCTATCATCTGTATAGCCTAAGAGTCAATCGATTGATGGACCGCTTGCTCCAATTTACCCAACTCAAGTTCAAGCTTGATCCTCTTATGAAACCAGAGATTCTAGGTTCGATCCCCAGCGGAGTTGCCAATTTATGAACCCTCAACCGATCCACGGGCTGGTGCGACTCATTAAAAAAAAGTATGTTTTCGAGTTTTGGAAAACCCGTCCCTCGTGACGAACGGTTTTGTTTTGGAGTTGTCACTTACTTTTTTTTTAAACGGGAAAAATTAAGTAAGAACAAAAAACCCCAAATGACTCGATGTTTGGAAAAAGCGGTCTACGAACCCATATTTCTAGATCCGGGGATCATGTTACCCATTGGGAAGGTACCTCATACAAGGTAGCACCCCTCCAGGCCAAGAACACGATCTCTAATAATGAACTCAAGGCCGGAGAATGTGGGCCTAAGATCATTTGACCTTAGGCTAAATCGTATGGTATGATCCACACAAACCTAGGTGATATACAACATACGACCTTGACAATTATAATCAAAGGCACATATCTATGGTCCCTAGCCCATGACCTGCAAGGGAAAGTTAGTCACACATTTCTAGCATACAACAATTTTTCAAAATCAATTGTCAAAAACAAGGGAAACCATGAGAAATCAAGCATTGAATTCCAATCACTTTAAGGTTTCTAACCCTTTCACCCACGTAATCCATAATTTCATGAATCCAAAAATGTAATCTACGTCAATTTGAATCGAACCTATTTTAGAACCTAAACATAGCCCAACACTGATCTAGAGCGAAAGGGATTAAACCACAAAGGTTATAAGCTTCAATTAAACCGAAATCAAACAACCCTTGAAAAACCTAATGAACTGGCTTATTTGGTTCTCAAACCGCCCATTTGGGGTTGATAAAAAAAATAAAAATTTTTGGTCATAACATTCTTTAAAGAGTAAGAAACCCACAAAAAAGAATGTAAAGGCATGATTTGGAGTCTCGGGATGAGTGAGAACCGCCTAAATAAGGCAAAGTGCTCTAACCGGCTTAACCCGTAAGAAAAAAAAACTGATAAACTTGCTGATCTGGTTCCCAACCGGTTTATCCGATTGAGAACGAATCTCAAATTTTTTTTAGAACAGTCCTCAAATAGTAAGGAACCCAAAAAAAAATGACGATGATCTCCAAGTCCGCATTTAGTGAGAACTAACCTAAACAAGTGCTCTAACTACTACCCCCTCGAAAAAAATATTGGTTGATCCAGCCTCCAACTACCGATCCAGCCTTTAAAAAATCTCAAATTTTTTCAAAACATTCCTCAAAGAGTAAGAAACCTAACAAAAGAAATGGTAGATTCAGTCCGCATGTAGCGAATCGACCTAAACAAGGCAAAATGCTCTAACTGATACCCCTGAAAAAAAAAAAAAAAAAAAAAAACCGATGAACTGGCTGATCTGGTTCCCAGCCGATTGAGCTGGTCGAGACCAAATCTCAAATTTTTTTAGAGCATTTCTCAAAGATTAAGGAAACCCTAAAAGAAACCCGTGGCATTCCAAGTCCAAATGAGTGAGAACTGACCTAAACAAGGCAAAGTGCCCTAAAACGAGATTGCAACCATGCCACCCCATCCTATTAAAATGAATGCCATGGAATCCAATATCTTATAGGCAAAGTGGCTACTCCAACCCAAATAGCCAAAATAGGAGTTTCAAACTCCAAACTGAAAGCCATGGTGGCCTCTCCCAATAACAAGGTGCTACCAAGACCTCCATCCAAAATCACAACCAATGATAATGGTGACCTCAACACCCATGAATCAAGGGTTGGCAATCTTATTCCTGATCAGAACTAATCTAGAACACGACCATAGTGGGTTGAATGCCTTTAACATATGATAAGATTACACCCATTTCCATGCCCAAAAGAAACAAATACCCATGATAGCCATGATAGATATATGCAAACACTAGAGGCAAAGACAAGCGCTGTCTAAAAAAACCGGGAGAAGCATACAACGTTCATACCTGTAGGATACACAAATGCTCCCCCTTTGTCTTCTTTCTTCTCTACCTCAAAAACTAGGTATCACCTCCTTCAAAACTTTAGGAAATCCCCTTCAAATGAGAGGGACCACTCAAACCCGGATATGGAGAATCTATCCTTCTCTTTTTTTCTTTCTTCCTTTCCTCCCCTCCTTCCCTCATCTTTTTTTTCTTCTCCATTCTCTTCTTTTTCTTCTCCCTTCTCTTCTTTTTATTCCACGGTTTTTTTTTTTTTTATGTATTTTTACCTTTATAAACATCTGAGCCCACTTCATTTTGCACACCTTTCGCCCCGAACTCCCCCCAATCAGCTCTGACTTGCTCCGCCCATAAACACCCTATTCACGAGGTCAACAACTGGCCATATTTACTCCTTTGCTTAACCACCAAGAATCCAAATGTACTTAAGGTGGGTTGCAAGCAACCCAAAACTGGACTCAAACCGTGCCTAGGATTGATATGGGAGGAATGGCCTCAATCCACAAGCAGCAGGCTCCAATTATACCAAAATTAGACTACCCCTGAAAAACCTGACGAATTGGCTGATCCGGGTCCCAAATGGTCAATCTGGTTGATAAAAATTCTCAAATTTTGTCAGCACACCTCTCAAAGAGTAAGGAATCCAACGAAAGAAAAGGTACATGATTTCAAGTTTGGATAAGGGAGATATCACCAAAACAAGATCGGGTGCTCTGAATTTGAAAGTGCTCCCATAATGAACTTCAACTGAAATCCGATGAACCAGTTGAGTCGATTCCCAACCGGTGGAGCCAGTTGAGAAATATTCTTGACTCTTGTCAGAACATTCCTCAAATAGTAAGAAATCCAACGAAAGAAATGGTGCATGATTTCGAGTACGGTTGAGAGAGATATGACCAAAACAAGCTTGGGCACTCCGAATTGGAAAATGTTCCCATAATGAACTCCCGAACCGAAACCCTTCTCAAGTTTACAAAGCTCCCTCCTCCTCTATTTCTATTCTCAGAAAGCAAAGTACGACCGAAGGATTTGACCATGATATCCATTCAAAAATGGACCGAATGCGTAATCGAATCCATGTGTGAGCTCACGCGAGGTTCGAAAACCAACAAAGCTAGACAAAGGGGTCCCAAGCCCTTGTCAATCTAACTAGGTGCACGTGACACCTCTAGGATGCACGCAAGAGTCATAGGACAAAATTGGGGGTCTACAATGCCTTTAAAATTGTTTTGTTATTTGTTTATCTTGGTGGGTTAAAATTTCAGCCCTTATAAAGGCCTTTACATAGGAGAGCAGCCAAGGAGCCCACAATATTTTTTGTCCTATTTTTCTCATCAAATCTATACATGCCTTCACACCTTAGCATAGTTGGTGCAGAATTGAGCCTATCAAAAAAATGACACTCATGCCCCAACTCAAATAACTTTCAATTTTTTTGTGAACAGTATGCCTTGGGTATTTTTTGGATTCTAATTTCATTACTAGTTAGATTGATTAAAATTTAGTTTTGTTTGTTGTTATGTTTGTGAAAGTATGACATGTACATTCATAAATTTTAGGCTTGAAGCTGAGAACTATGAAGAATATAGATAGTTAGATAGGTTTTTGAGGCTTGATTCAAATGGTAAAGGGTTGGGTGGGGTTATGGAGGCAAGTCCCAATGAGGTCAAAAAGGGGAGGGGGAGACATTTACCTATCACATTCTTTCCATTTTCCTAAACATACTATATTTTTATTGATAATTTGCTAATGTATCTGGTACTTTAATTGACGTTCTTAATTTCAAGTTTGATGTTTCGTTTTTTATTGCATATAATACCTTGCTATCTATTGTTGGAATTAATTCAGAAACCAGAAGTTACAAATTTTGAAACCTATATCAGTATTAAACCAAAAACCACACTGAATAGAAAAGAAAAGAAAAACCAATTTAAAGCAGCAATTAGGAACCTATTTGTAGTAATCGGGAACGATCAAGTCTTGTGTTGGACACAATCTCCTTAAGACAAATTATTGCCCTCGCATTGGTGCTTCGAGTTTTGGCAATTCGTCTCTCAGGATAAAATGCTCTCTCTCCAACACAAAGAAAGCACTTCCTTTTTTTTAGCTGTCAAACCAGATGTGTAGAACTCAATCTCTCAAATGAAGATGATAATGAAATGAATGAATGAATCCAATCCAAAATGAATGAACAAATGGCCTATTTATAGATCTGGCCATGACCGGTTTCTACATTACCATGAAGTTTAAGGTCGCGACCGCTCGCATACGTCTGTCAGGAGAAGAAGGCGTCCATTCAGTCAATAGGTGTTATCAAAACGACGACGTTTTGGACTCCCAATGGTAACCCTCGCAAAACGACAACGTTTTGTTGTTTCAGGTTTAAAAAATTAAGGATATATACATCCCCATCCCGAACCGGTTTGGTGCGGGGCATAGCGGTAGCGCGCGCGTGTGTGGTGAACCAAGCATGAGCTAGGTCCTCCCCCTTCCACAAAACTTGGGTGCCCCTTGGGGTCCAAACCCAACTACAAGGTAGATGTATATATACCCTTTAAAAGTCTTGTTCCCATCTGATGTGGGACACAAGCTTACACCTTTAGTTACCATTTTCAAGGGGTGATGTTTGGAGGCAATTTTTAGTTCACTCCTTAATAACTCAATATATAATTTTCATCTCCTTATGGAGGAGAACACATTCCCATGTGGACCCGACGAAAAGAGTTTGTGGGATCCATTGTAATTTTAGCTCAAAGATAGCTAATTTATTGTGCTAAAACCCATTTTTTCCAACATATATGACTTATACTAAATTATCATCTAGGCACATGACATCAAATTTTTGTTTCGTGTTTATCAATGCCTCGTAGCATCAAATTTGGTCATTAGTACATCATTTTAATATCAAATCATAGGATTGCGTGAGATCATGTAACATTTATTTTTTTTTTTATAAACCATATCCTATATGATTTTAGTGATCATGTTATTTGATTGTGAATTATGCACATAAAGGATAGCCAAGCTTTGACGTAAAATCGAGGGTGTCGCAGTATCTTAAATCGCAGCTCAAAGATCACCTTAGGTTTGTTGCTATATACTTGGTTATCTAATGTTTATCCAAAGTGTTTAATTAGCACCAATAGTTTTGTAATGTGCTACACATTCCTCTATTACTATTCCTTCCGTCTAATAATTTATCCTAGGTATTTAACATGAGATGGGTTTGGTGCCATCTTAACTCTTCAAATATTAATTGGTGCCAAAGATTGTGAGAAGCCTGAAGATTCCCGTGTTAGGAGTTACAAGAATGGTAGGTATTTTTTCAAATGATGAATTCATACAGATGCTAGGCTACTTTCAAATTATCTTGTGCATTTATAGGTGTGCATGTCAACTTTTTCTCAAGAGGGGAAGGTCTTTAACCTTCTACACAAGCCAAAAAGTTGTATTTATTGTTAATCTATTGGTTTTTTCGAAATGCTATTTCAATAAGATTCTGGTTCCAATACATACTTTGCTAGATGTCACAATAGGAAGAAGCTAACTAAGATGCAACTCGAGACTTTTTCCAAGTTTTCAGCATAACATGGAAATGCAATCTTTTCGATCATCACGAAAGAAGCTGAAGGAAGTGTTGTTGATACAACAAGAGTGTCAATGCTAACCTCAAAGAAGAAATAACAAGACTTCACTCGTAGGGAACACCATTGCAGATCTTAGAGAACAACTTGAAAATGTTCAGAATCCATAGACAAATTGACATTGTCTCTTCCAAGCAATAATCGCCAGCTTGAAAATGAATCAATTAGAAGCACCAAAAATCAATCAAAGAGGAAAAAGTCAATTCCTCTAGCTTCGAGTAATATATAGATCTCCTTGTTCACCTTTATCATCTAGGCAAGAATTGGAGGCAAATGTTGAAAATAGAGATCCAGACACTACAAGAATGGGAGGCTATGGCCGCGGTCAGTGACCCTGGCTAAATGTAATAAGTAATGCAGCTATAGCATTTAGCCACAAATAAAACAAGCCGCGACATGATGCAGCATTAGATGGTGTCACCATATGGTATAGACTCGAAAATGCTTGGGTGGGCGACTAAAAATTTCAAGCTATAGTCACTGGCCATGGGGTGACCCCACCGTAGGCTATAGCTTCCACGAAGCATAGTCTATGGCCGTGGTCCGTTGGGTCAAGCCGAGGCTATAAGACCCGCCTATAGCCGCATTTTTAGTCCGCCACTGCCATAGGATGCTCTATAAAGATTTTTAGTCTAGCCGCGGCTATAGGATGCTTTATATCCACGGTTTGGGGCTGGCCGGGACCATAAGATGCTCTATAGCCACGGTTTAAGGTTGGTCATGGCCATAGGACTGCCTTATAGCTGGCTTCCCAATAGAGCTAAATATTTTCGCTTTTTTGGATTAATAGCAACTTTGCAAGATTGAACTTGAACACTGGATAAAGGAAATATTGAATCCTTTTATTCATCTTATACATCAAAGACTGTGGGAGGAGCAAAAAAAAATCTCTGTAGTTTACCGCTTGAAAAAACATAGGAACATATTAAATTTTCTTCATCTTATGCTTAAAGATTAAATTTTCTCTCATGGCAAAACTAGTCTGAGAATTTACGTAATTAACGAGTTTCATAGAAACCTAAATCACCCTTACTTCTTAAACAACCTAGTCACCGCCCATGTCCAAAGAATAATTTTTCCACGCGATAGCCTATGACTGAAACTAGACTAAAGGTGAGAATGAAGATGCTAGCACCAGCAGTTCGACCGTTTTCACCGATGGAATAAACTCGAGAGAAGGTTGCTAATGCAGTTGCAAGAATGAGAGATGCAACTCGTTAGTGTTAAGTGCACCAAATAGATGTAAGAAATTTTTACGTGTTCCAACCCCAATCATCATCTCAAATAAATATTAATCCACATTCAATATAGTAGCTGGCATACGATTTTAAAATATTTTCTTTTTTATGTATATGAAAGCAGGTTAGTTACTTTATATGTTGTCGAACCTGGAAATTGGTTCATGGCAATATTTGTAGTAAACATCTTGGTTCTTGTCAATAGCTAGGGGGTGGGGAAGGGAGAGTGGAAAGTGGGAGAAGAGAAAATTAATCAGATAAAAGAATACATCTGGATGTTTACAATGAAGAAGAACTCGGGACCACCTTGTGCTGCATATTTCTGCAGAACAGGATTACTTGTAAATTTGCTCATAGGACTGCTTGTGGCAAGAAACATTAATGTCCAATCTGCTTGTGTAATCACAAATTAACCTGAACAATGCCCTGCAATCGACTCACCAAGATTATCTTTCCTCTTGTCGATCTTAACTAACTGCTAAAGAACCATTTTCATCAAAGTTCCCTTTCCCTTAACCTGGAAAGACAAAAAAAAAAATGATGAAGCAATAAAATAAGAAACACCACCTAAAACTCTATTTTAATCAAGCCTTGCAATTGTTTTAATATGTAAACAACATTAATAGAGAGACTGAAGTAATAAGTATCCTTGACTCAGACATGCTATAGTTCATAATGTCTGACAAGTTAGCCAATTTACTGTACCAAGAAAGTAAAGCTTCTCATGGCTTTTCTCCATCTCGATTCCTGATGACAAAAGATTTCATGGTATTAGATTGATTCTAATAACATGGCATTTACGAAAGTTGGTAAAGACGAAAACTAGACACCAAAATAACCAAACATGCAGCTACCAGAATTAGCAGGGAAAATAATCAAACACATTATTTCCACTTTACATTACTGGCTTCTATGGTGAGCTCTGCTAAACCTAGCCTCTTTTTATTCCCACTTATCCAGAGTAGGAAGATGTCTCTGATTTGCAAGGACTTAATTGAAATTCATAGTTGCTATTCTTAATTCTCATGGATGGAAGCATTGCGCATCTTAATGAAAAATGAATCGTTCCATTTTGTCACGCCAACTAATTTAACACGTTTATATTTTGCCCCCAAGTTGCAATAGTATCTATGAAAAATACCTATCCAAGGACTCTTGAATGACCATTCCTTCACTATGCACTAAAGTTGAAGACACTATGCCCACAAGAGAGCATAAACCCGAACTTGGTGGTTCCGAAGAACCCCTCTAGCCCAAGCATCATAGACGAGGACTACTATGTTGATGTTCTAAGAAACAGAGGTTTGTTCACATTAGATCAAAGTCTCCTAACGTATTACGTTAATAGAAAACCAAGTAGTAAATGCAAGGAATTGCTTCTAGCGCACCAAATTCGCTTTCCCGCAATGGAAAAAGATGAGGCAACTAAACATTGTAATTGGCAACGCAGGAGAGATTCGAGCAAATTGCGTGGCTATAAATGCATAAAGGGAGCAAAGGGTTGAAGTATCTTCTGCTTGTACGCTTCATCCTATCAATTTTCAATCATTTGGTCTTGACTCTTGTGCTTGTAACAGTTATGAAATTAGCAATGGTGTGCAAGTGAGTAGGATGATAATTGATTGAAAATGAAATAATACATAATTGAATTAAATGAACATTTTCAAACTTAATCAGCCTACAAGAAAGGAAATTAGCCCACACTTAACATGAGTAGAATGCTTTCTCACTTATAGATGCCGACATAGTCTAATGACAAATAAATGCAATTTATCGTGGTTTTCAAAAGTCGAAGCATAATAAGTATTTAATAAGTCAATGTATGAATAAACAAAAGAAAAAAAGAAAAGGTCATTGACCCACCAACGACTATTCCATGATTTTTTTTATCGATAAAAAGCAGCAATATATTGATCAAAAGACAACACATACTGCCATAACGACATTACTCACTGAGAAATACTAGATTGCACTGCTTCGTGACATGTGATCTGTGAAAAACACAAATTTCTTTAGTGAATATCCTTAGCAAAGTGAAACAAGTACCCCCGCAATCAACATTTAAAAATTAAAATTATTAAATGAACTCTACTTAGGCAAGCACAAATTATAACTTCTATTTATAAAGTCTATGATCACCGTAACATAACCAAGTTATTTATTTTGAAGAAGAAATCCTTCCCAAATTCTCCAAATCGGCCAAAATTGTAAACTGTTACTTATAGCTGATCTAGCTTCAAATTATCCAAAATTAAGATAAGCTCCTCGAATATCATATGGTTTCATTTGTTCTTGAGAAGAATGACGAAGATCGAGATAGCTACAAGGAATTGAAGAAAGAAAATAAATAGAAAGCTGTATGAAAATAACTCTTTTTTCCATAGATAGGGTACTGAAAACCTAACATATGATCATTTTCGTAATTTGCCTTCCACTGGAGGTCGCAGTCTTGCAGAACCATGGCTTAAAGGTACCAATTCCTAATCTCACCGGAGATCATATCAAATGAAAAAGGAATCCTCCATTTACGAAACACAAGCCGTAGAATGCTCAAACACAAATTGTAAATTTGAGAAAGAAAAATCCATTCACCAGCGCAATTCACACAAAGCAAAAGCCATTCTCATGTACCAATCAGAGAGAAGTGAGTCGAACCAGTGTGATACGGCAGTTCGAGGTTCACGTGTTATTTCAAAGATTAACCAGCGGAGAAACCCTAGCCACCAATCTCATATTCAGGAGCTTTGAGGAGATTAGGGATTTTGATTTCTGAGAAGATCCTCACTCCCATTGAGATTAGGGCAAAATCAGTACAGGTCGAGGGCAGATTTCTAGATTTCTAAAGAGATAGAGAGAGTTGAGACAAAAAGAGGGAGAGAATTGCGGTAGAGACAGATGAAGGAAGCACAGGGAAGGGTTATATGAATAACATATAGCCGCGGAAAAAACCCATATGCGTCTATTGGGTCATAATATAGCCACAGTTTTAATTTCTTTCCAACTATTGGCTCTTTTATAGTAACATGCGACTAAATTCCACAGCTAAAGGTTGGTGAGAAATTCCTATAACAGCATGATTTAGATGAATGTGTCTATATATACTTTTTAGTCATGAAATTTTTTGATCCCTGCTAAAAGTGCGCTGCTATATCCCAATTTTTTTGTAGTGAGAGAACAATGGCACTGTGGATAGTAAGAGACTATGGTGGAGTCTGAGAAAGAGACTTCTACAAAGAGTGAAGAGGTGGAGATGTCTCATCAAATTAGGGAACTCTTGGCTAATGATGCCAAGTTCGCAAACATGAGGAATGTGCAAAGATGCTTCACATCAAAGAAAGGAGAATGTGAGAAACATAGAGCATATTTGATGCACTAAGAATGGGTGGCCAAGGTACAAAACCAAAAGTAGCTACTTGTTTGCCAGATATGTTTTTTGTTCACTATATTTGGGGAACTTATCTTATTCATTTTGAAGGCATTTTCATTTTTAAATCTGTCTTTTGAGTTACCATACATCTTGAGAACATTGTTTCCTTTGCACTTGTAATGGCTCTAGGTTCTTGAGATGGAAGCAAATGAAGCAGCAGGATATAATTGAGTGAAAGAGAACACGGTCGAGCCAAAGGAATCCCCATTTTTTTGGCATGTCACTTTCAGGAGCAGCCAAAGAGGAATGAAGCATGGATATGTGCTTGGCTCCATTATTCACGTGACACCCGCTCTATTCATATTCAACGGGACTCCAAATTTCGATCAAATATACATGGAAGTTGAGCTTAGACGGTTGACTTGGTTGCAATAGCACTTGGTAGAGCTTGGATATGCAAGTCTTATGACTCTTATCCCTTATTATAACTATACTTCGTGAGTGCTTTCTCTTACTTGTCATCCAAGATACTAACAACTTAGATTTTAACACATGGTATTAGAGCATTGAAACGCCAGAAAGTGTTCATGACAAAGAGGTTAACTACTTGTTTGATCGTTGAAAAGAGAGAGAGGAAGATGCAGTTTGTGAACAAGCTCTGGACAGATCCCCATGATGCCAAGCATGTTCAAGTGAGTGCTCAATTTTTGTGCTTCCAATTGATAAGAGGCCATGCATTATGGGCTGGAACCCAATTTCAAACCTTCTTCATTTGTAATAAATCTTACATTTCTTTTGTAACTACTTTTCATTCTTACATTTTTGTGTTTATGAATTTTGGAGTTTCCACTTCGAGATGCTAAATCATTTCATTATGGTGAGACTGCTTGAGCTCGCAATGAATGAACATTAACTGTTTTATTATATTTATTAAGTCTTGGTGGAAGAAAGATTTGAAATTTTAATTTTTAATGTTATTTATATTTAAAAATAATATACCAAATTTAAAATGTCTATGAAGGATATACCATTGTAAATAAGGGTCTTTGGCCACCTAAAATAAATTACGTCTATAGAGTGACTTGCTAGGCTAAATTTGATTTAACTTATAGTCAGGGTCGATAGACATTTGATTGTGGCTATAGAGTTCCATATTTAATTTCTTAATGTTATTTATATTTAAAAATAATATACAAAATTAAATGTCTATTGCAATGGTCAAGATATACTCATTGCAAATAAGGGCCTTGGCCACGGTGAAAATAAATTATGTCTATAAAGTGACTTAGATCTAGAGGGCATCTAACCGTGGCTATAGAGTACCCTATAGCCAAGGTCAACATATGACCGCGACTATAGAGTACCCTATAGTCAAGGTCAACACATGAATGCGGTTATAGAATATCCTATAGTCAGGGATGACATATGACCATGGCTATAGAGTACCCCTATAGCCATAATCGGAAAATGGCCACGAGCATAGATCTTCTATGTTCTAGAGCTGCACTATATGTTACTTTTAGCCAAGGTCAATGACTGTGACTATGCCTTTCTTCTTGTAGTGTAGGGCTTATTGGCTTTTATTTTATAATGATTTTATTATTAATATTTCACATGTTCGCCTGAAGCATGACTCAAGTCCAAGATGTCCTAGGTTGTCCTCTAAGTCCTATGAGAAGAGAATACATGATTGATATAATACACAAGTGAATAGATATCCAAAAAATAAGAAAAGTATCTAATAATTAACATACTAGTTACCCTATTAATGAAGAAGAGATATATGAAAGTACTTAAATTATTCTGTAATTATTTTTATATGCTTGTAGAAACAAAATTAAATAGTGATATGCATGAATCACTCGTAGAATGTAAACCCAAAACCTATTGAACTCAAGTGAATGATATCGTTGTTTCGTTTCTTCAATGGCGGAACCGCACCTTTATTCACCTTCATATTGTCTTTTACAACGAATACTGCATCATGAAATAAACTAACCCCGACCATGTATCAAACCTCCCTTACTTATATACACTAATTCCATTTAGATAGAAGACCCCTGATAAATAGAGCTCCAAACAAGTTTCCAAGTTAGACTAGATTATCGGATTTAAACCCTTGGACTTTCCCAGCAATTGTTTGAAATAGCATTGTGTGTCGGTGGCGTTATCCAGGAGTAGTTTCAAGGCGATCATCCCGAGTTCTTATGACACCCTAAAACCCGGGGGTCCCGTTGATAACCCGTCAACCCATAGAATTCTTTGATTTTTCTTGGAGAATCTCATACCACACCGTTGTGTCCCATTTATTTGATCCATGATACAAAACGGCAAAGTCTCCTTTGTTCGGGGGAGCTCTACCCAATATACAACCTGTATAACAGTATATCCATGACCCATCAAGGGCCTCAACAGAAGTAGTAATGACCACACAGGGTCCATTTGTCCATATCCCCAATATACAACTATATCACAATAGTCCATAAGAGTTTATTACAACACTCTTATATGTGAATATAGTCTTATACCGATCGGCACCACCACTGTGGACACCGAGTTACTCGACACCACCTCGATCCGTCCCTTCAACCAGATCCATTCATTCATATTTAAGCGAAAATATGATGATAATAATACACTTCTTAAATACAGTCTCAAGAGTCCGACTACGACTCTCTTACCATTATTACATTACCCGACCATACGATGCAGAGTCCAAAAGAATTTAATTACAATTCTTTTATACAAAAATACATGCTAGAACTAGTTTGTCCTAAGCACTTTTTACAAAAAGATTTATCAAGGCCACATGTTGGCATTCTTCGTAATCACGGCCTCGTCTGAGCGCCGTCAATTTGTGTAGGCCCTGCACCTAAAACAGGGTCCCACGACGGGGTGAGCAATGCCCAGTAGAGAATAATTCTTACAAGGGCTACTCCCCACCTAAGTACACGTACAATGCCATTTCACACATTCAAGTAAAAACATACGCATTCCTACTCAAATGTCTACATGCCATGGATGAGAATGTGACTCACCCTGTCCCAAGTCCCATCTCACCGAATTTCACACATGCATATGCCAAGTGTGAAAACCGTCATTTATGTTCCATCAATGACCATTTTTAAAAAACAAAAGTTTTTTATTTTATAAATCAAAATTCATTGGACAATCTCTGATATCAACTTGTTTTTACCAAGTTCTGTGTGTTTTTGTGGTAGCGACTTTCTGCCCACCGTTGTGCTTTGCACGCCTTCTCGTACACTTTCACAAACTTTCATCGCTGGATACATATGTCTAACCAAGAATACTGAGTTTTTCACCCGAGGGGGTATCTATCCCTTTTTGCTATACCTAATACACGTATTTTTCATTTCTTTTTTCTTTTATGCAACCGTGAGATTTTATTTGACGCGTCCATTTTATCGAGCCTACCATCAAACACCAAACACGCGGTCGATCAACCATGTACTCACGACATACCATCGAATTAAACATAGTGTCGATGCATCAACCATGCACTCACACCCATTTCACGACATGTCCCTGCATATGCAATGTAGGATGCCATTGCATGTTATATCATGTCACATGCATAATGAATGCTACATGGACAACACAATCCACACCACTTACCGATGTCATGGACAATCACATCACCGACATATGACTTCCATAAACGGCCAATTCATGCTCAACTCATCATGCAAATGATAACACCACAATAACATATCATTCTATGATCAAACAATGACACAAAACAAAGCAATCCATGTAATGGCTATTGCACATAATAATTCATCTCATGTCAACATGTTAGAGCAATAAGATTGACACCAAACACTTCACTCTAGTCAAGCAAATGACACTTGGATCCCCAAGACCGCTTAGGCTTAGAGATGCCCACAAAACATTCCACACAACAAGCCATCATAGCCCATAGAATAGTTCCAAACTTAGTTCAGAAACGAGCCCCCTAATAGTCCTGCACCCTGACAGCAACCATTAAACAACTTAGTCAGATAAATTCCGAAAAATCCGATAGTAGGTTCTGGCTAAAACAGGGTAGCTCGAAAGCCCGGAAAATAGAATCATAAATTGAGTTTTTAGAGATCCAATTTGGTGATCTCAAAATCCTAACATCAAGTTCTCAGATAGGGCTAATTTTGAAGGATACTAGTCCAAATTCCTCCCTTTTTTCTCATCTGGAAAATCAGCCCCAAAAACTGACACTATATAGGGTCAAAATAGCACTATTCCCATAACCCATTAATTTTTCCAAATGCTCTTTAGGGCAAAAAAGGCCAAATAGCCCTATAGGGACATTAAATCAACCAAATAGCCTCCTGAATGAAATAAAACCAAAGTAGGAAGGATCTCACTTGAGCGTGAAGAAACTCTAGGAGGTCCCGTGGACACTTCCTAAACCCGAAACCCTTGATTTCCCAAACTCCTCGCATGTATCCTTGGAGAAATCCTATGTTTTCGGTACCTACACGTAGCCCTCATCGAGTAGATGAACTTTTGTTCTTGGCCCGATGAATTTTGACCAACGGAACTCCATGGATGGAAGAGAGAAGTTTTGATTTTTCATTTTTCTTCATTCCTCTATAGTTTTCCTCCTCTTCCTGCAGAAAATCTCTATTTCATTTTCTGCCCTCAAACTGACTCTCTTTCTTTGTTTGGCTATTTGTCTAATTTAATTCCTTAAGCTTTAGAGACATGGGCCCACATCGCGTTTCATGTGTCCATTACTCATTAGTCCGTTTCGCCTCCGAAATAATTATTTCGTCCCAGTTCAAGTTCAATTTATTTTAAATGAACTTTACTTCAGTTATTTCCTAACTCCCGAGATTTTCATAAAATTCTATCCTTGAAGTCACTAAACTCCCAAGTACTCCCTAAAAATGTGAAAAATTGGATTGTCTTGGGAATTCACAAAATTTTATGGGTAACTAGATTTTGCGTAGACGAATCCACGGTAGTCCATGGGTCATCCGATCTCAGAAAATTTTGCAGCTTCCTTAAACCATTTCAACACTTACTGTTGTTTCAGAAAATTAAATTCTTCCCGAGTTTGCGCCTGGCCATTCTCGTGAACGGCTTCCCGGTTCACCTTCAGGGAATCTATAAAATTTGTACCTCAAATGGGATTCACTTGTGTAAAGTTCTGCAAACTCTGGCGAGGTTTCACGGCAACAACTGTTGTTGCTGCTTCTACCGACATTAAAACTGAAGAACAAGAATAAATGAATGATGAGGAGAAAGAAAACGATCGATAAATCAATATATGATAATATGATAATATAATAATCATACAAACATTATGTTGTGATAAATCAATAAAAATTAAAACATACAATTTTATTGAAAAATCATAATATTACCACAACCAATCATGCATAGAATTGTTAAGTACAAGATAAACTTAATGAGACTCAGCGTGAGTATGACAAATATTAAAACTTTCTATAATAAGACAAATCATGGACATGTTAAATGTTTTGTTATAATGTGAACTTAAGATTTTGAAAGAAATCTCACGTAGTAAGTATCATTTAAATTTATATAAATAATACCTCAAAATCTCATAAGTGTCAATTTGTATTATATTGACAATGATTTGCATAATATATAATTCATATAAATAGTTATCTATTACAAGACTTTTTAATGAAATGATATTTAATTCATGACAATTCGATCAAATTTATATGACATTACATTACGCCATTTTAGCAATTTCATGATAGGTAATCAATAATAATATTATAAAATTAATATAATATAAAATCTCGAGTTCAACCACTTTGATGGTTAATGAGCCATTCATAAGTGAGATTCAATTTGTAAGACCCGAGAAATTCTAATTTCTGGAAAAAGTGGGCAAATCACTCTCGCCGTAATCCGAATTTATTCTCTAGATCTCGATGATGAAACTAATTTCACCGTTGAATCATCTCGTGAAATCTAGGTAGCACGTCTCCACTGCCGACCCGAGACGCCTGAGTTGGCACATTTTTCGAGGTATCGTATGGTTCGGGTGCCAAACAATTTTCGATGACGGAAGTCACATATGCAACACGCATCATGCGCCAAGTGAGTGGTATGGAGTAGAGAAATGATGAAAAATGGACGTCGGTATAATGCTTAATGTCAAAAACTGGTGAAAAGAGGGACATAACGTGGTATTAATGGAATTGTTTGGTTAGAAAAAGACAAACACTAAAGAAAAGTTCTGGCTTCCACACTTCCAAAAAGAAAAAAAGAAAACGTGAAATGGAAATGAGATGCAGTAGCTCCAGATTTTAATTCTAGAGAGAGAGAGAGAGCCACTTCTCTCTAGATTTACGGGCGATCCGACCTTTGGAAGTCTTCGGGGCAAGAAGGAAAACTGCTCTACGCGGAGCGGGCTACGCGTAGACACCGGATTTGAGGAGTTTTGAAAAACTCAGTGAGGTAGGGGTTTCTCCCTACTTGGGTTTTGCTAATTTTGTATTTAAGCGTTTACAACGCTTTCTGAAGGCTGCGCTAACAATAAGCTTGATCGTCCCAAAGCTTGGGACCGAATTGATTTAATTTCTTGGACCCAATGTGTGCAGTCCGTATCGTGAGGGGCTGTTTTGGGTTGTTGATGGCAAATATTCTGCTTTAAATCATGTATTGGTTTGTATGAGGCCGTGAGGGTCGTTGGATCGTCCCAAAACATGGACCGAATTTTAGAATCTCATCGGAGTTTCGCTGACAAGCTTCATCACCATGGGGCTGCTTGTGTTGAAATTTATGGCCAAAATGTGCGCTTTGATATGAAAAGGCCGAATGGCCGTGGAAACCCGGTTCACAAGAACTTATGATTGCGATTTTTCAGAATAGTAACCGAGGGTTTCACTATTCCCGAGAATAGTGTTCACAAAATAATTTTTGTGTGAAAATGTGTTTGGTCGAGTGATTCAAGTCGAATTGCTCGTGTTTGATCATTAGTCCATGTGAGCTAATTTTGATGTGATGAAACGCGTAATTACATAACATGATTATGTGATTTGAATTATGTGAATATATGCATGTTTATATATTTGCATGTGATGCATCAGATGAATTGGCATCATGCATTCCGCGATATGCACCGAACAATTTCTAGGACGATAGGAGTGAGTGCATGAGGTGAGTCTAGAGAAAATGGTTCGGAGAGTTATCTAAAAATGTTAATTATCGGAGGGTTGTCTAAAACTAAAAATATCAATCGTCGGAGACAGCCCAATTGATATGCATCGGAGGGTAGTCCATAAATAATATTAATTGTCGGAGACAGCCCAATTGATATATACACATCGGAAGGTTGTCCACAAACAAAATAACATAATAATTCTCATATGAGGCTTAGGCGAGTGTGAGGGAGTCGGTAAGGACTCGGTACGATGATCAAGCTAGACATTCAGCAAGTAGGATCATGCATTTGCTTCAATGTGTGTTTATTCGGGAGCATCAGATTGCACTTAGCGGAGAGTAGCCCACTTAGGGTGATTCCACATCGAGCATTAGCTCACCCCCGCCGAGGGATACCGCTTAACAGGTACAGGGAGCGTGCGAGGGGACGGCTCGTCCTAGAGACTGAGGTTTAGAAGAAAGCCGGATTGTGGCTTTGGGTTATGAAGTATTACATGTATTAGAATTGTTTTAATTTTAATATATGTTGTATAAGAGTAAAATTTGAACTCTTGAACTATGGTTGGATAGTTGGATATCTATACATTGTTATGAATATTGGTTTATGGGCCCAAGTGGCCGTTTTAATCATAGACTGTTATATTGGACTGTTTGGGACAGGTTTTGTACAGGTTTTGTATTTGGGTAGAGCTCCCCGTACAAAGGAGACTCTGCCCGATTTTCGTGAAAAATGTCGGGTCACCCGACATTCACGAGTATTCCGCGGGTTGACTGGTAGTCAACGGACCCCTGGGTTTTGGGGCGTCACACAATTATATCATATAAATAATTATGACATTCAAAACATTGAGGTTTAGTCATTTAGATGACAACAAATAAGCATAATATGAATATCAAATTAAACAAAATTCTTGATGAATGTTTTATAATTTGATATTCAAATATCAAATTTTGGTCACTTTGGTGACTACAAACATGCATATTATAAATATCAAATTAAATAAAATTTTAAGTCATATTAGACCTTCACAATATCATTATCAAGCATAAGAAATAATTGTTGGAGATAACTTATAAACTTCATAATGTTTTTACTGTTATCATAACATAAGAGATAATTCACGTAAACTTTATGATCCCAAGTAGTACATTAGCCATTCTTTTCATAGCGGATCAAATTATTACATAAAGCTATAATGAATTCAATTTATTTAGTTTGTAAGACATTAATAATAGTCAACAATTATGAAGAAAAATAAATGCAAACTAATAATTGACACAAAATCATAATTCCAGAACATGCATTACATCAATTGTCAATAATTATATGTATCTCATATATATTCCATGATGTCATTCCATTTATAAGCATCACATAAACATGATTAATGAAATATGTTTTAATTTTACAGTCATAAACCTTTCTAATTTGGTCACTTTTGTGAATAACAAATTACACATAATACAAATATCAAATCAAAATATTATATAATACCTAATATTAAATTTATAACACATGCATATACAATCAGCATTAAAATTTTGTAAAACATCATATACATAATTAGACTACATCTTAGGCATATATTTCATTCTTTCATTGATATGCATCATACTAAAATATTAATATTATAGTCACTTCCCCTTCACTTCATAAAACATAATTGATATCTATAAACATATTCTATCTTTACAAAAGCCAATAAAATGTAATAAAATAAACTGATGGTGATTGATATAAAATACATGCAATGGCATTTAGATGTCTGCATTTAGATATAAAGTCGTGCCTTTTGAAACAAGCATTAAAAGAGTGTCTTTTGGGACCAAGTACAAAAGCAAACATCTTTAGAACATCCATAAATTTATTCATATTCTAAAAGCTATGGGTCAAGGTGAAAAAATTCCCAAATTTTATCCTTTTAAACCTTCCACTTTTTCAAAATAGATATAATCCAGATTTAGAACCCCAAAACAAAAGGTGTAAACTTATCTAAAATAAATATTAATCAGATTTAAAGATCCCAAAACATAAAGTGTAAAAAACTCTTCATAACCATCACTTTCATCACAAGTATAAACCGTGTATGGCAAACCGAAGAGGAAAAATATTTTATTCACTATCCATGATGCTAGAAATGGTAGAAACTAATAGAACAATGCAATCGAACATAAAACATAATAATTTATTCATGAAAATCATGTGCTCAATCAAAACTATGATACCATTATAGCCAAGATCTTTGAACATAATTGTAAAACCCGAGAAAAATCGAATTTTTTTGAATAAGGGCAAAAGAGTAAATTGTTGTTATAGTACAGGTTGAAAACCTGAAAATTTTCTAGATCTCGAATCATTAACAGACAACACTGTTGGATTCATCTCACGAAATTTAGTTACCTAGGCGAATTTCGTTGAATTTTGAGATGGTCGAAATTTTGCGTTTTTCGAAGCAATGAGAGGTCGAGTGACACATGCCATTGACACATAGCATGGTGACACTTGGCATAATGAGGGCCAAGTGTCATGGGTAGAGGCATGCATGAGGAGGATGAAATGGTGGCTAAGAATGAGTGGCATGACACATGACATGTGAGTGACATATGGCATGATAAGAGTCATGTGTAAAGTCTATACAAAGTGAGGAAGTGTGAGTGGGAGGAGGGAAGAAATATCTCCTGCTGGTCTTGGCGGTGGAGGGAAAGATAGGAAGAGGGAGAGAAAGGAAGATCCATCAAATCTTCTCCGATTTCTGCAGCCATGGTTGAATTGCTGGGCCAAGAGTTAGAATCTGCCTACGCGACGAGGGCTACGCCCCAATAGGTAGGGATTCTTCCTACTTTGGTTATTTCCACCCTAAGGGTTGTTTAGCCGTGTTTCTTCTCGCCCTAAGGGGCCTGCTTTACGATTTTGGCCCGTGATAAGGTCGTCCCTGCTTTTGACCATACACACTATCCAGATTTTGGGACTGGTTTTCAGTTGGGAAATAGAGGGATTTCGAACTCATGTTCTTCATAGAAATTGTAGCTGCATCTTTGAACTTGATGTTATGATTTTAAATCACCCAAATTGGACCTATATAGCTCAAGTTATGGTCCATTTCCTGGGACTGCCTAGGTTGTTTATTCGATTGTGTCCAGATTTTTGGGAATGGTTTTTGGTTGGGAATCGGAGGGATTTTGGACTCATGTTCTTCATAGAAATTGTAATCGCATCTGTGAAATTGATGTTAGGCTTTTAAATCACCCAAATTGAACCTCTATAGCTCAAGTTATAGTCCTTTTCTCTCGAACTACCACAGCCTTAGGTCGCTTTCTATGGTTAAAGCATGTTGTGGCGCGATGTCACGATATCGTTAGCCTACAAATTTGAGTTGATGTCTTGGTGATGTACAACATCGCAACATCACAACATCGTAACTGCAGGTTGCTGATGTCGTGGGCAATGTCACACATCGCATACGGTGTTGGCTGATACCGGCGATGTCACACGTTTCACACATCCTGGGTTTCCAACTTTAAACGCACTACATCTTTCATGTCCGAACTCCAATTCACACGCTCTAGACTCTGCGAAAGCTCTTTGAGCTCCAAAGTTTTACCATATGCTAGTAAATGCATTTGGTACCACATCCGTTGAAATTTGATTTGTTGTTCAAGTGTGTTGAATCGTTTGAGTACGGAATGACATGCTTAGTTCGATGAATGTTGATATGTGTATTCTAATATATTGACATCGATGTATACTTATTTTGGAAATATATGCATATTAGATATACTCATTCATGATGCATGGTGAAATGCATGAACTTGATTTTCCATGTAGCATTCATTATGTTATGAGATATATAGGCATGCAATGGTGCATCTCATTGCATTTATGCATGGAACATCGTGATGACATGGGTGTGAGGTACAGAGGATCAACACTACGCTTCGGGTGTTTGATTATGGGCTCGATACTATTGACGACGGGCCCAACAGAGCCTTCCATCGATTGCATACATGGAAATGAAATATGTAGGGTAATAGCAGGATAGACACCCCCTCGTGAAAGACCCAAGTATTGTTTGTCATGCATATTCAATGGCAAAGCCTGTGAAAGTGTAGGAAGGCATGCGAAGCCTAAGGTGAGACCCCGAAAATTCGTTACCCATAAAAAGACACATGGTTTTATAAAAGAAATGAGCATTAGATGAGATTCATCAATGACAGATTTATCACGCATGGACATTGTTGTGTGTGATGGGAGTCGATAAGGACTCGGGACAGGGTACATGAGTGGGTCTTGACATGTAGAATTCCAACATAAGGTTGCATATTCTTATTTGGAATTGAGATGTGAATGCATGGTAAACATTGTATGTGCACGTAAATGGGGAGTAGCCTCTGTAGGAATTATTCTCTATTGGGCAAGGCTCACTCTACATGGGAAAACATTTCAATTGCAGCATGTACACCGATGGACGGCGCTCAGTCAAGGCCACAATTATGAAGAAAGTCGGTTTGTGGCTTTGTAATCGTTTTTGTAAAAATGCTTCGAACAAACTAGTTCTAGCATGTATTTTCAGATAAACAATTGTACTTAAATTCTTTGAACTACGCAATATAGTCATTCATGTATATATATAAATGCGATAAGTGGACCCGGTGCAGTCACTTTTTACTTATGATTGGATCCCAATAAATGGGACTCCAAGTTGTGGTATCGGACTATCCGATACCCACAGATATTTCACAAGTTGATGATCGTCAATCTGAATTTCTGACTTTGAAGCATCACGCTTGGTATCCGAGCATAGGTATGCACACTAGGGCTTCGAGTAGGGGATGGGTTTAAACCATTGCATGCATTGTGTGTTTCTATGTTGCACTACATGATTATGTGTGTCAGAATAGAATTATATACATGATGATATGTATATAATCGTTTCATAAAGTTGGTGAATTATACATGGTGATATGTATATAGTATCGCTGCACGTTATGCCAATGATATACATGGTAAAGTGTATATTGAAAGAGGAACACTAGTTCTAGAACACATAACCTTGGCGGTTTGGGAAAAAGAGCCGACGAGATGGTCTTGGGATATTACTAAAATGACCCGCACCTCAAATAATACAATTTTTAACTAAAAGCTGAACTATGTTTAACTAAGTTGACCAACCAATAGTAGGTGGGGCAAAGTTGACTTTTTCAAGGATGAATAATTTTGGGTTGACTAAGACACCACTTCGTAGGCCCCGTCGATACGAGTTCATAGACGGGTTGAACGTCAAAATCCGACTTACGGATAAAAAGTTATGACCTCGGTAAGTTCAAACGGCAGTGTTTTAGCAGTGTCCAAGCTGTCTTCAGTGTTTTACCAGAAAACGACCATAAGCCCTATATATACATAGCTTTGCATGCCAAAGGAAACCCTAGCCCCAAACACTCACTTTGAACTCCAAAAACCCTAGAAAAACTCCCCAAACCCGTGAGCATCAAATCGTCATTTGACCCTTTTGCGTATCGCTCAAGCTTCAACCAGCGGAGCCGATTCCGCCAGAATTATCAGACATCGCTGACAGTTGGGAGAGGGGATGATCTCAGACGGCCGCCCGTAAATTTCACGCCAACCGCCACGGACGCGCGGACATGGCCGCATGGCGCGCGGCGGCGCCACCGGGTCACCAGACTTGATTTTCCCGGCCATCTCGCCAGTCGCCACCCCATAGCTCATTTCCACCATTTTTGGACCCTCTGAACTCATTTTCGTGGTCCTTTTCTCCAGATTCATCACCGTTTGAAAGATACGACAAAACAAATTCACGGGACCGTTGATCGAAGCCTACACCACAAGAACTCTTTGGACTGGCGGCAGGCTACTGATGTGTTCCCGGCCCTTAGGCTTTCCATTGATATGTGGTTGTAAATTTGGACGTCGTTTGGTTAGTTTTCTATTTTTAGGTTGTTTCGTAATTACCGAGAAGTCGGGACTGAAATAGAGTACCAATTGGCCAAATGGAAAAAAATTGAAGTTGGATTAGTGCAATTGGATGTTTTTAGGAATTATTGACTCGCTCAATTTCCTCAGAAATTATTCTATGAAAGCCCAAATTTTGGGTATCGGGCCTATAGGGCACACTGTGTAATTGGACCCATTGAGTCAAATTACGGTTTCATGTTCTAAAAATTATTCTAAGGCCTTCAGGTATCTCAATTGTTGGTTCAGTTATTGAGCCCAATGGTGTTTTATTTATATTACAGCACTCACGCCGGCCGGGGATGCATCCTTAATAGGAATTGTGATTGAGCTGTCATAGTCTCGTGGAGTGGCTTATATGCTTTTAAATGATTTGGGGTACTGTGTTGATATATCTATTGTGATTAAATACTTTATATATATATACTGCTTTGATCGATGGTCAGGTTGCATTCAAAGATGATTTTCTGCTTTCATATAAAATGTTATTATTTCATGAATTTGTCAACATTTTAACTATTTGAAAGTTTTAATGTGTTCGTGGATGAGTCGGTGGTGCTTGGATATTTTGGGTACATAGATTGAAGTTGTAAACTATCTTGAAAAACTATTGTTTTAAAAAGGTGGATCGTGAGATTTGTGGACCGAATTTCAATACGGTATTGTCGAAAAGCAACATGTGAGAAAGGAACTAGTTATATTGGTTGCCACGTGATGGCCTGCCATCTTGAGGTCGCCAGTTGCCACGCTGTCGGAGGTCTGGTTTGACCCCGACGGCCTATTAGCTACCACGCTGTCGCGGAGGCTCGTCACCCTCGACGGTTTATTAGTTGCCACGCTGCCGCGAGGTCGGTCGGACCCCGACGGTTTATTAATTACCACGGTGGACGAGGCCGGCTCGCTAGACCACGGTTTGGTATTCGGGTTTGCTTACTATGGACGTTGAGGTCGGTTTAACTGACGGCTCGTATTCGGCTTGCCACTGCGGACGTTGAGGTCGCTCACCCGACGGCCGTGCATTCCTCGGGCTTCCGTCACTTGCGATTTTAGTTCCGCTTACCCGACGGTTTAGGATGGGTACATGGTAATGGTAATAACGTTGGTTTATGTGGTATGGACGCGGTTGATTTTCTAAATATGGTATAACTATTTTAATACTATGGTTATTTTATCACTTGATAGCTATTAAGGGCGCTGTTTTGTGCTTGGCTTATGTTGTGTACAGCTCGCATTATGTTTTCTTAACATTGTGTCTACTAATTTGTTGAGCATGATCCAGATATGCTGGACTTGGGGTGTGCTGGTTTTGTGAAATGTTTCGAAACAGGGAACTTTATAAAGAGTGAACGGAAGGTTTTGAGAGGAGAACCATTGAAATATAAAAATGTTATTTTTCCTTATAAACTATGCCGCTCACTGAGATTTATTATCTCACATTATTGTTTTAAATCTGTTCCCTAGGTCCAGACAGTTCGTAGAACTTTATTGCGTAAGTGCATTGCTCTATCTCTGACATTTGCGTTACTCATCCCGCTATATGTCTTTGTTTTGTTGGACCTATTTAATCTCATTTGTAACCTAAATTCGCAAAATACTCTTAGAATGCCCGATATTCGTGAACGTTCATGGGTCCGCCTCTGTATATATGTGGTAGGACTTTTATATATAATTGAGGTATTGTGGTACTGCATGTGTTCACTTTTCTTTTAGGTGGGGTCCCTTTGTGCATTCCCTAGGGATTGTACAATGGAACCCCACTAGGCGGGACCACCCGGGGAACCCTGGAGGGGTATCCGGGTCAGGTCTTGTCATGATGTCTATTAGCAGTTGACACAGGCGCTACTAGTTAGACAAGGAGAGGTGTCTAGCCACATTCCAGCCAGAGGGTAAATCCCTAGTATGGTGGGATTGGGTCAAAGCCTCAAGGAACTTGGAGGCAATGACATAGGAAGAGTTATGTGAGCTCTTCATGGGAAATGTTCAAGCCAGTTTCGACATGCAAGAACCTGAGTTTGTAGAACTGAAATAAGGAACGATGACAGTGCTCGAATACATGGCTAAGTTCACTGAATTAGCCTGTTTCGCTGATGATTATGTGGCCACAAACATGGCCAAAGTAAGAAAATTTGAGGATGGTCCAAAATTGTCCATCAGGGATAAAATTGTGGGACTTCTCCTGCAAGACATGGACTTGATGGCCAAGAAAGATATGGTCATTAAGAGGGAGGTGAAAGATTTGGGCTTAGAGGTTGAAATCTTGGAAGAGCCGTTGCACGTGAGTTCTCCCCTAGGAACTAGGGTGAGTGTTGATCAGATATGTCAGGATTGTGAGGTAGAGATCTCAGGGATTCTACTCAATCGTAATCTAGGGTCATGGACATGTCGGAGTTTGATGTCATCCTTAGGATGGACTAGTTGACGGAACATCGAGTCGTCATTGATTGTGATCGTCGAAGGGTTACTGCCCACACACTGGATGATGTTTGTGTTATGTTTTAGGGGGATAAGCACGACACTTTACCCGAGCCGTGTACGATTTTAGATGGCACAGATAGTTGATGGGTGGCTGGCAAGCCTTACCCTGGAGGACGAGGCGAGACAGGAGTTGAATCTACCTCAGTGGTTTGTGAGTATGAGGATCGCTTCCTGATGAGCTATCGATTACCCATATACGGATGCGACACCATCGAAGTTACACCCCGGTACATCGCCTATTTCATGACTCATATAGAATGGCGTCACGATGCATGTGTGGAGCTCAAGATCCAAGTACAAGAATTATTGGACGGGGGTGGGAGAGAAACCCACCATGGGTCCGGATTTAGTTAGAGACACCTTAAGAAGGTGGAATTGATATGAAAGTGTCTTCTCACGGCTCAAAGCTAGCAAAAGAGCTACGCCGACAAACGGGGACGACCTTTAGAGTTTGAGGTGGGTGATCATGTCTTCTTAAAGATAATGCCTAAGAGAGGAGTGGTCAGATTTGGCAAGTAAGGAAAACTGTCGCAGAGGTGAGGCTCAAGCCCTTTAAGATACTTCAAGAGGGTCAAGTGTTTGTTATCACATGAGTGTGCTCAAAATACTATTACAAAACCCGACATTTAGCGAGATTCTTGATCATTTCATATATATATATGACCTTGTTTTGATTATTTTCTAATATTTGGGTTTTTATTAGGTTTTTGTAAGAGAAATAATCGCAAATGCCGAAATGGAGCCTTGGCAGGAGTCTTAGAGAAGAGATCGGGTGCATAAATCAGCCTAACTGCCGTGACGCCCAAACGCCGCGACGCGTTACTGGAAAAGACTTAACAAACCTATTCTTGGAGAAGCTATAAGAGAACGGGTGAATCCAACCTCAGGATTTGAAAATCGCTTATGCTAAGAGGGCTCGAGGAACTGGAGTTTGGAACAAAGGAAAAAGATTTGAAGGCCGATCTTAAAGAGAGACTTGAAGAATCCGGGACTGCCATTCCTCGATCATTGAAGTCTATTCTATTATTATGTCTTCCTTTTCATTTGTACTGGAACAGAACATAATGAGGTTCTAATTTCGTGGTTTAGGGTGTTGGTAGAGTTTTGGACATGAATACTATGTTAAAGTGTTAGTCTTTCATAATTCCATTATTTTATATATATTTGTTTTACCATTAACTATGTTTGAAGAAAATCAACATGTTAATTTAATCAATCTAATATGGGTGGTTCTTTGTAAGATTCGAGAAGTGAATGAAGAATTATACGTAAAGAAGTTAACCTAATAAACTTGTAATATATGATTATTAATAATTAGGAGGAGAGTTTTTGTATTCCATGCACCTCTACTACTTGGGGTTGAGCCAATGAGCAAGAAAAACCTAGTGAAAATGTGAAAGCTAAGAGAATGATCTTGAGAAAGATTTTAACAATACTTATAAGAGTCACTTTGTAACATGGTGTCGGGAGCATTTAATTAGAACTACAGAAGATATGGCAGGATTGTCCAATGTAATAACACACCCCAATTATCTGTACCTTTTAATCATTCTTACATCCTAAGCACACGCTACATTAAGAATATTTAATCGCTAGTTCACTCCAACCATCACTTAATGCCTAGTTTGAATATTAAAGAAGTATTATAATTTTGTACTTAGCATACTACGATTACAGTTTTCCCTGTGGATCGATATCCGCACCTTGAGCATAATTATATTACTTGGACGAAATAAGATACTTGCGCGATTAGGCCATTTGCACTCTTTATTGCATACTTACAAAAACACAATCACGTAAACGCCTATCAAGTTTTTAGCGCCGTTGTCGAGGAAAATTTTTATTTCATCGTGGTGTTTATGCTAATATCAACACTAAGTACTTCTTTGGCACTTTAGACATTTATTTTGATTTAATTTTGATATTTATTTTTTCTTTGTTTTGTAGTAAAACTTGCATGCCGTTAGTCAGATGATGTAATCAATAAAATCTTATTCCTTTGGATCCTGAAATCGAGAGAATTTTGAAAAGAATTTTGAGGGACAAGAGAGAAGCAACAACTACCTATGGGACCGATGGAAGAAAATAGAGACGACGATTTTGGTTCGATTAGAGGAGGTAGTATACATCCTGATGCGGCAAATATGGATAATATGTTGCCACCTATCAAAGATTATGGTCGCCCGTCTGCGATTACTCCACCCTTGATTAGGCACCGAATCCAAGCTTAACAATTTTGAGCTCAAGTCCATCACCCTCCGCCATCGCAAGGAATCCAGCCCACTGGCACATGAGGATCCGAATGCTCATATCCTGATTTTTTTAGAGGTGTGATACAGTGAAATATAATGGGGTGAGCGATGATGCAATTCGGCTTACATTGTTCCCATTCTCATTGAATGATAAAGCCAAGCATTGGCTCATTTCATAACCGCCAGATTCAATAACATCATGGGATGACTTATCGAACAAATTTCAGGCTAGATTTTTCCACAACAAAGCAAAGAAAGCTGAGAATTGACATCGCAGCTTTTGAGTCAATATGAGGGAGAGTCATTCTATGAAGCGTGGGAGAGATTCAAAGATTTGTTGAGAAAATGCCCTCAACATAGTTTCACTATGGATGTATGTCCACCATTTTTATTAACGGTTTGAGTCAGTCCCACAAGGACTCTATTTATGCTTCTACCTGGAGGAGCGACAGGGAAGAATGAAGTGGAGGTTTATCAAATTCCTTGAGAATATAGCCTGAATGATTGTCAATGGGCCAATACTTGAGAGAGTAAAGACCAAGAAACTACCGTGTTTGATTTAGACATGTTCAAGCAAACTTATCTCGCCAAGTGTCTACACTCTCCAAGCAACTATGTTTCTCAACAATTAGGTTCTCAATTATCCAGGCATAAAGTCAAGAAAAGCCCACTTACATGGCAATGTCATGGACCTCATCCCACCTCTCGCTTTCAATGATGAATGCCATGTGAGATTTGACCTGTTGAGCAAGCCCAATATATGGCAGTTCCCTTAAAACCGAACTCAATCCATATGGTCAAAATTACAATCCCAGCGGAAACACATCCTAACTTTTCATGGAAAAATCAAATGCGTCATGGTGGAGTGAAGCCAAACCTCTTCAACCACCTAAAGAGAAGAAGTCGAGTCTAGATTTGAAAATGAAACATTTAGCCATTATGCATAAGGAATATGATGAAGTCATACGATAAGTTCGAATGAGACTAGACATCACCGAACAATCAAGGTGCCAAACCGAAAAATCGAGGTCCAAGAGGCCAAATGGGCTTTATCGAGTGAGAGGTAACACGAAAATCTGCCTAGTACTTCAGAGGTCAACCCAAGGAGAGAAGGAAAGGAGCACGCAGTCAGAACTTTAGAAGGTAAGACTCTCGAAATGTAACTGGCCGAGGACCGCGAAGAAGATGAAAACCACGGAGTTTTGAGAAAAGGTTTGGTGGTCACCAAAGATGCTGAAAGTTAATGTAAAGAAGTCGTACTGACACATCAAAGAAAGTTGAAGTCGTAACCTATGTATGATGAGAAGCCTGACATCCCAGATCCGCAGCACTGGTGTCTCTAAGTCTACGGATATCTTCAAAGCTTCATAATATTTAATATCCATTTATTGGCACCAGCATAAATGCTCGATACTGAAATTCAGCTGACTTTGCCCAAGAAAAGGAAGTTGTGACATGACTCACAAGCCTGGCTTAAGAATGTGAAAAGCAGGACAAAAAGATCATTTCCTAAGTTGGTAAAAAAGATCCATGAAGCCACAATCCTATGCTATCGGGAATGTAGTATTTGGAAGAGCTCAGGATTCAGGAAGAGCATTAATCTTATGTCGTGGTTGATCTTTAAGAAACTGAAATTAGGAGAAGCGTGTCCGATGACAATCACTTTGCGTTACTAGACGCTACCAACTCACTCCGACGTGGTATCATAGAGGATACAGCACAGCGGACAAATTTATCTTTCCTCAGAGATTTATGATTTTGTATTATGTAAGAAGATAAAGAGGTCCCGATTGCCCCTTTAATCACCAATCTTTATCCACATTAGCGCAACTCCTCAATCATTTGAGAGATATGTCTATCTGGGAGGAATCTACACTGGCCAGCTATCATCTCATCTCCCTCTCTAACATAGAGAAGCAGAAATTAGCAAGATCCTTATGACATAAAGAAGCAATTGGATGGTCCCGCTAATATTAAGGGATCAGCCATCTATGTGTATGCACGTGATATTACTGAGGAAGATAAAGTGTCGACAAGGGAAGCCTAGAGAGGCTTAAACTCTAATGAAAGAGGTAGTTCATAAAGGAGGTACTTTAAATGGTTTGGGAGCAAGTGGAGTGATATACCCTATCTCCGACAAGCTTCATGGGTGAAAGCCCTGGTCGTGGTGCCCAATGAACGGAGGAACTACGGTGGTAATAACGAGAGAAAATGAATTCTCCCCCGACTCAAAGTTACGGGTGGATGGAGTGATTTGTATTTACCATCTGAGACCGAACAAAGTGACTAGAAAGGACCCATTTCCCACTTCCATTTATTGGATCAGACAAGCGATAGACTTGTGGGAAATGAGTACTGCTTTCGATAGATACCGTGATACAATCGGGACACACCGTCTTAAGATCAGAGAAGACCAATTTGCCTCCTTATGGCACATTCGCCGAGAATGCTGGTCGATGCGTAATTTTGAACCTTTCGTAGATATGATGGCAATATTTTCTGGACATGGTATTTAAAAATCCATTGAAGTCTTCGCGACATTTTCATGATCGTCTACATTTGATGAC